>JAVIAB010000092.1:159172620-159772620 GCA_032433765.1 Megaustenia siamemsis
AGTGGATAAAGAGATACAGCGAAGACGATGGCGCTGGATAAGACGCACACTGCGGAAGCCAACTGAGAGTATTGCACAACAGGCCCTTTTTTAATCCCCAGGAGAAAAGACAAAGGAATTCTTGGAGAAGACAGATAGAAGCAGAGATGAAGATGATGGGGAAAACATGGAATGATTTTAAAAGAATGGCAGAATACAGAACGACTTGGAAAGTGTTTGTTGAAGACCTATGCTCCACTGGGAGCTAAAATGGTAGAAGTAGAAGACGATACAATAATAAGAAGAGCACTCAGTGAGTGCACTCCTCCGACAAGGTCATGAAATCGAAGGGAACAAAATGTCTTCATACAAATAAAAGGAAATTGTATGTAGTCTGAAATTGGGAAGCATTAGAATATATAGAGCCGAAGACCAGTCACGGTAGAGAGATGTTAGAAGATAAGCAAATAATATTACAGATAAAATGCAAGAGCTAGAAATCATTTTTATGTTGAATTTTTGGAATGAGATTTGCAGAAAATTCAGAGTAAGGTAAGACAAGTTCTTCAAAATGAGGATGTGAACTTAAACAAATATGTAGGTCTGTATGTATCATTAGCTGACCAACTGTGAACTTAAACAAATATGTAGGTCTGTATGTATCATTAGCTGACCAACTGTGAACTTAAACAAATATGTAGGTCTGTATGTATCATTAGCTGACCAACTGTGAACTTAAACAAATATGTAGGTCTGTATGCATCATTAGCTGACCAACTGTGAACTTAAACAAATATGTAGGTCTGTATGTATCATTAGCTGACCAACTGTGAACTTAAACAATATGTAGGTCTGTATGCATCATTAGCTGACCAACTGTGAACTTAAACAAATATGTAGGTCTGTATGTATCATTAGCTGACCAACTGTGAACTTAAACAAATATGTAGGTCTGTATGTATCATTAGCTGACCAACTGTGAACTTAAACAAATATGTAGGTCTGTATGTATCATTAGCTGACCAACTGTGAACTTAAACAAATATGTAGGTCTGTATGTATCATTAGCTGACCAACTGTGAACTTATGCAAATATGTAGGTCTGTATGTATCATTAGCTGACCAACTGTGAACTTAAACAAATATGTAGGTCTGTATGTATCATTAGCTGACCAACTGTGAACTTATGCAAATATGTAGGTCTGTATGTATCATTAGCTGACCAACTGTGAACTTATGCAAATATGTAGGTCTGTATGTATCATTAGCTGACCAACTGTGAACTTATGCAAATATGTAGGTCTGTATGTATCATTAGCTGACCAACTGTGAACTTATGCAAATATGTAGGTCTGTATGTATCATTAGCTGACCAACTGTGAACTTATGCAAAATATGTAGGTCTGTATGTATCATTAGCTGACCAACTGTGAACTTAAACAAATATGTAGGTCTGTATGTATCATTAGCTGACCAACTGTGAACTTAAACAAATATGTAGGTCTGTATGTATCATTAGCTGAACAACTGTGAACTTAAACAAATATGTAGGTCTGTATGTATCATTAGCTGACCAACTGTGAACTTAAACAAATATGTAGGTCTGTATGTATCATTAGCTGACCAACTGTGAACTTAAACAAATATGTAGGTCTGTATGTATCATTAGCTGACCAACTGTGAACTTAAACAAATATGTAGGTCTGTATGCATCATTAGCTGACCAACTGTGAACTTAAACAAATATGTAGGTCTGTATGTATCATTAGCTGACCAACTGTGAACTTAAACAAATATGTAGGTCTGTATGTATCATTAGCTGACCAACTGTGCACATATAAACATATGTATATCTATATGTGTCATTAGCAGACTAACTGTAAATTTCACGAGATGAATTAGAAATATACGAAGCAGCTATAAAAGGAAATGCTACCAAACGTTGATTACAAGGCAGCTACAACTTGCAAACGTATCAGAAAGAAGGAACCGGTACCCAATGACGGAGATGCTCCAGAAGTATATCTGAATGTCGGAGATAAATTTCGTATCACCAACTTTTAGACAACTGACAAGCTTGAATCTGAGACGAGAAGAAGAGGAGAGATAAACAAAGAAATAGCAGAGAGATTTTCTTGTCTGAGTGATGAGCCACATAATGTATTTTCATCATCTACTAACATTGAAAGGTATTATGAGAGCTGTCAAAGAGCTGATTGATGCTTACCAAGAGGACTTCAACAGTAATTTCTCAGCTTCAGCAGTTTCATTCATAAGTGCGCCGCTATAAGTTCAGTGCAACAACAAAATATAAAAACAAGTTCCAATCATGCTGAACTTTATAAAATAATTGTAGAAAATATTGAGTGTGACTTTCCAAATGTAAAATTGGCTTCCGTACATTTTTAATTAAAGGTCACAAATTGCTCAGATGAGCATTATTTTCTGAGTTGAAGTAGATTAACAATCCCATCCGAACAACTATGGCAGGCTGGATGCCTTATCTCCATTAAGTATGAAACAGATGTGTTACATGAGTTTAGTTTTGAGGGTCTGATCTGATCAAAGATTTTGCAAATTTAAAAAGTAGGGAAAAAAATTGTCAATTGTAAATAACGTTGAACTATACACAAATAAACATATTTTCCATCTTACTGTAAAGTTTGTTTAAATTTGATCAATGAAATTGGTATTTATGGTTTAGTATTGTTTATATTTTTAATTACATTAATATGGGGGGGGGGGGACTAAAATCTTTTAAGTACTTAGAACCTCCAATGGTCTTATTCGGCCCTGCCACTGAGAGATTATTAATTTCATGTGGACACCACCATTTTCTGACAATTTTAAATATTCATCAATCTCTCCGATGATAGACTACTATATTTCATGCGCTCACTTCTCTATCCTGTGAGATACATTCATGTTAGGAGCTCTCTTCTTGCAAGATCATTTCTTCAAAAGGTTTAGCTGCAACTTTGTTCTCATGACTGAGTAGGGAAAACAACTCCGAGTTGGTTGCAGTCTCTCTTAACACCCCTCCCCCTTCATGGCTGGGTAGGGAGACACCTCTCTATTGACTACACCCCTCCTGTATTTTGGCTGAGTAGGGAGGCACCTCAGTATTGACTGCAGTCTCTCATACCTCCTTTTATGGCTGAGTAGGGAGGCACCTCAGTATTGGCTGCAGTCTTTATGACATTCCCACCATAGCTAAGCATGGAGACAGCTCTGTAGTTGTTGCGGTCTCTACTACCTCCTTTTAGGGTTCAGAAGGGAAGCACTTTTACATTGGTTGAAGTCTCTCTTTGATATCATTTTTCCAATATCATTTATGACTTCTGCAGGGGGTCGCATTATTCTTTACTTGGTTCTCTTGAATTGCTTTGTGGAATTCTCCTGCAGCTGTCTTCTAACCAGCTCATCTTTTACCCAAACTCTGCCAAAGTATCATGTTTCGCTCTTTTGATCAAAATGTAAACTTCTGTTTTGTGCAAGAGCTCATTTTTCGTAATCTACTTGGTTCGTCTTTTCATTCCAATCGTTATCTAGTTCCTCTTTTGTGTAATTGATTCTCTGATTGCCTTTCTTCCCTTATTTCTTCTTCAGCTTTTAGTTCTTTTCTTAAAGAACTTTCTCTAAGTTTCTTCTTAAAGTTTATTTTATAATTTCAGTGATTCTTCAAATTTCAGTTGTTTGATTTTTATTGTATGTGTTTCTTTTCCGTGATTGCGTATCTTTCTTTCTTCACTGCGTTTAATCACTCTCTTTATTAACTGTCCATCAATTTGTCGTTCCCTTAATGCTTTCATAAGATATACTTAACAGTATGTGTGGACTTCATTGACATTTCTTGTGAGGGCATCATTTTGTTTATTCCTACCTCATTCTCCTGTAACAGCATACATCTTTATATGTTCATTAAATTATGTATTATGATCATTAGAATTAGAATTGCAAAACAGAATTGTGTGAGGACAACTTCAATAAATGTTTGTGTTAATAATATTTTAGTAGTGTAAGTTATTTTCCTCACATGTAATTTCTCCTAGTAGTGAAATTATTATTATTTTTTAGTATTTTATTTTAGTAACATAAGTTATTATTTTAGCAGCGTAAAACATTGCACAGAAAAAATTGTGGAGACCACTACAAAGACCTGGAGAAAATTTTAAACTTTCTAGCTAGAAGAAAAAGAGTTATAGCAATGGAGAAAAATAATTATCAAAAGTAGAGAGAGGGAGAGAGAGAGAGAGTTGGTATATTCATGAAAATAAAATCTTCAAGGACTGAAAAATTGACACTTTTTCATTTGAAATCCTAACAATGACATCACAATTGTAGTTACAGTTTAAATTATATGCTGTTTTAATCCATTCCAAAGTACCCTAGTGCACTAATATTAGGTCATATTCGTGCGTGGAGCACAATTCAATTGTCAATAACAAACAGCTATGGTTTATGTGTAAGCCGTCAATAACTATTTTATCAGTAGCTGATAACATCAATCACTTTCGTTTCAGGTTTGGGAAACTGTTGCTTCGACTTCCCTCCTTAAGGACAGTGAGTGCTCAAGTAATAGAACAGCTTTTCTTCGTTCGCCTTGTTGGCAAGACACCCATAGAGACCCTTATTCGGGACATGCTCTTGAGCGGAGGGTCTTTCAGCTGGCCCTACATGGCAATACAATGACTCCCAAGCCACGCCTGGGCCACAAGACACCGCTTGGAAGTCTCGTGAATGCCTGGAGCGGAGATATTATTTCCTGACAGTCCCAGTGAGTGTGGCAAATAATTTACATGTTTTCTTGAAATGCAGCTTCCCTGTGTTGGGCGTTTGATGCTCCAGTGTTTTGGACAAATAAAGTGTAAACAGACTACTACAGGAGTATTTATTGCTTTGCGAGTCAAGGATGAGAGTTCAGGCTTGATGTACACAGAGTGGCCATATTAAACTAATGAGACACCTATTAAGTCAGAGAAGCACTACGGTACCCAAAGACAATCTAAAGCCAACGAATGTAAAGGCGCTGCAAGTCAGTCTACACCGTGCTTACAGTGAAAATATCAAGCAGATGACTAGTCTGTTCAGTGCCTGTTCTGATGCCTTTTCTAGCAATTTCTAATATGGGGTCTATCAACGCCGTTTAAAGAGGTGTCTACCAAAAACGTCTAAAGAGATGTCTACCAATGCCGTCTAAAGAGATGTCTACCAACAACGTTTAAAGAGATGTCTACCAACAACGTCTAAAGAGATGTCTACCAACAACGTTTAAAGAGATGTCTACCAACAACGTCTAAAGAGATGTCTACCAACAACGTCTAAAGAGATGTCTACCAACAACGTCTAAAGAGATGTCTACCAACAACGTCTAAAGAGATGTCTACCAACAACGTTTAAAGAGATGTCTACCAACAACGTCTAAAGAGATGTCTACCAACAACGTCTAAAGAGATGTCTACCAACAACGTCTAAAGAGATGTCTACCAACAACGTCTAAAGAGATGTCTACCAATGCCGTCTAAAGAGATGTCTACCAATAACGTCTAAAGAGATGTCTACCAATGCCGTCTAAAGAGATGTCTACCAACAACGTCTAAAGAGATGTCTACAATGCCGTCTAAAGAGATGTCTACCAATGCCGTCTAAAGAGATGTCTACCAACAACGTGTAAAGAGATGTCTAGCAAAAACACGATAAAAATAAGTTTTCCAACAACTTGGAAAGAAATATTCACTAAAAACGCCTAAAGACTTATCCGCCGACATCGTCCTGAATAGATACAACACAAAACCTACACAATATGTGAAGACAGATTCAGTCTAGACAACGTAATGACCTGGCTTATCTCAAAGTTTTGCGAGCGAACATACATCACTGTAGCCAGGCTGGATAAAGCTTAAGCTCTAGACTAGGAGACCGCAGACACCAATTACCTAGAGCAGAACAACGAACTAACCATATTAACCTACTCGCGCGCTCGTATTTCACAGCCTGGTATGCAGTACTTAAATGCAGTTTGTGATATACCATTGTTTGTAGTAGTCTCAAACAGTGAGGTCCACTTGGATTTTATACCCTCCCACTAAAACAAAAATTACCCATCGTACACTATCACGCAACCTTGACCTTTCAGTCAATGACGCATCACGCTGTTTGATATTTCAAGTGACAGAGGGGAAAATGACTTCACATCAAACACTAATCTTTGCTTTGGCATATGCCATGATAATAGGTATAGAGGACAATAAACAGTAATTTAACATTTCGTCCACACAAGTGTCGCGTGATAGCTTCAAATATATTCTTTTGAAATCACAGACAGCTGGCTCCTACTTGTCCGATTTCCGGATTGGAGTCTCCCGAGTAGTACTCACAGTTCACGAGCCAGTCAGAATAGCGTGATATTTTAAAACCTGAATGGAACTAAACGTCTTTACTCAAACTAAAAATGTTCACTGCAAGTGTATAAATATAAAAAAAAAATTCATTATATACATCACTCATTTCATGTTGACTGTAATTGTGGTTCCGGAAATATTAAACTTGTGGGGAAAACACACCTAATGGCAATGTTACTCGACAAATAGACAATTTCAGCGCAAAATTACATAAATAAGGTTATCTTGTTTTTGATTGGTTGATTTTATATTAATATTATTTAAGTCCCACCCACTCCTCCGCGGCAAAAGCTCTTAATTTGATAAGTTTTCATTAAAATCAAAATGTCTGAGGTTTTGGCTTGACTATATTGTGTGTCCATGGAATGCTGGTTATGTTCAAGCCGGCAGAATTATTGTTAAAATAGTGTGCTGTATAGTGTTTAAGACAGAAACTTGCATTAGTTCCGTTGTACACAATGTGAGGGTTTTTCTCTGTACTCATTGTGAGGTGGGCTTGTATTGTGAGGTGGGTTTGTTTCGTTGTACGCATTGTGAGGGTGTGCTTGTTTTGTTCTGCTCATTGTAAGGTGAGTTTCTTTAGTGTATGCATTGTGAATGTGTACTTATTTCATTGCATGAACTGTAATTGTTAGTTATTTTAAAATGGGGGGGGGGGGGGTTCTAATCCGTCAAAATAGAGCGAGAAATCTCTTGAAATAAAACCAACAATATGATCACGCGAAATACACTTCAATTTTAACGTTTAATTATAACACAGTGTGCACAACATTATGGAAGCTTGTTCAGCAACTATTTAAATATAAGACTTTGCAACATCTCCCATATTGTTCAACCCGTCGTTAACAAAGGCCAACTTTATCTTGGACACTGTTAAGAAGACATTTTTATATCGAAAATACAATAAGCATGGTCTTCTCCCACATTTCTTTTGCTCTGTCTTCACATCGGTCACCGATTTTTGTTCTAGTCTCAACATAACAAACAAGACTTGCTTGCTTGCGTTCGCCCGATGACTAAAGTATTCTAGAGTATTCGTAGACTGTAGAATTTCTCTTCGTCATCCGCCCTTAAAAGGACGTTAAGTGGACGTGTCTGCGTTGTGTTGTGCCTTGCAGTATAACTATTTGCGCCTTTCGGCCCAACACATCCGACTTCAGCACGCCATTTTTGAGTACCGGGTTGTCTTCCCTCTTCGATCACTGCTCGCTTTGCCAGACTAGACAAGTTAGTCTGTTACTGGAGGCACCGCGGAGATGTGGAACAGCGTCTGGATGATTTTGGTTCACCGATCCTGGCGCAAGCCATCAGCTGTGGTTCGATGACAACTTCCAGCTCTGGTGCTGGGAGGCGCGCCTTCGCCTCCGAACAAGACTTAAAACCGGTTATTTACAAAATGACCCTATACATTTTTGCAACATGAACACACGCAATCACCAGCATTATGTATTAACCTACTATGCTAATCAGCCACATTCAATATACTTAAATCGTGTATATATAAAAGTAATCACATCTCATTCCTAATGTTTATATAACAGTATTCCCATTTCAGTAAAGTAATGAATATAATATTTATTATCATTTCTCTTATTGTCCTATGACCCACTTGTGTTTTATTATCTATGTATTTATAAAATAACTTCAACAAGTAATTTAAGATGTTATGGAATCAGACTCACGTTATAGTTCAACTCATGAAGAGAGCCCAGGAAAGGTATATGTCCTTGTGAAAGAGATTGGTTAGAACAATGCGGTGTTGTATTTTTAAACCACTCGTAGCTGTTACTGTCTTCAATTTTATTAATTTATTAAACAGTTGTGTAATTAGAAGCGATAATCGAATAATAAACTTTAACAGCCTATTTACTTGGAGGAAAATTCACACAGACATCATGAAGATAAATATAAAGTAATGAGAAATAACATATAAGGATAGCCACAGTATATAGTACTGTAGTTAATCATGCTTTGATTGTTATTTGAAAAAAAAAAACAACTTGTAACAAAAATAAAGGACACACAGTCAAAGTGTTGTTAGTACAATTGAAACAACAACATAAATGAAGGCCTTTGACGTAGAAGTTAAAACTGTCAAATTAGAAATATACAAGTTACACCCCATCATAGACCATTGACAAGATCTCTTTCATCAATACTTGCTTGCGTTCGCTCGATGACTTAAGGAGTGTACCTCGTCATCATCCGCCCTTAAAAGGACGTTCAGTAGGCGTGTCTGCGTTGTGTTGTGGTTTACAGTATAACTGTGATATTTGCGCCTTTCGGCCCAACACATCCGACTTCAGCATGACATTTTTTAGTACCGGGTTGTCTTCCCTCTTCGATCCCTACTCGCTTGGCCAGACTAGACAGGTTAGTCTGTTTCTAGAGGCACCACGGAGAGGTGGAGCAGGGTCTGGCAGGGCCTGGTTCACCGATCCTGGCGCAAGCCATCAGCTGTGGATCGCTGACAACTTCCAGCTCTGGTGCTGGGATGCGCGCCTTCGCCTCCTCATCAATCCTTATTTCTGGGCATTTTTTTCATTCAGTTTGTATCTTCTTCCTAACCATGTCAGTAAAGAGAACATCAGCAACGCTTCAACGGCAACAGTCTCATCAGGACACGTAAACACTTCAACAGCTCCGGACACGCTCTAATAAGAGAATGATGACAACTTGGTCCTCGACACCGATGGGCATAACAGCATTCAGAAAAACACTTAGAAAAGAAACCGACGATTAATACTAACTTGTTTATTGTTGAACGTTTCCTAACAAACACACACATAGGGAAAAAAATATAAACATACACAATGGACGAGATAGAAATCTGACTACGGTAAATGTTGCATTCCAAATAGAACTACATCTAAGGAGCTTGTTTCCTCTCTCAAACTGTTCTCAGGCTTTTATCTCCTTTATGTGTGTTGTTTCCCTGTTGCCTCGTGAAGAACCATGCCCATGAATGTTACAATGGTTTTCGTGCAATATTATTTTAAAAGGAGCCGCGATAGCTCAGTGGTTAGTGAACTGGACTACAAAAGACAAGAGTTAGGGTTCGATCCTAGCCGACGGCTTCCGGTTCACCCAGCCTTAAATGGGTATTGATTTTTTTTTTTTGGGGGGGGCGGAAGTAAAGCGGCATGGGCGTAATACCGACCACATTACCCCAAAAATCATGTGCCAAAGGTCTGTGAAATGTATGGTCACTATCACCATATTCGCTATACGCCACTTGGCGTGACCGGGGCTCTTTACTTTTAAAAAAAATATTATTTTAAAAAGATTGCGGTTTAAATATTTACAAAATAGCTGTGTCGACACAAAAAGACAGGGTTGCCTCACGTATAACACGGACTCTGTGTGGTCTAGAGATAAGGCGTCGACCTTTGTACAAAAAGGTCTGAGTTCGAATCCCGCCTCAGGTACTTGTCATTTTTAATTGGAATCCGTTGATTTGTTATTTGGTTTTACCCTTCCCGGCGTCTGGGTCGTGAAATCCAATGCCCAGCCCTCCCTGAAAATTAAGGATATTAGGAGATTCGATGTACACTCAGCTCATATTTAAGAACTATTGGTAATGAAATAAAGAAAAGGTAAAATAGGTCGATTGTCGGGAGATAAATTTTAAGGAATAGAAATGTCATCTAAAATGATGTGTCGACTAAACTAATCATACTGTGCTAAACAACATGGTTTTAATGAATTATTGTAAAGATTCCACATGCGAACGTAATACATACAAAAATGTACATAAAATAGCATAAGAAGCGACAAACTCTCTTTCGCCAAAAATGAACTTTAAACAGCCCCTTTTCTCTATCACCCCCCCCCCCTTTTTCCCTCCCAACTAAGAATAAGAAAATGGACAAATTCTAGAGCGAAATTCAAACAATAAAATTAATTTCCACTCCCTTGATGTGAGTGGCGTGACTAAACAAACTTCTCTGACAAACCAGTTAGGCGGCAACAAGAGCACATCTAGTGGGGTACTAATAACAATATTTTTTGTGTTCCGTAGTGCACACACTTGTTTTTATAATGAATAATATTTATTATTAACTCATTGAATATTTACTCCAATTTTTTAAAACAATTTCCTCGTGTATAGCAGAATGTAACCGCTTTATTGCTTAGATGTGCTAAATACAATTTCCAAATAATTTTCACGATTTTAATAATTATTTTTTGGCCATGTAATGAGAAGGGAACAACTGGAATATATTGTAACAACTGGGAAAATTGAGGGACGAAGAGATAGAGGGAAGCAAAGAGAAAAGATACCAGACAGCTTAGAAGAATGGCTTGGCAAAAAGTCAACAACAGAAATGATAAATAACTGTCGAGATCGAAAGTTGTGGATAGACATGATCACCTACGCCAGCAGGCCCGGTACTTCATGATGATGATGATTTTAATTACAAAATTATGGACACAATTTTGCTTTTCTCCAGCTCTGTTGCCCTTCAGCGTCGAGGAAAAATTGAGTCATTAAAAATATAAGTAATTAAAAATAGAGTAATTTAACGTTTTAATTCATAAGGAATGCAGTTCGTTCTTAACCAGAACTCTTTGGGAAGTGTTATAATTAAAAAGGCAACTTTTTCATAGTGGCAATGCATTAACAATTCATAAATAAAATAAAAATTAGACATTTTATTTAGAAATTGTAAGGGTTAAAAGGAAAGCTAACACTTGTGTCTGCCAACAGCGTACATTTGATGCCTGTTTGGATTACTCCCACATTGTTTTGTGACTGAGAATCTACACTCACATTCAAGACAATGAATGAAAAACAATTGTTCATACTATAGGGAAGAAGCAAATAAATGCAGCGCTGCTGTTAAGATGGTAGGAGGATCATAGTAGAGGGGTCTAACATACATTCCTAAAAGTTATGGTGACAGCTTTACAGAAAAGAAACACAACACATTACTAACGTTTCAACCTACATGCAGTCCTCTTCGGAAAACGAGAACAACACGAACGGACAATGAAATAACGATAAGTCCTACTACATCTAGAATGATCAGAACATATAAATCAAGGAGATAAATAAAAACATTTGAGTTCTGTTGCATAGAGAACATTCTTACTATTAAGGCTACGTGTTTTAAGGCAGAAACCTTCTCGAACGTCTGTCGGAACTGTTAATTCACAATTCTGTACATCTGCCTACACAATGTATAAAGGAAGGCGGGGGGACTAGAAACAATAATTAATTCTTTGTTCTAACTTGGTTCTCGGTGTTTCACTTATATAGGAATACACAATACAATGTTAAAGAGAGAAATGTTTCCAGCCACTTGAAGATATAGCTGTGGATGAAAGCAACAATTAGTGGTTTCTCAAAATGTAGCATTTACACTTGAGAGTCTTTAAGAATGTAGGATTGGTGGAGGGACATTAACAATCTTTCAGAATGTTGCCAAATGACAGTCTCTCTGAATGTAGCACTGAGGGAGATTGTAATTCACGGTCTCTCAGAATGTAGCATTAGGGAGATTGTCATTTAACCGTCTCTCGGAATATAGCACTAAAGGAGATTGATATAATCGACTCTCAAAATGTAGTAATAAGGTATATATTGACAATTAATCGTCACTCAAAATTTAGCACTAAGGGATTCAATTAATCAATCGTCTATCAAAATATAGCACTGAAGGAGACTGACAATTAACCGTCTCTCATAATATAGTACTAAGGAAGAGTGATAATAAACCGTCTTTCAAAATGTAGCACTATAGGAGTGCGCCATGTAACGGTCTGTCACGTGTCTTGCGACAGGCACGCACAAAGTGATACATCAACAACATCGTTCCACATGTGACGGCTCATAATTTGACATGGTCAATATACAACGGCCACAACAGATTTTTTCGCTCACTTCCTAGCCTGTCAACAATGTCAATTGATGTTTCCTGCGCTCAGACTACCATTTCTACATGTCAACATTCGCTTCAACGATTGCTTCTTTCCAATCTAATGGAAATCGGTGGAAATTTACTTTTCTATTTTCTCACATTTCTTTTCCGACTGATTCTTCCCTCTGCCAACTGCTCGATCCATCAATGTTGAAATTTGACCAGTGTACCTTTGTTGTTGCTTAGTTTGATTTTAAATGCTTATGCTTCCTCATTTAGATTATTTAAAATAAAAGTTAGTAAGTTACATATACTTGTATCGTAAATATAATATTATCACAACGGAATATAGACATAAATTAAATGTACTCTCTACCTATATGAATAAGTTATTGTATTCTAATTTTGCAACTATAGCGCAGATTGAATATTGTTCTCAAATTAATTTACTTTGTTATTTTAATAATAACTAAAGTGCATTCTATGTATATATTGTTCACTTTCGTTGCCGATATACTATTTTGACTTTTTCTATGGCAAATATTACTATTTATGTCAAATATGGACTTTTCATAGAATTTGGTCACAGATAGCCCACTTGGTCGGTAATATTTTGTTTACACAGTTGGACAAAATGTAATAACAACCAAACTATATATTGTTACGGTAACTGAAACAAGCAACAGGAAAACTGATAATAATTTATACGGAATAGTTGACTTATCATGTCGACCTGAAATCATTCTCCACAATCGTTTCAGTTGTTATCCGGTGAAACACATTAGCTGTACATAATCTATACTTCATGTATCCCGTAAATAAATATAATAAAAATGAGAAGATTCTGTTTTGTGGTTGCCATATTTTGTTGATGCTTGTGACTTATTGAGTTCATGATGTCTTTATTCCAGCCCAGTCGTACTTGTTTTCTTATCAGACGCCGCTTGTTTTGCCTTATTTAATCGAGTAATTGGATAAACCCGTGTTCTAATTTTGAACAATAATATCATGTATTACTGATGGTAATATTGTTTAGACGTAACATGACCAGCCGAGGCGGGAAGACAGCTATAGCAACAGCCTTCATTACTGCATAATCTAGTCGCAGCACTGCCCACCGCTGTACTTTTATTGTGTATCATTATTTTTTTAATGGAAATCGGTTGAACTTTGTATGAATATAATGTTAAATATAAATCAACGTATCATTAGTATATTTTTCTTAGTCAATACAAACAAATGATGTCTGAGAACGGTGGCTAGAAAAATGAAACAAAAATTGGCACAGTTTATTTTGAACAATTCTTAGAATAAAGTGAATATACAATCTAGCAAAAATGTGAAAGATGGAAAGCAGTTTCGATAGTGGAAGAGCTGTGGAAACATCTAAAAATATTAGGAAAAACTAGTATATGTAAGGTATTGAAAACTTAAAAAAATATTAGGGAAAAAGAAAATGTGGTGTATTGAAAACTTACAAAAGTATTATGAATACTAGGATATGTATGATATTGAAAACGTAAAAAAATATTGGGAAAAACTAGAATATGTGAGGCATCGAAAACGTAAAAAATAATATTGGGAAAAAAGGAAATGTGGGGTATTGAAAACTTACAAAAATACCACCGATAATAGGATATGTACGGTATTGAAAATTTAAAAAAATAATAATATTGAAACAAGCATATGTAAAATATAGAAAGTTTTAAGAAATATGAGAACAAGGGTATGTATAGTTTATGTAAATGCTACAGACAAAGATGGTTGTGAAAAAAAAAGTATTGCCAATTAATCAATCCACAGCATATAGTAACGAAATGGTACTTTCAGTCTTATACAAACCAGCGAACGATATTGGAACTGTGCTTTGGGAACTTATGTAACACAGAACTGAGAATTCTGAATACACAAAGCTTCAGTCTTGTCCTCATTGACTGGTTCGGTGGTAATCAATGTGAAAAAGGACATTTCTATCAGTATTCAAAACACTACACAACGAGTCTTCAATAAACGCTATGAGAACACTAACATAACAGTAAGAGAGGCCAAAAGAATAACAAAAGACCGTAAATTAATCTCCCCTCGATGCTGAAAGACAATTGGAAGGACAGAAGAAGAATTTACACGTGTGCTTTACTGTTAGAGTACACAGTTTGTGGCTGAAGGGTTAGCTACTCTAATAATTAGAGAACTTGTACAAACTACATAACAATGCTTGCTGTTCGAGGCATAAATAGGAACTATCAGCATTTCTTAAAATACTTAAGAATATATTTTGCTGAAAAGTATAGACACGCACAAACTAATTCTTATATAGAAGTCATCATATTTCTTTGTTTTGTGGCATTTTGTTAATGTGTGGAGGTGCTACAGCATATTAGATTAAAGTGTATGTGTTAACAACATACTAGATTAAAGTGTATGTGTTAACAGCATATTAGATTAAAGTGTATGTGTTAACAGCATATTAGATTAAAGTGTATGTGTTAACAGCATATTAGATTAATTAACAGCATATTAGATTAAAGTGTATGAGTTAACAGCATATTAGATTAAAGTGTATGTGTTAACAGCATATTAGACTAAAGTGTATGTGTTAACAGCATATTAGATTAATTAACAGCATATTAGATTAAAGTGTATGAGTTAACAGCATATTAGATTAAAGTGTATGTGTTAACAGCATATTAGTTTAATTGACAGCATATTAGATTAATTAACAACATATTAGATTAATTAACAGCATATTAGATTAAAGTGTGTGTGTTAGAGCACATGAGATTAAAGTGTGTGTGTGTGTGTTAATAGCACATAATAAAAACAATATGAGATTCAGAACTTTCACATAATTACCATTTAAAATAAAATAAATTGTTGATAAAATCATTGAAAAGTATGTGTTGATTTATTAATGTGAGCCAGTTTAGTCGTGTTTATAAATCATTTCTTCGGTGGTTTCAGCACAGTCAAGCCGCAATATAAGATCCAGATACATGTTAGTAAATGTAAGAGACATGAGATACACATGAGGCTTGTGTAATTTAGTTGACTACAACAACGTTAGAGAATATTAAAAGTTAATATTGGTAGAAACAGAGTTTAACAGTGAATGCATCATTTATCTTGCACCTTAGTCATCATCATCATCAAGTACCGGGCCTGCTGGCGTAGGTGATAATGTCTCTCCACAACTTTCGATCTCGACAGTTATTTATCATTTATGTTGTTGACCTTCTGCCAAGCCATTCTCTTAAGCTGTCTGGTATTTTTTCTCTTTGCTTCCCTCTATCTCTTCGTCCCTTAATTTTTCCAGTTGTTACAATATATTCCAGTTGTTCTCTTCTCATTACATGACCAAAAAATGATGATTGTTTCTTCCTAATATTGGAAATTAGCTCTCTTTTTGCTTTGACCTCTTTCAGAAGATTTTCATTACTTTTCTTAGCTGGCCACGATATTCTCAGCATTCTTCTGTAAAACCACAATGACGATGCACTTCAGTATGCACTATTATTGCACCTTTATTTATAATTTTTTTTTTTGGGGGGGAGGGGAGTGATGGGGAAATCAGAAGTTTACTGTATTAGATTATACAAATACAAAGTAACAAGTTGAATTATTCTTCTCATGATAGTGATAAGCCGAAATATAGTTGTATAACGAAATTCATTATGGTTTTTTCCCCCACGGGAATTGAAAAACTGTAAATAAAGAGACTGTGATTGAAGAAAGATCACAACAAATGTTTCTACATGGTCGAATATAGTGTGCGATGTGAAAGTATGTTTTTAGAAGGAAATAACAAGATCAATGATTCGAATTGAGTTACAGATTATATTTGAGAATACACGTATTTAAAAAATGTATATACCGTATTTGGCACGAATATGTGTGTATTTGAGAAATAACAGAAGAATAACAATAATGTCTATAGTGTTTGTGAACGAAATTTCAAAAACAACGGTGTAATATTGACCGTGTTACTGCTCAAACTGTGGTCTTTGAAATAATTGTAATTGCTTACATGGAAGAATGTGTTCGTGCATATTTTAAGTAGGATAACTCTTTCAGTAATTTTGGAAGAAATCGTTCATTGTGTATGGCTCGTTAATTGTGGCTTTAATAGTTACTTTATTCACATGTTGTTTACGTTGCTAAATTGTTGACTTTCTGATTAATTTGTCATTATAACCAATATGAGATACTAAATAATTAACTTATCAACAGGGCGTAAGATGGCAGGACATATGCTTATTTAGCCTCGAATATCTTTGTTGTGATTTGTTAAACTTTATGCTTCAAAACTTATCATTTAAAAAACATTGTTTTTTTTCAACAACTACACTCCTGGAATATGAACTGAAAACAAATATTTGTATTTGCAGACAGCAGAAATTTAGGAGTTGATCAGAAGAAAAACATTCAAAATCAAACAAAATAAATGTAAATAGGCAATCTCACATTTTAGTATTAGTCGAGGTTATCCAGAGAAGCTCCCAGTTGAATAACGATTAGACTGAGTTATTTTCTGCATCGAGTGTGTACACTCTTTGAGTTACATTTTTTTTTAAATCGAAAGAAAAATCAAATAACAAATTGTGTCAAATACAACTTTTGTGATATATAACAAAGAGTACAGGTTCTCTGTATCAAGACGTAATACATAGTGCTAGTGACCAGCTAGATGTATCAATCACGAGCTGGAGATTTTATGAGCGATATGACATGGTCAGGGTCACGCCCAGCCTCCCTATTTTAATTGGGAAAAAATCTCTAGTACCTGTGTTCAGATGCTAGGTGAACCTCGAATCCGTGACGGCCTGAACACAAATATTTGCTATATCTGGGAAGTGAACCGAGAACTTTCTGGCATGTGGAGACGATGCTAATCATTCAGTCATCAAAGGATTCTTACAGATGTACTGAAACTAGATGAACAAAGTTGATGGAGAAAGAATAAATATTGATGGAACTAGGGTTTTAAAAAAATGAATTATATGGCGTGTCGAACAAAATAGCATATATATATATATATATATATATATATATATATATATATATATATATATATACTACTAGGGTACTGCATTACTGATGTGAGTGTTTGATTTTATAATATTGTGAATTAATTATGTATTACAATATTTTCATTAAGTTGTATATTTTACTTAAGAATATGAGTGAAGCTTCATTCATGTATTGGCCTAAGACTAACTTTGCACATCAAACAGTGGAGGAGGTGCATAGTTTAGATAAGGATGAATGATTTATAAACGTGACACAGTGCTCCGGAAGCGACAGTCTGAGCTGAACTGAATGGTGCGATTGTGGAACTAAGGTAAAGCAGCTGAAAAGACGAGAATTACATTTGTTCTGCTTAGTTGCGTCTATTGATGTTCTTCAACAGTAATTGTGAACAATAATTTATCCACAAATGTCAATAAAAGAAAACAATTTTGTACCTTCTATAAGATTTTGTTTTGTTGTTTTTTAACACATATAATTGTCATTATACTATATGTCATTTATTGCATTTTATTATCAATCAGAAGTGTATGCTTTTTAGGCAACCACAGTGACTAAGTTAGTCAGATGCTGATGGAAGTACGTTTGTAAACACAACAGGTACCCGAGGCTGCCGTGTAAAGCCAGGACCGGATTAACACTTGATAAGTCCCGAAGTCGTCCAAGGTAAATGAAACTTTGAGACCCCCCGTTTTTAACAAAAAAATCACCAGCAGGTCTCTATCATATATTACAAAATAAAGAACTGTGAGGCGCCTTGGATCAAGAGTCCCTAAGCAATATCTTATTTAGCCTAGGATTAAAATCGACACTGTGTAAAGGAAATAATCACATACAATTAAAAATATAATTCGAGTGAAGAAGATCGTGTACCCTGACAATATGAAGCAAGAATCAATTCTAATCTATCCATATAACCAGACTCATTGCAGTCGGTAATTTCCACACCACTTGTCACAGCATTTCCCAAAATGCATCGACAAATTCTGTTCATAAGATCGATCCGTGCACGTCCTGCACAGGTGACAATTCCAAACCTCCTTAGCTGTCTTTTACGAAATTCGTGGCAGGTAACAGTGGCTCTTTCCTGGCAGGAAACAGTGGATATTCGTGGCAGGTAACAGTGGCTCTTTCGTGGCAGGAAACAGTGGAAATCCGTGGCAGGTAACAGTGGAAATTCGTGCAGGCAACAGTGAAAATTCGTGGCAGGTAATAGTGGAAATTCGTGGCAGGTAACATTGGCTCTATCGTGGCAGGTAACAGTGGCTCTATCGTGGCAGGTAACAGTGGAAATATTCTTCCCACACCTTGGAGCCCAGGTACGCACGCGGTGAGAAGAAGTCATTGTGCAATAATCCTGGAACTAATGAAGATGATGAACATGGAGGAAAGCAATGAGAAAAACAGTTCAAACAAGGTTCAAGTATTAATAGTCTCAGAAATTTGTTAGCAGCAGATCATCAACCAGCTATTCTCTATCAAGACGTCTCTACCCTACACCTGTTGTTCAATGTCTGCTGCAGCTATTCAGCTCGTCAAGAGCAAACGCATTAAAGGAAACACAAAGATCACCAACAAAACAACACAAAAGACATGGATTATTCTTCTCAACTTAGCAGTAAATCAAATTTATAAACAATAATCTCGACAGCAACATCTAATGACATTTGCAGTGTCATCATCATCAAGTACCGGGCCTAATGGCGTAGGTGATCATGTCTCTCCACAACCTTCGATCTCGGCAGCTATTTATAATTTCTGTTGTTGACCTTCTGCCAAGTCATTCTCTTAAGCTGTCTGTTATATTTTCTCTTTGCTTCCCTCTATCTCTTCTTCCCTCAATTTTCCCAGTTGTTACAATATATTCCAGTTGTTCTCTTCTCATTACATGACCAAAAAATGATGATTGTTTCTTCCTAATATTGGAAATTAGCTCTCTTTTTGCTTTGACCTCTCTCAGAACATTTTCATTACTCTTCTTATCTGTCCATGGTACTCTCAACATTCTTCTGTAAAACCACATTTCTACAGACTCCAGTGATTTTCTTGTCTGTTGCCCTATTGTCCATGATTCGCATCCATATGATAAGACTGGCTCTACATAACATTTATTATTTAAGAACTCTTTTTCTTGTTTCTATTGTCAAAAATGGATTGCATAGTACCTTCCTCATTTTTTGGAAAGCTGCTTTTGCCTGAGCCAATCTGCATCTCACCTCTTTTGTACATCTTCCGTCTGAGGTTAACAAAGTTCCCAAATGTTTAAATTCATTTACCTGTTTTAATATTGTTCCACTTGTCTTTATTTTGCACTGAGGTGATGTCTTTTTCTTTGTTGTTACCATTACCTCTGTCTTTTTGCTATTAAGGCTGAGTCCTTCATTTTTGCTTTCTTTTACTATAATGTCCAACATTTCTTGTAACTCATTTTCACTCTTAGCGATTAAGGCTGTATCATAACCGGTCAAATATTTGAACAAAAACATCATAGAAAAGTTAGGATGAAGATAAAGGTTTCCTTATAAAATAACCAGGATCATACCATGGTGATGTCACGGGTCTTCTGCTGTCTATGGTGATGTCACCGGTCTTCGGTTGTGCATGGCGTAATTGATCTTGGGTTGTGTGGTGATGTCACCGGTCTTGGGTTATGTGGTGATGTCACCGAACTTATGTTGTGTATGGTGTAATTGATCTTGGTTGATGTATGGTGTACTTGATCTTGGTTGATGTATAATGTAATTGGTCTTGGTTGATGTATGGTGTAATTGATCTTGGTTGATGTATGGTGTAATTGATCTTGGTTGATGTATGGTGTAATTGATATGGTTGATTTATGGTGTAATTGATCTTGGTTGATGTATGGTGTAATTGATCTTGGTTGATGTATGGTGTAATTGATCTTGGTTGATGTATGGTGTAATTGATCTTGGTTGATGTATGGTGTAATTAATCTTGGTTTATGTATGGTGTAATTGATCTTGGTTTGTGCATGGTATAATTGATCATGGTTTGTGTATTTTGTAATTGACCTTGGTTTGTGCATGGTGTAATTGATCTTGGTTTGAGTATGGTGTAATTGATCTTGGTTTGTCTATGGTGTAATTGATCTTGGTTTGTCTATGGTGTAATTGATCTTGGTTTGTTCATGGTGTAATTGATCTTGGTTTGTGCATGGTGTAATTGATCTTGGTTGATGTATGGTGTAATTGATCTTGGTTTGTGCATGGTGTAATTGATCTTGGTTGATGTATGGTGTAATTGATCTTGGTTTCTGCATGGTGTAATTGATCTTGGTTGATGTATGGTGTAATTGATCTTGGTTTGTGCATGGTGTAATTGATCTTGGTTGATGTATGGTGTAACTGATCTTGGTTTGTGTATGGTGTAATTTGTCTTGGTTGATGTATGGTGTATTTGATCTTGGTTTGTCTATGGTGTAATTGATCTTGGTTTGTGCATGGTGTAATTGATCTTGGTTTGTGCATGGTGTAATTGATCTTGGTTGATGTATGGTGTAATTGATATTGGTTGATGTATGGTGTAATTGATCTTGGTTTTTCTATGGTGTAATTGATATTGGTTGATGTATGGTGTAATTGATCTTGGTTTGTGCATGGTTTAATTGATCTTTGTTTGTGTATGGTGTAATTGATCTTGTTTTGTGCATAGTGTAATTGATCTTGGTTTGTGTATGGTGTAATTGATCTTGGGTTGTGTATGGGTGTAATTGATCTTGGTTTGTGTATGGTGTAATTGTTCTTGTGTTGTATATGGTGTAATTGATCTTGTGTTGTTTGTGGTGTAATTAATCTTGGTTTGTGTATGGTGTAATTGATCTTGGTTTGTATATGGTGTAATTAATCTTGGTTTGTGTATGGTGTAATTGATCTTGGTTTGTGTATGGTGTAATTGATCTTGAGTTCTATATGGTGTAATTAATCTTGTGTTGTATATGGTGTAATTGATCTTGGTTTGTATATGGTGTAATTGATCTTGTGTTCTATATGGTGTAATTAATCTTGTGTTGTTTATGGTGTAATTGATCTTGTGTTGTATATATGGTGTAACTGATCTTGTGTTGTATATGGTGTAATTGATCTTGTGTTGTATATGGTGTAATTGATCTTGTTTTGTATATTGTGTAATTGATCTTGTGTTGTATATGGTGTAAGTGATATTGTGTTGTATATGGTGTAATTGATCTTGTGCTGTATATGATGTAACTGATCATGTGTTGTATATGGTGTAATTGATCTTGTGTTGTATATGATGTAACTGATCTTGTGTTGTATATGGTGTAATTGATCTTGTGTTGTATATGGTGTAATTGATCTTGCGTTGTATATGATGTAAGTGATCTTGTGCTGTATATGGTGTAATTGATCTTGGTTTGTATAAGGTGTAATTGATCTTGGTTTTTTTATGGTGTAATTTATCTTGTGTTGTATATATGGTGTAACTGATCTTGTGTTGTATATGGTGTAATTGATCTTGTGTTGTATATGGTGTAATTGATCTTGTTTTGTATATTGTGTAATTGATCTTGTGTTGTATATGGTGTAAGTGATATTGTGTTGTATATGGTGTAATTGATCTTGTGCTGTATATGATGTAACTGATCATGTGTTGTATATGGTGTAATTGATTTTGTGTTGTATATGATGTAACTGATCTTGAGTTGTATATGGTGTAATTGATCTTGTGTTGTATATGGTGTAATTGATCTTGCGTTGTATATGATGTAAGTGATCTTGTGCTGTATATGGTGTAATTGATCTTGGTTTGTATAAGGTGTAATTGATCTTGGTTTGTTTATGGTGTAATTTATCTTGGTTTATGTATGGTGTAATTGATCTTGTGTTGTATATGGTGTAATTGATCTTGTGCTGTATATTGTGTTCTTGGTCTTGGTTTATGTATGGTGTAATTGATTTGGTTTGTGTATGGTGTAATTGATCTTGTGTTGTATATGGTGTAATTGATCTTGGTTGATGTATGGTGTAATTGATCTTGTGTTGTATATGGTGTAATTCATCTTGGTTTATGTATGGTGTAATTGATTTGGTTTGTGTATGGTGTAATTGATTTGGTTTGTGTATGGTGTAATTGATGTATGGTGTAATTGATCTTGTGCTGTATATAGTGTAATTCATCTTGGTTTATGTATGGTGTAATTCATCTTGGTTTATGTATGATGTAATTGATCTTGTGCTGTATATTGTGTTCTTGGTCTTGGTTTATGTATGGTGTAATTGATCTTGGTTGATGTATGGTGTAATTGATTTTAGTTTATGTATGGTTTAAGTGATCTTGTGTTGTATATGATGTAATTGGTCTTCTACAACCACCATGGAAGCTGGTGTTTCTTCCCTCAACGACACGTAATTTCACTCTCACTATTACATTTCTACATTAACTTCTATTCGTTATTTAAAAAAAAAAAAATAACAACAACAAAATGTTATGCACGGTGTTTTAGCATTGTACAAATACCTGGTCCAGAGTTTATTTTACCACGATGAGAATACCAGTCTAAGGTTTATTTTACCACGATGAGAATACCAGTCTAAGGTTTATTTTACCACGATGAGAATACCAGTCTAAGGTTTATTTTACTACGATTAGAATACCAGTCTAAGGTTTATTTTACCACGATGAGAATACCAGTCTAAGGTTTATTTTACCACGATGAGAATACCAGTCTAAGGTTTATTTTACCACGATGAGAATACCAGTCTAAGGTTTATTTTACCACGCTGAGAATACCAGTCTAAGGTTTATTTTACCACGATGAGAATACCAGTCTAAGGTTTATTTTACCACGATGAGAATACCAGTCCATGGTCTATTTTAACACGATGAGACAAACAGTGCCATAATGCTCATTTCAATCTGCCTCTTAAGATTTGCTACTGAGTGGATATTGAGAACTCTTATTCCGATCCCTCACAATCATTATCCAGGTCATCTTATGCTCAATATTAAATGAAAATGACGTTACTGCGCTATTTCTGAGAGCAACTGCAATTACACTCTAATAGTTTTTCCCAGTAGATCGTATTAATAGGTCTTTTTGTGTTTTCTAGCAACAACAGCAATTCTTGGTGGCTTCAAGATGCATATTAAAAAATCTGAGCTGAAAGCTGGCAGCGACATTTAGGTAAGGACTAGTGAGTCAACAAGTGATGAATGTTCTATTCTACCTCTCTGTGATGGCTATAAAAATGGACAAAACATGTCAGGCGAGCAGGGAACAATGTAAAATAACCGCAAAATGATATTAAGCAGGTAAACTAATAGAGAGACGAGACAAACTGTGACGTTTCGTAAACGCCTTTTTTGAGGTACAAACAAAAAAAAATACAAAGATCAACAAAGACTACTGTAAAATAAACAAAGAAATGCCAACAGTGTTCAGTCAAGCACTGATCTGAAAAAGGGAGGAAAGGTAATGGAGCAACAAGGTAAAAGAAATCAGTGCCTGGAAACACCATGGAGAAGTGGGAACCAGGCTTGTCAGGCGAGTGCGCAAAAACAAGAAAGGTAAAACTGCCCCAAGAAACATCATGTAAAGATTCTTTTTTTCTTTTTTTTTTCGTTCACCAGCTTTGATCTCTGACGAAGTTCCTAGAGACTAGGAACTGAATTTTGCGAGTTAATCCATTTTCCCCTGGCAGTCCTGTGCACAGGGGTTCCTTGCCGCATAGGCAGATAACACCGTCTTCGGAGTAACTCATATTTTTTTCTGTTCATAAGTAACTGACATTTCAAGCTGCTGAGACCAGGGGTGGTTGTCACAGACCAGGGGTGGTTGTCACAGACCAGGGGTGGTTGTCACAGACCAGGGGTGGTTGTCACAGACCAGGGGTGGTTGCCGCAGAGAGAAACTATATATAAGAATCCTAAATGGTGCAGCCGGGGATTTGAACCCACAACCTCTCTGTCTTGAGGCCGGCGTCTTGCCTCGAGACCAACCAGTCCCCCGTCTGTGAAATGATTAAATTAACCCCAAAAAATGCTGAACAAAAAGTTGGCAGCTAGCACATTGTTTTAAGTTATAAATGTGTCAAAAAAAATATCAATTACTTTTAAACAATTATTTTCCACTGCTCTTCGTGTATTTCCCAGGCCATGCTGGTGATGAGGGCAACGGCATAACTGCAACACACTTTTAAGTTCACGATAGTTTTTTCTAACACACTGTTAGGTTCACGATAGTTTTCTATCACCACTGTTAGGTTCACGATAGTTTTCTATAACACACTGTTAGGTTCACGATAGTTTTCTATAATCCACACTTTTAAGTTCACGATAGTTTTCTAAAACCCACACTTTTAAGTTCACGATAGTTTTCTCTAACACACTGTTAGGTTCATGATAGTTTTCACTAACACACTGTTAAGTTCACGATAGTTTTCTCTAACACACTGTTAGGTTCACGATAGTTTACTCTAACCCACACTGTTAGGTTCATGATAGTTTGCTCTAACCCACATTGTTAGGTTCACGATAGTTTTCTCTAACACACTGTTAGGTTCACGATAGTTTTCTCAAACACACTGTTAGGTTCACGATAGTTCGCTCTAACCCACACTGTTAGGTTCATGATAGTTTGCTCTAACCCACATTGTTAAGTTCACGATAGTTTTCTCTAACACACTGTTAGGTTCATGATAGTTTACTCTAACCCACACTGTTAGGTTCACGATAGTTTGCTCTAACCCACATTGTTAAGTTCACGATAGTTTTCTCTAACACACTGTTAGGTTCACGATAGTTTTCCCTAACACACACTGTTAGGTTCACGATAATTTTCTCTAACACACTGCTAGGTTCACGTTAGTTTTCTTTAACACACTGTTAGGTTCACTATAGTTTTCTCTAACATACTTTTAGGTTCACGTTAGTTTTCTCTAACTTACTGTTAGGTTCACGATAGTTTTCCCTAACACACACTGTTAGGTTCACGATAATTTTCTCTAACACACTGTTAGGTTCACGATTGTTTACTCTAACACACTGTTAGGTTCGTGATAGTTTTCCCTAACACACTCTGTTAGGTTCTCGATATGTATCTCTAACACACACTGTTAGGTTCACGACAGTTTTACCTAACACACACTGTTAGGTTCAAAATAGATTTCTCTAACACACACTGTTAGGTTAACGATAGGTTTCTCTAACACACTATTAAGTTCATTATAGTTTTCTTTAACACACACTGTTAGGTTCACGATAGTTTTCTCTAACATACTTTTAGGTTCACGTTAGTTTTCTCTAACACACTGTTAGGTTCACGATAGTTTTCTCTAACACACTGTTAGGTTCACGATAGTTTTCTCTAACACACTGTTAGGTTCATGATAGTTTTAACTAACACACTGTTAAGTTCACGATAGTTTTCTCTAACACACTGTTAGGTTCACGATAGTTTACTCTAACCCACACTGTTAGGTTCATGATAGTTTGCTCTAACCCACATTGTTAAGTTCACGATAGTTTTCTCTAACACACTGTTAGGTTCACGATAGTTTTCTCTAACACACTGTTAGGTTCACGATAGTTTGCTCTAACCCACACTGTTAGGTTCATGATAGTTTGCTCTAACCCACATTGTTAAGTTCACGATAGTTTTCTCTAACACACTGTTAGGTTCACGATAGTTTACTCTAACCCACACTGTTAGGTTCACGATAGTTTGCTCTAACCCACATTGTTAAGTTCACGATAGTTTTCTCTAACACACTGTTAGGTTCACGATAGTTTTCTCTAACACACTGTTAGGTTCATGATAGTTTTAACTAACACACTGTTAAGTTCACGATAGTTTTCTCTAACACACTGTTAGGTTCACGATAGTTTACTCTAACCCACACTGTTAGGTTCATGATAGTTTGCTCTAACCCACATTGTTAAGTTCACGATAGTTTTCTCTAACACACTGTTAGGTTCACGATAGTTTTCTCTAACACACTGTTAGGTTCACGATTGTTTACTCTAACACACTGTTAGGTTCGTGATAGTTTTCCCTAACACACTCTGTTAGGTTCTCGATATGTATCTCTAATACACACTGTTAGGTTCACTACAGTTTTCCCTAACACACACTGTTAGGTTCAAAATAGATTTCTCTAACACACACTGTTAAGTTCACGATAGTTTTCTCTAACACACTGTTAGGTTCACGATAGTTTTCTCTAACACACTGTTAGGTTCACGATAGTTTTCTCTAACATACTTTTAGGTTCACGTTAGTTTTCTATAACATACTGTTAGGTTCACGATAGTTTTATCTAACATACTGTTAGGTTCACGATAGTTTTCTCTAACATACTGTTAGGTTCACGTTAGTTTTCTCTAACATACTTTTAGGTTCACTATAGTTTTATCTAACATACTGTTAGGTTCATGATAGTTTTTTCTAAAACACAATTAGGTCATATCTAACACACTTTTAAATATTAAATCAGTCATATTTTCTAGCGTTAATCATTGGACACTGCCTTATGTCAATCATTGTGTTTTCTAACAGAAATATTACTAACTGTTAATATACATATATTTAATATATTTTTTAAAAATTATATATTTCCTTCACATTCATTCTAAGCTTCTACTCCTGGACATTCCTCTTCAACCGTTCTTGAGTTATGAAGTTATTTGCGGGTCATCATCATTGCACTCCGAACATGTCCATAGGTGTTCAGATCCCCTCCTCAGCAAGTCCGGCATTGTTCAGCGACTGACGACTCCAGTTCTGTATTGGTTGATAAGTCTTCTTACACGCCCACTAAGTTTCTCGTTTCTGGACGTGCCCATCTTAACTCCCATCTCTTTCATCCGAAGGGGTGACGTGGACTCTTCAACCGTGTATATGTTTTTGTGATAATGTAGTCGGTATTCGGCCATGCCGTTTTACTCTCCGAGAAAAAAAAATCCGGTACCAATTAAAGGCTGGGTGAACCGGGGGCCGTTGGTTGAGATTAAACTTTACCTCATGTCCTCTGTAGTCCAGTTCACTAACCACTGAGCTATTGCGGCCCCATATCCGTTATGTTCATAGTAAATTTAATAACACAATATAACAAATTAACAATTTCTCTCCATGCTCTTATATCTCTGAAGCTTATTTATTTCTTGTTCTCTTTTTTCCCCTTGAAACATAAACCACCCGAATCTAAAGTGCAGTTTCAATTAAATCACTAGGGAAAAACAGAAGAAAAAGAAGAAACGAGCCCTGTCACGGCACCTGCCGTAAGTGTCAGCAACATTAAAACATAAACCTTCAGAACATTTATTTGTAGGTATTGTGGTCAGTATTACGACCGTGCCACTTCTCTTTCACAGAAAATGTCGGTACTCATTTAAGGCTGGGTTAACCTAGAAACCGTCTATCAGGATCGAACATGACCCCTTGTTCCATTTCACTAACAATTGAGCAACCTCCGCTCCTTGGGCACAACATGGTACATTAAAATAAATTACTGGAACAACATAGCCCACAGAACATAGAATTGTTGTGACAAAATAAGGCATCTAACATACAATTAGTAGGACAACATCATTACATTCTAGGACGACCATATGGACCAGACCATATATATTTTAAGACAACATAGAGCTCAGTGTATATATATATATATATATATATATATATATATATATATATATATATATATTAGGACAACATAGGCTCATAACACACACATTCTAGGACAACCATAAGGTTCAGAACATACACATTCTAGCACAACAATATATGCAGAACAAACGAATACTAGGGCAACATAAGGCATAGAAAACACATCTTTGTGACAATCATAAGCCACGGAAAACATAATTACTAAGACAGCATAAGAAACAGAAAACAGAATTACCAAGGCAACATAAAACACAGAAAACATAATAACTAATACAATATAACAAACGGAGAATAAAATAACCGGGCCAACATAAGACACAGACAACAAAAACAATCAACCGATTCTAAATATATCCTTACGATCTCTGGTACGTAGACGTAATTTAGCCGGTTAATTCACTCGTGAATGATCCGCTAGAACTGCCTACACATTTTTTTTTCAAAAGCAAGACAGGAGCCACTTGTATTATCAGAGCTCTAAACATAGCGAGCATTCTATCGAGGGCCAGTTCGATACTAATTCCATGACGTGCCCCTGGGTGTCGATCCTATGACCTCTTCCATTGATCGCGACCAGAACTCTAGCCCACTCCTTAGATCCTCGGCGAAGACTCGTTTGGGAATTGAATTAGAACAGTCTCCACAATTTGCACATCCTTCCTTCTCCAACACGTTTGGGAGCCACGAGTTTCGCTCTCATGGAGATAGTGTTCCAGCTAGGAGGCAACTACGAGTCATCGTCTTTCCGTTCTGTTGAGTTTTGTGCTGGAGTCAATAAAATCAACAGTATGTCTGTGGTTAGATTTTCCAGGCCAGGCACGGGTAGGATATAACCCGATTATTCTAGCGAAAAATGTTCACAATTTGGCTTCCAAAGGATACAATTCCCGGGCAGATAACCGTGTTCTGTGGTTTTATTTAGCTACGCTAGCTTCCCTTGATAGCCAGTTTTCTGACACATGTGGTAACTGAGATTTGGGACATTAGCGTTGTATTTAAGAGGTTCAAGGGAGTATTTACAAGACAGCGTGGAGTCAAAGTGTAGTATTTAATTACAAGTGTTAACTTATGTGGCTGTTTAATGTAAGGGTTCGATGCTATATGTTACATTCTATTCTTTGAGATATTGGAGAGGTAGGACCTATACCAGGTCACGACGTGAACGTTTTCGCATTGTTACGTCTACAAACCTTGATCATAACTTTGAAAACGTTTTTGATTCTATTTATAGACTTACGGTCACTATATTCTCAAAGATTGTGTTAGAGTTTCAGCCTTTCCTAATTTTTGTCGGATTTAGACTTGGTTTTGAGCTGAATGAACTCAAATGACACATTCACACTCCCCCCTCCCCACAAGTCCACCTTAATAATTAACACCAGAAGGCCTCACCATACTTGTAGTCATAAACTGGTATGAAGAAAGTCTAGTCTCAAAACAAAATCTGACAATTTTTTTTGGTCCCCCGGATTGAGTGACCCTAAACTGTAGTTAATTTAGCTCTTCGGTAAATCCGGCCCCGCTCTTATTATATAGAAATATGTGAGCATACCGAACGAACTTCGTAGATCGAAATTAAAAAAAAATCGAATAATGTTATTAAGCAACGGTTGCAATGATTATTTCTGATGTAATCAAATTAGAAAGAAAGAAATAATTGAAATATTTCATAAATAAAAGCTTTGAGCATATGTTAAAAACATGCAAAATAACACCATGAAATAGAAACGTTCCTACAAAACAAAACACCTTCAATGTAAAATTAAAAAATGCAACAGATGATAGTTACAAAAACGATTAGGATAACTAGAAACGGTGTTGTCAAGGGAATATGCCGAACATGTCTGTCTGTCTGGTTTATCTATTTATATATCTGTCTGTCTGTCTGTCTTATCTATCTAATCTCTCTGCCTGTCTGTCTATCTGTCTACACGTATGTCTATCCATCCATCCATCCACCCACCCACCCATCCATTCCATCCCATCCCATTCCATCCCATCCCATCCATTAATCCATCTATCTATCTATCTATCTATCTATCTATCTATCTATCTATCTATCTATCTATCTATCTATCTATCTATCTATCTATCTATCTATCTATCTATCTATCTATCTATCTATCTATCTATCTATCTATCTATCTATCTATCTATCTATCTATCTATCTATCTATCTATCTATCTATCTATCTATCTATCTATCTATCTATCTATCTATCTATCTATCTATCTATACTCACGATACGAGGCGGCATTCCTCACCTTTCCAGAGTACTACACTGGTATCCATTTCTGCCTGCTGGGTCGACCGCTGGGGTATGTTTATTTTTTTTTCTTAACCACGAGTACAATTCAAACTGCTTCCAGCGGGAGTTGAACATGGGTTGTCCGATCGTAAGTAGCCTCCTAATCGGGTGGTTTTCCAAAAAGGCTATCAAGGCCTGGTGTAATTGATGCATCTTTCGGCAAAGCTCGGCATGCGCTGCATCGTAGTTACTAGAAAACACTTGGAAACAATAAGAAGGGGACTGGGGCAGGAATTAGGAGATGCACACATCTACACAGTGAAAATATAAAATGAATGAGTGGTATAGATTGGTAAATTAACATCAAGTTGGGGTTATCTGTTGCTAAACGCTGAGGGATATGCTGGGGAAGGAATCTGTGCACCTAAGGAACTGCCTGATATGCGGTGAGGATGATCTGTCGACCAAACAACTAAAATAGATCGTTTCAGATTTCTTTGAAAGTGATCACCTTTATATATTTCATAGATATTACACTATGTATATTTGCATCAAACAGGACAGTTACGGCGAATCACAAGCGTAAACAGATCACTATAGAAATGAAATATGTCTGAGGAGGACGACAAGAGTGTCATTAGAAGGACAATAACATGAGAAAAGAAAAGTTTAGACATTGAGCCAATCGTGCATTATAAAGAAAGACAATAATTGAAATGGTTTGGCTACCTTCTAAGAACGCCTGAAAAAACACTTACCATTATTTGTATAACAAATTAATACATGGATATAGACAACGATGAAGACCAAGAAAAAAGATGACAGGACGATATTATAGATACATTGCAACAACACAATTTGACTTTTCAAGAAGCTACAAGAAAAGCCAGAGCATGAAACCGCAATCTACCATGACACCAGAAAAGAGAGGAGAAAACTCCCTCCAACATCTGATATAATTAATGAAAGGATAATGATGATGAAATGATGGTGATGATGATGGTGATGATGGTGATGATGATGATGGTGATGATGGTTATGATGGTGATGATGATGATGGTGATGATGGTGATGATGGTGATGATGATGATGATGATGATGATGGTGATGGTGATGGTGGTGATGGTGATGATGGTGATGATGGTGATGTTGGTGATGATGATGATGGTGATGATGGTGATGATGGTGATGATGGTGATGATGGTGATGATGGTGATGATGATGATGGTGATGGTGATGATGGTGATGATGATGATGATGGTGATGGTGATGGTGATGATGTGATGATGGTGATGATGATGATGGTGATGATGGTGATGATGGTGATGGTGATGGTGATGATGGTGATGATGGTGATGATGATGATGGTGATGATGGTGATGATGGTGATGATGATGATGATGATGATGGTGATGGTGATGATGGTGATGGTGATGATGGTGATGATGGTGATGATGGTGATGGTGATGATGATGATGGTGATGATGGTGATGATGGTGATGATGGTGATGATGATGATGATGGTGATGGTGATGATGGTGATGATGATGATGATGGTGATGGTGATGATGGTGATGATGGTGATGATGGTGATGATGATGATCGATACTGTTGCTATTTTTTTCCCTTTACGTGTAAATTACAGATTAAATCTCGGAATATTTTTAATGCAAAATCTAACCTCATTACCTTACGTCATCTTATGATGACATCTCAACCAAACCATCTCATTTGCGCTGCTTTTATAATGGTGAAAATATCTTCATGTACTCTCATTGCTTGTTGTATTATCTTGCGTTTAAAATGGTGAAAATATCTTCATGTCCTCTCATTGCTGGTTGTATTCTCTTGTGTTTAAAATGGTGAAAATATCTTCATGTCCTCTCATTGCTGGTTGTATTCTCTTGTGTTTAAAATGGTGAAAATATCTTCATGTACTCTCATTGCGTGTTGTATTCTCTTGTGTTTAAAATGGTGAACATATCTTAATGTCCTCTCATTGCTTGTTGTATTCTCTTGTGTTTAAAATGGTGAACATATCTTCATGTCCTCTCATTGCTTGTTGTATTCTCTTGCGAACGTTTTCATCCGTGAAACGATCTAAATAAGAAATGCCCACAATCTAACGAATATTGTATCTTCATAGCTTACATGCTCCTATGTAGCTCTGCTGTAAGGGTTGAATTCAGTAAGCGTATAAGTAAACTGATAAAAAGAAAAGGTGCGCTGTTCAGAGCCAAGAGCAACAGAAGACACAGAAAACAAAATTACTAAGACTACAAAAACAAAAACACACAGAAAACAAAATTACTAAGAACAACAAAAAACACCCACACAAAGAACAAAATAAGATGCTGGAATTAATTCAATTATGTGGACTTTAATTTCGAGTTTTTTTTTTTTATATTTTCCTTCTGTTCTGCATTTGACACGAATGCGAGATACCTCTCTCTCTCTCTCTCTCTCTCTCTCTCTCTCTCTCTCTCTCTCTCTGCGATCAAGACTCAATCAGAGTAGGATTCCAGACTCTCTCATGAAGTCAGCTGTCTGTTTAGGCAAATCAATTGCCCCATATAGTTTTTCTTCCAGGGAGGTGGGCGTGGACCACATTACTCTTCTCAGGTCTGTGTAATGGGGGCAATCCTGTAGAACATGTTTTGTAGTCATGTTGTCCAGCGTACAGTGGCATAGGCTGGTTTGTATCTATTTTGAATTGGGTGAACATGTGATTTCTCATTCTATTGTGGCCAGTGCGTAGTCGAAGTATGATGACTTGATCCCTCCTTGATAGTTGGTGGTATCCGTCACTCTCGTTATGCTTTGGGTATTCTCGTTTCCATTTTTCATGGAACTGACCTTTGAGGATGGATTTGGCTTCATCATAACTGAGCGGATGGTTCTCTTGTGGTAATTTCCCTCCCTCTTTAGCTAATTTGTCTGCGGGTTCGTTCCTGTGTATATTACAGTGTGATGGTATCCACTGAATGACTACTCTCTGGAAGCTATTGCATAGTTGGTCCAAGGTTGTTCTCAAGTCATCTAGTTCATTGTTCTTGGGGCCTTTTAGAGCTGATAGTACTGACAGTGCATCAGTCAGAATCACCAATTTATTGCGCATGTTTTTTGTGTGTGTTGAGTTGCCAGTGTTGCAGCATCTCTAAGGGCCTCAGTTTCTGCTTTAAAGTTGTTTGAGAATTTTCCAGTAGCTATTGACTTGGTGATCTCGCCCTTATTATTCAGCGTCAAGAACACACCTCCCCCTCCATTTCTTGTGGCATTTGTAGCAGAGCCATCTGTGTATATGTGAGACCAAGAGTCATGTGGGTATTCCATCGTGTATGTGTTTTTCTGCTACGTGTTTTCTGTCTGTGTCTAATTGGGTGTTTTTTTTCATGATTCCTGTTATATTTTCCTTAAGTTCTGGTATTTTATGTTTTACATGAGGAGACACATCAGATGGGCTCAAGGGTTTCGGTATTGTTTGGGAAAGTACTGGGTCTCCAGTAGTTAGTTACTGGCATTTGCAGCGAAGTTGTTCCTCTTTAGTCGTACAATTCCGGAACCAGTTATTCTTTGGTGCATTGGATGGCTAAGGAGCCTTCTATATTTCTCCGCTTGTTGCAATACTTTAGTGACTCGTCTGTCATCTAAGGGTTGTAAACCTGTTACTGTTTCTAGAGTCTTGATAGGTGTAGATTTCATAGCACCAGTGATGATACGGGCAGCTTGGTTCTGTGTTCTGTTAATTTTGCTAAGGTGTGATTTGGAAGCCATAGCCCAGGCTGTGACTCCATACTCTAGAACTGGTCTGACTCTTCCTACGTATAGTCTTTTCAAAATATTGCTATCTACCCCCCAGTCCGTTCCTGCCAATTTCTTCATAATATTTGTTCGTTTTCTGGCTTTTTTCCTTGCTCTGTCTATCTGATTTTTCCAAGTCATTCTGCGATTCATGGTGACGCCAAGATATGTTGGATTTTGGTAAATAGGTAGTGTATGGTCTTTTATCTTCAAGTTTGCAGAGAGTGTGTTTCTTGATAGGCTGAAAATTGTACATGAAGTTGTTTTCGTTGATTGATAAGAACCAGGTGTTAGTCCATTTTTCATGTTCACCTAGGCATCTTGCATCATGGGTTCAGTCACCGGCAAACTTTCCTCACGAGCCCATAACGCCAGACCATCTGCGAATATTGCTGAGTGTATTGTGGGTGGAATGTCCATTACGATGTCATTTATGAAAATTAAAAAGAGTGTTGGGGACAAGACTCCGCCTTGTGGGACATCTTGTTCGATAGAGACCTTCTTACTTAGTTGACCTTGAACGCTGGCCGTTCTATCCTGAAGGTATTGAGAGACCCAATTGAATAAACGACCCAGAATGCCAAGTCTAAAAAGCTTGTTCTGTAAACCCTCTCGCCAAACCCTATCAAAAGCCTTCTCCATGTCGACCCGCTTGCCAGTGTGTGTTTCTTTTCTTGTAGAGCATCCTCTATTTCCTGTGCAATGTAGGTGATGAACAATTAAAAAATAGAAAAAAATGGAATATAAGAAGTGCAATGTAGGTGACCAGGTCTTCAGTTGATTTGTGCTGAGGGAAGCCACTTTGTTGTGGTATGATTTGTTTTTTGTCTCCAAATGCCACATAAGTCTTCTGTTAACCAGCCTTTCCATGAGTCTACTCAGGCAGCTCAGTAAGCTAATTGGTCTATAGCTACTTGGGTCTAGTGGGTTTTTTCCACGCTTGAGGATGGGCACCATAATAGCTTCTTTCCAGATTGCAGGCACATGACCTCTCTTCCAGCTAGCATTTATTATCATTAGAAGCTGACTCTTGGCTTTCTGTCCCAGATTTAGGAGCATTTCGTTGGAAATTCCATCTTTACCAGGGGAACTTTTGAGCTTCAATTCTTTGAGGGCAACATCTAATTCAGTTGGGGCAAAGATGGTCAACTGATGCTCTTCTGGTGCTAAAGGTTTTGCATCTTGGTTTTCTCGTCTTGCAGCTTTCTGTTTGTCTATTGGAATGTTTATTCTACTAATGTTTTTGTAAGTCTCTATCTGTAGATTTGCTGCCCTTTTTCCTGTGAGGACGTTTTGATTGTGTGCTAATGATATTGGAGGTCGGCAGTTGTTTTCGTCGCTCAGAGCTTTCGCAAGTTTCCATAGTTTATGACCATTTTTGTCTAGATTAAGGCTCTCTGTTTTGTCTATCCAGCTCTGTCTTGCTGATATCATGACCTCACGTCTGTGTTTGGCCGAGGCTGCTTTGTAGGCAATGTTGCTCTCTGTGCTGTGTGATGTTTCAGCTACTTCTCTGGCAGAGTCCAGTTCCCTTCTAGTCTTTGTATTTCCTTGCTCCAGTATGACTTGTAGTTTCTTCTTGCTCCTCTAGGAATGGAATCTTTAGCAGCTCTCATGATTCAATTTCCTAACCGCTCTATCATATTATTGACCTTTTTTTCGTGGATGTTGATAGTCGCAGTATATGTATCAGTGATCTGACATCATCAGACCAATCGTAGTTCAAAGTCATTGCAATGTTACGACATGCAAATAAATTTCTACTAAATAAAATGTATAAACTATAAAAATAGCACTGGCTACTATACCTTTAACTGCGTTTGTATCGTATTTCGAGGTCAGTAAGAGCCTGGTTATAAATTACGATTTTCGTCACGGCAATTTTCGACTGCTCGTAATTATTATTACTGATGACACCGACCGGCGCTCCACAACTGTTAACGTTCTGTCTACTTTTCTGTTATCGAACTCACTTTCTATGTTTCTTATCAACCTTATATGGTTAATTGTTCTACTGAGTTCTGTTTCAATCATATCTACAATTTATAACTTATCGATTCAACAGTTTCCGTCATATGTATGTATACGTAAACAAATAGATTACATAGACAGATACATAGCTAGATTAGATAGACAATCAGACAAACAAACATGTAGATAGATAGATAGATAGATAGATAGATAGATAGATAGATAGATAGATAAATAGATAGATAGATAGATAGATAGATAGATAGATAGATAGATAGATAGATAGATAGATCGTGAGTTTCGATGCTTCAAGCGGAGTGTTCGGAAACTTCTAGATAGGCGGCCGAGCATATGGGTGGGAACTCGCATGCTAAGACGCCGCTTCAAGTCTCGTACTTGACCTTTACCTTTACACCAGGCACTGCTGATTGTTTTAATCTAAAGTTGACATTTTAGTTCTAATCGTAGGTGGTTTGCTTCATGTGTGGGTGTGGAGCTTATGACAGCACACAAAAATAGGAGTGCTCTCCCTTTACATACATTCTGATGTGAGGTATTCCATTTTTAACACAAATATTTTTGAAGTTTTAGGTACATCTGTCTAATCAAATGGACTAAACATAGAAAAATCATAATCAGGTTATATTTGTGAACTGTGCAAAAGATTTAAAGAACTAAATATCAATTATAAACAGGTTATATTTGTGACTAACTGAGCAAACGAGTAAAAGAACTAATATAAATTATAAACAGGTTATATTTGTGACTAACTGAGCAAATGTGTTGAAGAACTAAATATCAATTATAAACAGGTTATATTTGTGACTAACTGAGCAAATGTGTTAAAGAACTAAATATCAATTATAAACAACTGTGAAGAAAATGAATTTGTCGAGAGCATAACATCCTGATAAATAATTGATGGTGAGCAGGAACGGTAATTACAACCATGAGCTTGTTGTGAGCTGTAACCCCCACCTTGTGTACGTTCATGAGCTGAATTTAGATGAAGAGAGGTCTTAGATAATTCAACTTGTGAGGACACCTAACGCCCCCTCCCCGCCCCCATTTTTTCTTCCCCGTGTCACCAGTCTCGTGACTTTAGGAAAATTATAACGTTTTTTTAATGAAATTTAAATAAGGATGAAGACGGGCGTTGAAAGTTGAATAACTCATAATTCATTCTCTAAATGACATAAGTTGTTACTTTATAAAAATAATAGTCAATCTTCATCCCAACGTTGTGCTACCAATGCCAGACCTGGACCCTAGATGCAAAAGCACTAAGAAAAATTACCTCTACAGAGATGAAATGTGTTATACGAATGACAGGAAACAGTTTGAGAGATAAGATCAGAAATGAAGAACTGAGAAAAAAGCTAGGAATAGCCCCCGCCATAGAATATATAAGGAAACAACAGACAAAATTGTTTGGCCACGTGACAAGGCAGAACGAACAAAATACGACACAACGAGCCTTCAACAAACGTTGTGAGAACACCAGACCCAGGGGTCGACCACGAAAAAGATGGATCGATGGAAAATTAGAAGCACTAGGAAACATAACAGCAGCAGAGGCGAACAGAAGAGCAAAAGACCGCAAATTATTTCTCCCCTCGACGCTGAAAGGTAGATGAGGAAGGAAAGAAGAAGAGTCATCATGAAGTACAATGCCTTCTGGCGTGGGTGATCATGTCTCTCCACAACTTTCGATCTCGACAGTTATTTATCATTTCTTTTGTTGAACTTCTGCAAAGCATTCTCTTAAGCTGTCTGGTATCTTTTCTCTTTGCTTCCCTCTAGTTCTTCTTTCTTCAATTTTCCCAGTTGTCACAATATATTCCAGCTGTTACCTTCTCATTACATGGCCAAACAAATTATGATTGTTTCTTCCTAATATTGGAAATTAATTTATTACTAAATATATCTTCTTCTTCTTCTATCCTTCCTCTGTTGCTGTTGGCGTCGAGGGGAGAAACAATCTGCGATTCTTTGCTCTTCTGTTGGCCTCTTCTGATGTTATTCCTCCTAGTGACTCTAGTATTCCATTTATCCATCTCTTTCTCGGTCTTCCTCTTAATCTGACGTTTTCGTAGCGTTTGTTTATGGCTCTTTGATTCATTGTTAGTTCTTTCTGTCTTGTTATGTGGCCGAACCAATTTATCTGTTGTTTCTTTATGTATTCGATGGCTGGTTCAATTTCGAGTTTCTTCCTAAGGTCAGTGTTTCTTACTCTGTCCCTTAAGCTGTTTCCTGTCATTCTTCTGACACATTTCATTTCGGTGGTCGGTATCTTTCTTATTGTTCTAGAGTCCAGCGTCCAATTATGGCACTGATAGCTCAGAGTTGGTAGAAAAATTGATTTGTATATTGCCCTTTTTGCTTCCGTAGTTATTGCTTTGTTTTTCAATAGTGTTGATACTTGCCTATAACTTGGCATGCTTTGTTACACCTTATATCTATCTCTGTTTCTTGGTTATTGTCTTGTGTTAGCGTGCTACCCAGATATTTAAAATTGTCTACTTGTTTCAAAGATGTATTATCTATTATGATGTTTAGTTTTTCTTCCTTTCTCGCTATTGCCATTACTTCGGTTTTGCTTATGTTGATCTTCATGTTGTATTGTTACAAGTGTTGTTTAGCCTGTTGATATGTTCTTGTAGGTCCTCAGTTGTTTCATGTATCAGAACTTGGTCGTCTGCAAATATTATTTCATTTATTTCTTCCTCTCTTCTGTTGTTTTCTGGTACGTATATTTCGTTCTCTTCTGTGTTATCGTTTGTTGTCATCCGTGTTGGTATGTTTCCTTTGATTGGGCATGCTAATTTGCTTATATTGTCCATATATGTGATGAAAAGTAAGGGGAAAGCACGCAGCCTTGTCTTACTCCGGAGTTAATGGTGAAGTGTTTAGAGTAGCCTGCTGAAGATCTTACTAAATATATGAATAATAAAAAAAAAATAAATAAATAAATACATAACACTTTACTAATTTTTACTTTAAAATAAAATACTATAAAGATTGAATAAGAATGCATAGCTGTTACAATTAACACTGTCGAAACCTTTTGCAATAAGCAAACTTTAGTAGTAAGGATGGCGCTTAATGCCTCCTATTGCTGCGTTTTTCTGCGTTAAATGCCCTGTTATTTTCCTATATAAAAAGTATACACGCAGGTGCGTTTTGTTAAGTGCCCTGTGTTTTTGTCTATATAAAAAGTATACACGCAGGTGCGTTTTGTTAAGTGCCCTGTGTTATTGTCTATATAGAAAGTATACACGCAACAAGACGGATCGACCAAGACAGCGATGGCTGAAATGCCCCCCATTTCTGCGTTTTTCTGCGTTAAATACCCTGTTTTTGTCTATATAAAAAGTATACACGCAGGTGCGTTTTGTTAAGTGCCCTGTGTTTTTGTCTATATAGAAAGTATACACGCAGCAAGACGGATCAACCAAGACAGCGAGACCTTGGTGAGCATAGGTGACCTCGTGATGCGCACTGCCTCACGATATGTGTGTGCTTGTAAATAAATAGTGTTGTGATGATTTGAAAAGGGAGGAAAGCAGGTGCTAGCTCTAGCTTGCTCATCAGTAATACTGGTTCGCTATCTCTCTCTCTCTCTCTCTCTCTCTCTATCTATCTATCTCTCTCCCTCTCCATCGCTATCTCTTTCACTCTCGATCATTCTCTCTCCAATTCCGTCTCTGTCTCTCGCGTTATCTCTCTCCCTCTCCGTCTCTCTCGTTATCTCTCCCCCTCTCCATCGCTCTCTCCCTCTCTCAATCTCTTGTCTCTTTCGTTATCTCTCTCTCTCCTCTCTCTCTCTCCTAACATTCCACCCTCCATCGTACATTTAGCTTCCGTCATAGACTTCCCTCCATTGTAACACTTACTCATTCTCGCCATTTAAACCCATTAGCTCTACTTAGCTCCCCTAAATTTCTCTCTCTCTCTCTCTCTCTCTCTCTCTACTATTCCAGCCTAGATTTCCATCCATTTAAACACTTACTCATTCTCACCATTTATCCCTATCATCTCGCCTTCCTTCTCTCTCTCTCTCTCTCTCTCTCTCTCCTCTCCCCTATCCTCTCTTAGACTTCTAACCTATCATTCCACCCTCCGCCTCTCCCTTTACCTCCCCCGCCCTCCCTCATATTTTTAGCGTCCCTCCTGTTGTAACACTTGATTATTCTCACCATTTATACCTAGCATCTCGCCTTCTTTCTTATAGGTTTCTCTCTCTCGCTCTCTCTCTTCTAACCCCCTACTAGACTTCTCTCCTACCATTCCACCTTTCTTCCTCTCTCTCTCTTTCTCTCTCTTTACCTCGCCTAGCGTTCCGCCTTCATTCAAAATTTTTTACCTTAACGCAGTGTAACACATTAATAACATTGAATATCAATTACAAAAAGACTTGAAATATCTACTTTTTAAAGAACCAATAAGATAAACATATGAAAAACGAAGGAATAATACACTCGACAAGGCTTAACATACGTACTTTATACACAACACCATTAATACAACTGAAATTCCTTTAATGATAACCTATCACATCGTTAAGAGCTAAGAGAAAAACAGAAAAAAAAAATTCAACTTACACTGTAAAATATTCCACTACAACACAGACCGCTAGACTGAACAGTACTATGAAAATAAACGTTCGTGAATCAAGCGCGCTTATAACACGAAGTCTCACATCCGACTAGTTTAAATATAATCTGGTAAATAAAAGTTAGGAGACAAGGGCAGAAACCTAGGAGGCAAGGGCAGAAACCTAGCAGGCAAGGACAGAAACCTAGGAGGCAAGGACAGAAACCTAAGAGGCAAGGGCAGAAACCAAGGAGGGAAGGTCAGAAACCTAGGAGGCAAGGTCAGAAACCTAGGAGGCAAGGTCAGAAACCTAGGAGGCAAGGTCAGAAACCTAGGAGGCAAGGGCAGAAACCTAGGAGGCAAGGACAGAAACCTAGGAGGCAAGGTCAGAAACCTAGGAGGCAAGGTCAGAAACCAAGGAGGCAAGGGTAGAAACCTAAGAGGCAAGGGCAGAAACCAAGGAGGGAAGGTCAGAAACCTAGGAGGCAAGGTCAGAAACCTAGGAGGCAAGGTCAGAAACCTAAGAGGCAAGGGCAGAAACCTAAGAGGCAAAGACATAAACCAAGGAGGCAAGGTCAGAAACCTAGGAGGCAAGGTCAGAAACCTAGGAGGCAAGGGCAGAAACCAAAGAGGCAAGGGCAGAAACCTAGGAGGCAAGGGCAGAAACCTAGGAGGCAAGGGCATAAACCTACGAGGCAAGGTCAGAAACCTAGGAGGCATGGGCAGAAACCTAGGAGGCACCTCGATGGACAGCTAGACAACCGAAGAAGCAGAGATTATCATTGTAAACTTTAGAATGGGAATCGGTTTGAAGGATATTAATACCTTGATTTTATGCAATGTAGTGTGGGATATCTAGCAGACACCCTATAGGATAATCTTGAAGTTTATAGACATAAACACTCGTACTGACTAAGGCTTGCTTGGTGTATTTGGTTGTCTCCCTATTTTTGTCTGTATAACCTAATATATCACTTTCATTTAATCTATCGATAAACGTTTCAAAGTCATTTCTGTTGTTAACTAACAAGGGTTTGTCTAACCCTGTCGCGTTATTTGAGCTTGCGTGAAAGTAACGCAGCCCCTGTGTCTCTCTATGTCTTAAAACTAGATGATGACTATAATTTTAGGTTACACAAATAACACGTGGATACTAAAAAAACCAACGTTTCGAAAATAGGTTACTAAAGTAACATACTATAACATTAAAGATCTAAGATAACACTTACTTTTATGTGTTTGAAGGTACGAGACACATCCATCGTCAACAACTGTAAGCGTATGTCTGATTACAAGCTTCTCAGATATATACACTTGAAACCCTAGAGGTGTTACTAAAAATAGAACTGACCTCTGAGGCAATACCGGATGTGTTACAAAAAAGATTTTGACGTATGATGGAAATTTTATGAGTTTACCTCCTGACCATTTTTGGTGACTACGCCCCTGAATTCGACGAAAAGCGTAAATTTTCACTCTAGGCATACCCCAAACTTTATTTTAGACATCCCCATACCAAAAATTTACTTAAAAATCACTTTTGAAATTGTTACCCACCTTATCATTTTTGAGGGTTACACCCATGGAATCGATAAAAATCGTAATTTTAGCACGTAGGCTTACCTAAAACTTTATTTTAGACATCCCCATACCAAAAATTAACTTAAAAATCACTTTTGAAATTGTTACCCCCTTAACATTTTTGAGGGTTACGCCCCTGAAATCGATAAAAATCGTAAATTTAGCACGTAGGCTTACTTAAAACTTTATTTTAGACATCCCCATACCAAAAATTTACTTAAAAATCACTTTTGAAATTGTAACCCCCCTTACCATTTTTGAGGGTTACGCCCCTGAAATCGATAAAAAATTGAAATAAAACCTCAAGGCATACCTCCCACATAATATTAGACACCCCTACATATCAAATTCCAACAAAAAAACATCAAAAAGCTAGTAGTAGGTGTGGCGGTGAACATACCCGACCATACTACTTCTCGTGCGGTTTTGGCACCGATAATGTACGAAACAGTATCGGTGCCAAATCTATTGTCTTTCGGTGCATGTACATGCACTTTTAGAGTGGTTAAACAGCCACACCTACTACTAGCTTTTTGATGTTTTTTTGTTGGAATTTGATATGTAGGGGTGTCAAATATTATGTGGGAGGTATGCCTTGAGGTTATATTTCAATTTGTTATCGATTTCAGGGGCATAACCCTCAAAAATGGTAAGGGGGGGGTTACAATTTCAAAAGTGATTTTTAAGTAAATTTTTGGTATGGGGATGTCTAAAATAAATTTAAGTAAGCCTACGTGCTAAATTTACGATTTTTATCGATTTCAGGGGCGTAACCCTCAAAAATGTTAAGGGGGGTAACAATTTCAAAAGTGATTTTTAAGTTAATTTTTGCAATGGGGATGTCTAAAATAAAGTTTTAGGTAAGCCTGCGTGATAAATTTACGATTCCATGGGCGTAACCCTCAAAAATGGTAAGGGGGGTAACAATTTCAAAAGTGATTTTTAAGTAAATTTTTGGTATGGGGATGTCTAAAATAAAGTTTGGGGTATGCCTAGAGTGAAAATTTACGCTTTTCGTCGAATTCAGGGGCGTAGTCACCAAAAATGGTCAGGAGGTAAACTCATAAAATTGCCATCATACGTCAAAATCTTTTTTGTAACACATCCGGTATTGCCTCAGAGGTCAGTTCTATTTTTAGTAACACCTCTAGGGTTTCAAGTGTATATATCTGAGAAGCTTGTAATCAGACATACGCTTACAGTTGTTGACGATGGATGTGTCTCGTACCTTCAAACACATAAAAGTAAGTGTTATCTTAGATCTTTAATGTTATAGTATGTTACTTTAGTAACCTATTTTCGAAACGTTGGTTTTTTTAGTATCCACGTGTTATTTGTGTAACCTAAAATTATAGTCATCATCTAGTTTTAAGACATAGAGAGACACAGGGGCTGCGTTACTTTCACGCAAGCTCAAATAACGCGACAGGGTTAGACAAACCCTGTTAGTTAACAACAGAAATGACTTTGAAACGTTTATCGATAGATTAAATGAAAGTGATATATTAGGTTATACAGACAAAAATAGGGAGACAACCAAATACACCCTGGAAGCCTTAGTCAGTACGAGTGTTTATGTCTATAAACTTCAAGATTATCCTATAGGGTGTCTGCAAGATATCCCACACTACATTGCATAAAATCAAGGTATTAATATCCTTCAAACCGATTCCCATTCTAAAGTTTACAATGATAATCTCTGCTTCTTCGGTTGTCTAGCTGTCCATCGAGGTGCCTCCTAGGTTTCTGCCCATGCCTCCTAGGTTTCTGACCTTGCCTCGTAGGTTTATGCCCTTGCCTCCTAGGTTTCTGCCCTTGCCTCCTAGGTTTCTGCCCTTGCCTCTTTGGTTTCTGCCCTTGCCTCCTAGGTTTCTGACCTTGCCTCCTAGGTTTCTGACCTTGCCTCCTAGGTTTCTGTCTTTGCCTCTTAGGTTTCTGCCCTTGCCTCTTAGGTTTCTGACCTTGCCTCCTAGGTTTCTGACCTTGCCTCCTAGGTTTCTGACCTTCCCTCCTTGGTTTCTGCCCTTGCCTCTTAGGTTTCTACCCTTGCCTCCTTGGTTTCTGACCTTGCCTCCTAGGTTTCTGACCTTGCCTCCTAGGTTTCTGTCCTTGCCTCCTAGGTTTCTGCCCTTGCCTCCTAGGTTTCTGACCTTGCCTCCTAGGTTTCTGACCTTGCCTCCTAGGTTTCTGACCTTGCCTCCTAGGTTTCTGACCTTCCCTCCTTGGTTTCTGCCCTTGCCTCTTAGGTTTCTGTCCTTGCCTCCTAGGTTTCTGTCCTGCCTCCTAGGTTTCTGCCCTTGCCTCCTAGGTTTCTGCCCTTGTCTCCTAACTTTTATTTACCAGATTATATTTAAACTAGTCGGATGTGAGACTTCGTGTTATAAGCGCGCTTGATTCACGGACGTTTATTTACATAGTACTGTTCAGTCTAGCGGTCTGTGTTGTAGTGGAATATTTTACGGTGTAAGTTGAATTTTTTTTTCTGTTTTTCTCTTAGCTCTTAACGATGTGATAGGTTATCATTAAAGGAATTTCAGTTGTATTAATGGTGATGTGTATAAAGTACGTATGTTACGCCTTGTCCAGTGTATTATTCCTTCGTTTTTCATATGTTTATCTTATTGGTTCTTTAAAAAGTAGATATTTCAAGTCTTTTTGTAATTGATATTCAATGTTATTAATGTGTTACACTGGCGTTAAGGTAAAAAATACGAATGAAGGCGGAACACTAGGCGAGGTAAAGTGAGAGAAAGAGAGAGAGAGGAAGAAAGGTGGAATGGTAGGAGAGAAGTCTAGTAGGGGGTTAGAAGAGAGAGAGCGAGAGAGAGAAACCTATAAGAAAGAAGGCGAGATGCTAGGTATAAATGGTGAGAATAATCAAGTGTTACAATAGGAGGGACGCTAAAAATATGAGGGAGGGCGGGGGAGGTAAAGGGAGAGGCGGAGGGTAGACTGATAGGTTAGAAGTCTAAGAGAGGATAGGGGAGAAAGAGAGAGAGAGAGAGAGAGAGAGAGAAGGCGAGATGATAGGGATAAATGGTGAGAATGAGTAAGTGTTTAAATGGATGGAAATCTAGGCTGGAATAGTAGAGAGAGAGAGAGAGAGAGAGAGAGAGAAAATTTAGGGGAGCTAAGTAGAGCTAATGGGTTTAAATGGCGAGAATGAGTAAGTGTTACAATGGAGGGAAGTCTATGACGGAAGCTAAATGTACGATGGAGGGTGGAATGTTAGGAGAGAGAGAGAGGAGAGAGAGAGATAACGAAAGAGACAAGAGATTGAGAGAGGGAGAGAGCGATGGAGAGGGGGAGAGATAACGAGAGAGACGGAGAGGGAGAGAGATAACGCGAGAGACAGAGACGGAATTGGAGAGAGAATGATCGAGAGTGAAAGAGATAGCGATGGAGAGGGAGAGAGATAGATAGAGAGAGAGAGAGAGAGAGAGAGAGATAGCGAACCAGTATTACTGATGAGCAAGCTAGAGCTAGCACCTGCTTTCCTCCCTTTTCAAATCATCACAACACTATTTATTTACAAGCACACACATATCGTGAGGCAGTGCGCATCACGAGGTCACCTATGCTCACCAAGGTCTCGCTGTCTTGGTTGATCCGTCTTGCTGCGTGTATACTTTCTATATAGACAAAAACACAGGGCACTTAACAAAACGCACCTGCGTGTATACTTTTTATATAGACAAAAACAGGGTATTTAACGCAGAAAAACGCAGAAATGGGGGGCATTTCAGCCATCGCTGTCTTGGTCGATCCGTCTTGTTGCGTGTATACTTTCTATATAGACAATAACACAGGGCACTTAACAAAACGCACCTGCGTGTATACTTTTTATATAGACAAAAACACAGGACACTTAACAAAACGCACCTGCGTGTATACTTTTTATATAGGAAAATAACAGGGCATTTAACGCAGAAAAACTCAGAAATAGGGGGCATTAAGCGCCATCCTTACTACTAACTTTGCAAAGGTTGTGAGGAATAACCCAAATTGTTTACGGAAATCAGGTGTCCCTCTAGTTTTGAGTGGCGGCTACTCCGATCCATCTCTGTAATGTGTTTCAGAGTTTGCTTCTGCATTTTATTGTGTCACGTTGCTCAGTGTTCGGGTTTTGTAACAATCTTGTGCCCACCACCACCACCACCACACTTCACGATATTTCACTGATTTAGCGTCTGGCCTTGTTTACACATACACTCTTAATAATATTGTCTTTTTTGGATATTTTATACTCAAGTCACTTTATAGTTTTAATTTGTTGATTAACAATCATCAGTTATTGTAAGCCCCGCGGACAGAAAGGAATTACCCCATTTTGTGACGTTTTCTGTTCTGCGAGCAGGGGCGGTTGTAGTGGAATGACTTCAGTCGTAGCCAACTATATATAGATGGCCCGCGGGCAGAAAATACAATCGGGGAAAACACTGCAACTAACGTGACGTCTTCAGTCACGAGAGCTATAGACGGCTGACGAGCTATAGACGGCTGACGAGCTATAGACGGCTGACGAGCTATAAACGGCTCTACTAACTATAGTCCGTTCAGAAATTCATAACCACACTTGAATTAGCTTTACGTGATAACCGTTTGTTATTTTGCTTTCAACTTTTGCATGTAATCTTATAATATTGATGTCGTTATAGAAATATTTTTTGCTTTGAGAAATTTGATCTAGTTTAAAAGTTTTCTTCTTTAGGCTATATTAAATTCACCCTGTTCGAATTTGACACCATTTTAGGATATATACATTAATTTGGTGCGGTCGTTCACGTAAAATAGTTTGGCTATTGCAGAAACACTAAGTTCAGGAAAATCCCGTGCACAAAACTGAATTGTTATTGAACGACATGACGCACCACGGCCTGGGCATTAATTACCGAAGGGAAGGCGTATCTTTATTAATTTTGTGAAGACTCAGTAGACAATTTGTTGACTTTAAATACCAACATTTATATCTAAATTACAATGAGTTTGAAATGCAAATTTATAACTATGCAAAAGGTTACTGTTTTACTATATCAGCACTTCCTTAGGGAATTCAAGATGGGACAAAGTGCCTACTGCATCAAATACAAAAGAGCAAATTAGGACATGGCTTGCGAATGAAAATGTCAAATTTGACGACACATATTTAAAACCCGAATTGTTACAACTTGTGAAGAATACGAATAAGAAAAAGGTGTACCATTTTGACAAAATCATTGAGAAATACGGCCACACTAATTGTAACCAATTGAATTCATGTTTGCAAATACACATAACGAACAACACCCACAATTAAGCACTATGTAGATACGCTTCTATAGTCCGTTCAGATTCGTTTGCCTAGACATTAATTTATTTTTTTCAAAAACTTATTGTTCATTTGCATTGATCTTTTGAAGTTAGGTTTAGAATACTAATGTCGCTATAAAAATATTTTTTATCAAAGAAATGCGATCAAAAATATGTTATAAGCAAACCAACAACCATTACTTTGAATGGAAGCCTGCTTGAGTCAGTACAGAAGTTCAGCTATCTTGGATCCACTATTACAGCCATACTTTCCTTAGATGAGGAACTAAATGTACGTATTTGAAAGGCAGCGACAACATTTGGGAAACTCACACCAAGAGCATGGAACTATATCAAATTGACTCTACGAACAAAAGTTCTATATATAATTTAAAATTTGTATACTTGCCACCCAGTAAAATTTTATGGACACGCCTATGGGTCATCGTTGCACTAGATTACTGTAAAACATTTTGATTAGGGTCAAAATAATAGTTACATGGGCAAAGATCAAAGGAATTCGCCGCTTTAAGAAAACCGTTATAGCTAGACATCGAGTAACACATATGTTCTCGTGACATGGACATTTTAACACCGTATGCCAAAAATCATGTGAAATCATCAAGAACTTTTTGAATTATAAATCATAACATCTCGGCAAACGATTCTGAACGGACTATAACAACCACCAAGTCTAATTCGGACAAACATTAGGAAAGGCTGAAACGCTAGCAGAATCTTTGCGAATATAGTGGCCGTGAGTGTATAAAGAGAATCAAAGACGTTTTCAAAGCTATCATCAACGTTTGTAGATGTAACAATGTGGAAACGTCACGCTAGTTGGAGTGTTTTCCGATTTTATTTCCTGATCGCGGGATATCTAAATAGTTGGCTTTACTTCAGCCGTCTGTCTATAGCTCGCATAACTAAAGACGTCACGATTTTAGGAGTTTTCTGTGTTTCTTCTCTCTGCCCTTCGGTCTTACTACTATAGTTGGCTGTTTATTGGTATGTTTGCGTTTTGCTTTTTGTTCCAGCTGAAGGTCTACTGCGACGCAACGTCGTTTTGGTTTTATGGTATTTCTTCCCACCTTCGTAAAGCTGTACTACATAATTTTTATCTACACACATAAACACACACACACGCACGCACATACATTAATTTTTTTTTTTTTTTTACTTATCGTTAGCTTTACAGCATCTGAACATGGCTTTTACTGCTGACAGATGACTGCTAGATCAGCGGACTAGAATTTCTCGAGATTCTATTTACCGTCAGGTGGTTGAAACTTGCCCAGCTTGGTCAAGTAAATGCGAGATGAAGAAGGAAAGCAAACCCAGTTCTTGGAATAAGTCATGTTCGGATGTTTGGTGTTGAGTGTCACGTGACGAGACGTAACAATTAACCGTGCATGCAGAAGACATACTTTGATGGGTAAAGCAGAGCATGAGGAAGATGTATGGTATAGATAAACTAAATGTAGGCCATCTTGTTCCGTGAATGTGTACCATGCATATGTAGCATGTATGGTATAGATAAACTAAATGTAGGCCATCTTGTTCCGTGAATGTGTACCATGCATATGTAGCATGTATGGTATAGATAAACTAAATGTAGGCCATCTTGTTCCGTGAATGTGTACCATGCATATGTAGCATGTATGGTATAGATAAACTAAATGTAGGCCATCTTGTTCCGTGAATGTGTACCATGCATATGTAGCATGTATGGTATAGATAAACTAAATGTAGACCATCTTGTTCCGTGAATGTGTACCATGCATATGTAGCATGTATGGTATAGATAAACTAAATGTAGGCCATCTTGTTCCGTGAATGTGCACCATGCATATGTAGCATGTATGGTATAGATAAACTAAATGTAGGCCATCTTGTTCCGTGAATGTGTACCATGCATATGTAGCATGTATGGTATAGATAAACTAAATGTAGGCCATCTTGTTCCGTGAATGTGTACCATGCGTATGTAGCATGTATGGTATAGATAAACTAAATGTAGGCCATCTTGTTCCGTGAATGTGTACCATGCATATGTAGCATGTATGGTATAGATAAACTAAATGTAGGCCATCTTTTTCCGTGAATGTGTACCATGCATATGTAGCATGTATGGTATAGATAAACTAAATGTAGGCCATCTTGTTCCGTGAATGTGTGCCATGCATATGTAGCATGTATGGTATAGATAAACTAAATGTAGGCCATCTTGTTCCGTGAATGTGTACCATGCATATGTAGCATGTATGGTATAGATAAACTAAATATAGGCCATCTTGTTCCGTGAATGTGTACCATGCATATGTAGCATGTATGTGTATTATGTTTATGTATTACATCAGAGATTTTTCACTTGATCTTAAGTTAAAGAAGCGCATAACTAAAGGAGAGAAAGGAGATGGAGAGAGTATTAGACTAAATTAATTGTGAGTTTCGGAATATACCGTTATGAAAGTAAATTAAGGGATTCATTAAAGAGAGAGAGAGAGAGAGAGAGAGAGAGAGAGAGAGAGAGAGAGAGATAGATAGATAGATAGATAGATAGATAGATAGATAGATAGATAGATAGATAGACAGACAGACAGACAGACAGACAGACAGACAGACAGACAGACAGACAGACAGACAGACAGACAGACAGACAGACAGACAGACAGACAGACAGACAGACAGATAGACAGACAGATAGATAGATAGATAGATAGATAGATAGATAGATAGATAGATAGATAGATAGATAGATAGATAGATAGATAGATAGATAGATAGATATAGATAGATAGATAGATAGATAGATAGATAGATAGATAGATAGATAGATAGATAGATAGATAGATAGATAGATAGATAGATAGATAGATAGATAGATAGATAGATAGATAGATAGATAGATAGATAGATGATGGGGAAGACATGGAATGATCTTACAAGAATGGCAAGAAACAGAACGACCAGGAAAGTGTTTGTTGAAGACTTATGCTCCACAGGGAGCTAAAAGGTAGAAGAAGAAGACATGTCTATTACCAACATTTCTTTACTCAGAAGTTACTATCACTTGGCTTGAACCGAAAAACATTTATTGCTTGGGAGTAATGGAGGTACATAATGTTGACAAGGTCAGTTCCCTAATCAGTCAACGAAGACCAACATAGATTGTATTGTACAGGAGCAAAGAAATTATTAAATGGCATCAAAATAAAATAGTCCACGCTCCTTGGCCTAGTCACGAGAAATGGTCATCAGGAAAATATGAAAACAATTGACAAGATTTAAGTAAAAATAGGTTGAGAAAAACAATAGCAGGTAGTACCATCACCATTAGAACTGATGATAACTGTTTGTTGATGATATTTAAGTAGTCTTGCTAACTTTATCAGTTCCGAAACACAACATGTATATAATTCTTCAATGATACATTAATATTGATCTATTGAGATGTTATAGCTTAAATATGTACAATATTTGCGATTAAAATGTGATTGTTTTAAAAAGGGTCAAATTGATCAAATTCTGAAATATTTCTTCTCATAAAAACCAAGAAAGTAAAATATCAGCAGGATACAAATTAACGACGCCAGAATGGTTATAGGGAGCCGCGATAGCTCAGTGGTTAGTGAACTGAACTACAAAGGAAAAGATATAGGGTTCGATCCCAACCGACGGCTTCCGAGTTCACTCACCCTTTAATGGGTACCGGAATTTTTTCTGGGAAAGTAAAACGGCACGGGCGTAATACCAACCACATTACCCCCAAAATCATGTGCCGAAGGTCTGTAAAATTTATGGTCACTAACACCATATTCCCTGTACGCCTCTTGGTGTGATGGGGGTACAAGAAGAAGATGAAGAATGGTTATGGAAGGCCCCGGTATCACTGCAAACGAATTAAAATCCATAACTGCACAAGCGCCCGTGCCATTGGATTCATTTGAATTACTATCTCATCTCCCAAACAAAGAAAGGTAGCTGTAGTCCCCATCATAGCAGTCTCAGCCCACGCCAAAAGACATACGTCGAAACCGCACAGAAAGTGAACACAACCATCTGTTTCCTGTCATACAATATCATCATTCATCGTAAACAATTGGGATATTAAAACACGATTTAAATCATAGGAAACGCAAATCTCACGGAGTGCACTGATCACTTAACTCAGTAGCCCCGGCAGCAAGCCTGATATGAGGAAACTGCAAACAGGAACACTTTTCAGACATAGAATTTAATGGTTCCTGCCGCTTATCCACTATATTGACCGAAAGCCAGAATATATTCATAATGTGCAGTGCCTCAGATGTGAATCACTTCAACTAAATATTAACCCGAAGAATGAATGGAAAGACATCTCCATTCATAAGTACAACATGTTTGGGATTACAATTACAATGATATTTTGAGATTAAAACAAGCGAGCTGTGATAAGTAACAACGGTGATAGGTACACGTAGAGTCCGTAGAGGGACATCATCGACTAAACCCACTGGCTTGACGTTTGAAAGTAATGAAGAATAAACAATGCACACTCCAACTCTCGAACATATTGTTTGACAAAAACAACATACACACAGTCAAATAAGAAAAAGTTATGTTTTGATACTATCAATAATTTTTAGTCTTATCAAACGGAAACACGAATTAATCGCATAATACATTTATAATTAGCAAACATACACATACAGGAAACAGGTAAAGGTCAAATGTCTTGGAGATAGTTAACATTCTCTCATTTAACACAGGACGCCAGTTTAAAAGATAGAAAAAAAAATGGGGAAAATGTGACGAAAATAAGTTATCACGTGACATATGGCAAAACCTGCCACACTTATCTTTATTCTTTCCTCTCAGCTGTAAGCGATTTTCCTTCCGGTTCAAGCATAAACAAATCGCTGTCGCAGTTATTCTAACTTTTGCAGTTGCTAGTCGTTGCGGAATCTTTGGAGAACTTAATTAACTGGACAAATATTGGCGGATGGAGAAGGCTGTGTTGGGTGGCGCATGATGCCGGGGTTTGGTCTATCTTCTGGAGATGGAAGGGGTGGCAGGTTGTAAGATGATCGTTTTGAACGTTTATGCGTGTACGTGGGTTATGTGGGTGGTGGAGTTCAAGGTAGAGGTGGGGGGTGGGGGTGAGAAATGGGTTGGGAGAAAAAGATGGAGTTATGTAAGAGTGAGTGAAGTGAGAAGGAAGTAAACGGGGAGTGGGGCGTGGGGGGGGGAGTGATGCAGCAAGGGTGATAATGTGTTTATGGGGATTGTGGGTGTAGGGGTCATGATTAGTGTAATGTGGTTGAGTGATGTGGGGGATTGAGATATGTAATGATAGACAAAATGCTGTAATGGTGTGAGTTGTTTTGAGAAGGGTGTAACGCCAGTAATGGCATAAAGTTCAAATGAAGAAAACGTGAAAGAGGATTAAAAGGTGTCTGACTAAAGGTGAAAACTCCAGGTGTGTTTCGGTAGAGAGAATTAAAATCGAGGTGTCATGGGGGAGTTTCTATATGGCGTGAGTTTGTAGTTTTATTAAATGTTTGGGTGTGATGACGTTGCTGTTCTTGTAGAGCGAATTAACACCGCTGTACTTGTACAGTACCTGGAAACAGGCAAATAATTACAATGCTGCGGTAAAGCTGGTAGCAAAGAGTTAGTAGTGGGGTGTAACGTACACTCCTTTGAGGTATGGTGACAGCTTTACAAAGAAAGGAACACAACAAAATACTGACGTTTCGGCCTACGTGCAGCGGCCTTCTTCAGAAAACGAGAACAACATCAACAAACAATGACAAACATATAAACTCTACTACATCTAGGTTGAGCGAGCAGGTAAGTCGAGGAGAAATAAAAAGAGGGACAAGAGATGTAATGATGAAACGAGAGAAAGAGTGCTATATATCAGAAGGTAAAAATATATATGTGAAAATATGTGAGTAAAGTATATATGTGAAAATATGTGAGTAAAACATATATAAAATTGAAGGAAGACTTAACTGATGGCGAGTTCCAAAAGGACTGCTCACAGCGAGATTGAATTTCGAATGTCTCGTATATATTTATATACTGGTTGGAGCTTGTGAAGTTCGTGTTCATGTACAAAACATATCACCCTATTCATGAGCACACACCTCGCTTGTTTAATAACACACAGGGAAATAAACATAAACACTAAGATGTATTATGCTTTGTGCATCACAGACTGGGTATTACTGTTTTAGGAAAAATAAAAAATAGAAAAAATGGTATGTTAGAAGCTTTACACGATAAGTAGACGACACAGATTAAACGACGTTTCGACCCAATAGGCCTTCAGCAGGAACAAACAAAAAAAAAACACACACGGATATGTAAGTAAAACTAATCAAAAATGTCTTCACTGTGTGTCAGACCGAGGTCAAAATGAAAAGGAAATCGTAACCTGAGTATTATTGTTTTACTGTTTTACATTTAGAGCAAAATGTTTATGGTAAAATTAAAACATTTCTTGATTTGTTTAGACTATGTGCTCATTTACGTGATATGGAAGCAATGCAAACTTCACTATATTTAAGTCTTTCTTACAATTTTCACAATTCCACGAACAGTCAGAAAGACATAGTTTTCTAAAACATTGATAGAATAAGGTAGTATTGTGATTAACGTAAGTGGAAGACAGTCACAGGTATAAAACACAGTGTGTCTTGTAATGGAGCATACTTTTGGATAAATGGTCATCAAGGAACTAAAGTTGGAGCAAATGGTATTTATGAAAAAAAAAATGTTGAAGCAAAAGGTTACGAGGGAACAAAATATTGGAACAAATGGTAAGCCAGGAACAAATGTTGGAGCAAATGGTATGCCAGGAACAAAATGTTGGAGCAAATGGTAAACCAGGAACAAAATGTTGGAACAAATGGTAAGCCAGGAACAAAATGTTGGAGCAAATGGTAAACCAGGAACAAAATGTTGGAACAAATGGTAAGCCAGGAACAAAATGTTGGAACAAATGGTAAGCCAGGAACAAAATGTTGGAACACATGGTAAGCCAGGAACAAATGTTGGAGCAAATGGTATGCCAGGAACAAAATGTTGGTGCAAATGGTAAACCAGGAACAAAATGTTGGAGCAAATGGTAAGCCAGGAACAAAATGTTGGATCAAATGGTAAGCCAGGAGCAAAATGTTGGAGCAAATGGTAAGCCAGGAACAAAATGTTGGAGCAAATGGTAAGCCAGGAACAAAATGTTGGAGCAAATGGTAAGCCAGGAACAAAATGTTGGATCAAATGATAAGCCAGGAACAAAATGTTGGAGCAAATGGTAAGCCAGGAACAAAATGTTGGAGCAAATAAATATCAGAGATAAAAATGTTGGAGCAAACGGTCATCCTGGAAAAAATAACGTTGGAGTAAACGGTCATCCTGTAAAATAAAAAAAAAATACTGGAGCAAATGGTCATCCTGGAAAAGAAACATTGGAGCAAACGGTCATCACAGAACTAATCGTTGAAGTAAATGGTCATCACAGAAATAAATTTTGGAGGAAATGGTCTTTAAAGAGTTGGATAAAATGGTCTGTACGGAGCAAGCTGTTGGAGCAAATAGTCTGTACGGAACAAAATGTTGGAGCAGATGGATGGTCAACCTAGAACAAAATGTTGGAGCAAATTGTCATAAACGGAACAAAATGTTGGAGCAAATGGTCATCAGAGAACTAAATATTGGAGCAAATGGTCATCAGAGAACTAAATGTTGGAGCAAATGGTCATCATAGAACAAAATGTTGGAGCAAATTGTCATCAGATAACTAAATGTTGGAAAAATGGTCATCGGAGAACAAAATGTTGGAGCAAATGGTCATCGGAGAACAAAATGTTGGAGCAAATGGTCATCAGAGAACAAAATGTTGGAGCAAATTGTCATTACGGAACAAAATGTTGGAGCCAATGGTCATCAGAGAACAAAATGTTGGAGCAAATGGTCATCAGAGAACAAAATGTTGGAGCCAATGGTCATCAGAGAACAAAATGTTGGAGCAAATGGTCATCAGAGAAGAAAATGTTGGAGCCAATGGTTATTAGAGAACAAAATGTTGGAGCAAATGGTCATCAGAGAACAAAATGTTGGAGCCAATGGTCATCAGAGAACTAAATGTTGCAGCAAATGGTCATCAGAGAACAAAATGTTGGAGCAAATCGTCATCAGAGAACAAAAACTTGGAGCCAATGGTCATTAGAGAACAAAATGTTGGAGCAAATTGTCATTATGGAACAAAATGTTGGAGCAAATTGTCATTACGGAACAAAATGTTGGAGCAAATTATCATTACGGAACAAAATGTTGGAGCCAATGGTCATCAGAGAACAAAATGTTGGAGCAAATGGTATTCAGAGAACAAAATGTTGGAGCAAATTGTCATCAGAGAACAAAATATTGGAGCCAATGGTCATTAGAGAACAAAATGTTGGAGCCAATGGTAATCAGAGAACAAAATGTTGGAGCAATGGTCATCATAGAACAAAATGTTGGAGCAAATTGTCATCAGAGAACAAAAACTTGGAGCCAATGGTCATTAGAGAACAAAATGTTGGAGCCAATGGTCATCAGAGAACAAAATGTTGGAGCCAATGGTCATCAGAGAACAAAATGTTGGAGCCAATGGTCATCAGAGAACAAAATGTTGGAGCCAATGGTCACCAGAGAACAAAATGTTGGAGCCAATGGTCATCAGAGAACAAAATGTTGGAACAAATGCAAATTGTCAGCCCGGACTAAATGTTGGAGCAAGTGATAAAAACGGGGAAAAAATGGAGTCAAATAGTAGAAGATACAAACCAAGAGATACATGTCTGATGGAACAATGAATCTTGTCCTTCTTTCCCGCCTCCGCCTCTTTCACCCTTTCGTGCACTAACGAAAACTAATCTGGCAGTAAAGTACGTCACCCATCGTCAGCTATGCCTCAGTGCCTGTGTATCGTTTTCACGCACAAGTGCTGATGATTGTCTCCCGTAGCTTACCTTACTGATGCAGAGCGCTATAGTAAAACACATTTAAAAGCTTCACCGGAAGTAAGCTCGAGTGACAGTGAAAATAGCCCAAAAAATATGTCTTGCATCACATACATCTAATAGTAATCTCTTTCCCATGACGGAAACTGCTGTGTATCTGTTAACGTCCAATCAGTAAAAGTTTCATTCTTTATATCTGAACCTGTTCACCTTAGTTTGTAGCTTTTTTCTATCGCAAGTTTGCATTGAGTTCCCGTTATCTTGTTCCAGTATGCATCATCTGCTCCGGGTGTTCAAAGATGTAAAGATTAATGAGACAGAGTTCACGTTTATCCCCAAGTTTAGGATGCCACAAATCGCCGTACACTCAATGAGGTGAAAATAGTAAGCGACTCATAACTGATAGAAGGCGCCAGGATCAGTGGGCCAGAACTTATTAGTATCTTTCTCTCCTTTTCCGTGAGAGCCTAGTAAGCATAATAGCTAGTCCTACCAAGAGACGGAGCATCGGCGAGGGATGACGAAACATAGACAAAAATATGTTGTGTTGAGGTGTTGGGTAGACTAAGAGTGACAAAGGTAGATGATGGGAACGACGCTAGCTGGTATGACAGGAATCGGTGATATTATTCTACTTCACACAAAATCGAAGGGTATGGGGTGAGATGATATTCCTCATCTGCATTTGCCTTGAAAGAATGAAGCTTTTGGTCTTAGTATGCAAAGACAGCTTTATATATAGAGACAGCTCTATAAAACAGCTTTACTTTACAAACAATAATAACTTTGAAATCGAATATTTTTCATGCCCTTTTGCGAATGGGCTAAATACAGCCGAAGTTTCCAGAAAGAAATGAGGGAAATAAACTCTCCCCTCACCGCACCTCACCCCGCCTATATTAAAGAAATAGAGGAAGTGGAATCCATTAATCTGTAATAAACCAACAAATAGAAGATACAAACGTCACAAATATGTAATAAACAGACAGACAACATAAATGTCATAAATATATAATGAGCAAAAAAAAGTAAAAATAAACGTCATAAATGTATAGTAGACAAGCACACCGATAATAAAATGTCAAAAATATGTAGTAAACCATCTGAAAGAAAAAAAAACACCATAACTATGTAATAGGCAAACATACAGAAGATAAAATGACATAATTATGTAATAAACCACCTGACAGCAAATAGAAACGTCATGATTATCTAATAAAGCAAGGAACAGAAGATAAAAACGTCATATATCTGTAATGAAACAAAGCCAACTAAGGTCAAGTATTCAGGTTTAAGGTGTCATGGAAATTATGTTTATATGTTGTGTTTATATATTGTGTTTATATGTTGTGTTTATATATTGTGTTTATATGTTGTGTTTATATATTGTGTTTATATGTTGTTGAAATTTAAAGTAGGATTAGAGCGTTAGTAGCGTGGTGGTTAGTGAACTAATTAGCCGTTAATTTTTTTAATGGGTTAAAGCTCACCCTAACCTGACTTTCTTTAGTCAACGCGACTGAAAAAGGAATGGCTATCTGGATCACTGATTCGTGAAAAGTAGTAATAGCGAGTAAGAGCACTGGCCCCCTCACCTTCAAATAGTTTGGTCTGTTACGGTAACCGATTATATGACTTTATTTTTGTTTAACACTTTACGGAATATGTCTTCATCTTTAACAGGGGAAGGAATTACTCCTTATACAGTAACCCATAGCACAAGATGTAAATGGCGACTTTGGAGAGTTCAGTTAGTATTTCATTACTTGATTTTCTATAGAAAAACTCACTAACAGCATACACACAAACACACCTCCTCCCCGCTCCCTCCCTAGCTATCCACTTACAGTTATTTGAAGGTACATAGAGACTGCTAGACACTCAAATGTTGTTGGTAATGAGCATTAGTAGAAACGATAAAAGCCAACTGTTTTTTTTTTAATATAATCATCATCGGATGCCATCTCCGCAACGAAGGTTGGCTACCATGGAGCGCGATTCTGCTCTGTCTCTTGCTTTGATGGTGCAGGTTGTCAATGGCTGATGTGTCCATCTTTTGATGCTACTCGTCCATGTTAGTCTTGGTCTGCCTCTGCCTCTTTTACCTTGCATTTTCCCCTCCAAGATTACTTTTAGTAGGCTGTTGTGTCTTTTAACATGGTCCAAAAAAATCGCATTTGTCTTGTTTGAATTGTTTTTAGTAGTTCTCTTTTCATTTTTATATATTTTAAGACTTCATCGTTTGTTTTCTTTTCTTTCCATCCAATCCTTCCTATTCTTCTATAAATCCTCATTTCAAAGGCTTCAATTTTCTGTTCTGTTTTCTTGTCCAATGTCGTTGTTTGTGCACCATATAGGAATATTGAGAAGATGTAATATTTTGCTATTCTTAGTTTTAGCCCTGGTGTTATTTGTTTTGATGTTAGTATATTTTTCATGACATTAAAATTACTTTTTACCATTCCTATTCTTTTGTTGAATCATAAAAAAACATGTACTGGCAACAAACAGCAGCTATACGAATTAAAACCAAACAGGAGAATTCCAATTTATAAAACAAGGAGTCAGACAAGGCTGTGTTCTGTCACCAGATTTGTTTTCACTTTACAGCGAATATATTATGAGATCAATAGTAGACAAAAAAGGAATTGAAGTCAACGGTCACAACATAAATAATTTGCAATATGCGGATGACACAGTTCTAATAGCAGAGACAGAGAATGAACTACAAGAAATGATAGACATAATAGTGAAAGAAAGCAACAAGAAATGTCTCAGTCTGAATAGTAAGAAAACAGAAGTAATGGTTATCTCGAAGAAACAATCACCACCATCATGCAGCATAAAAATAAACGAGACAAATCTGAAACAATTGCAACATTTCAAATACTTGGGCACAATAATAACATCAGATGGAAGATGTACCACAGAAATAAAAAGCAGGATAGCTCAGGCCAAAATAGCATTTCAGAAAATGAAAAATATCTTATGCAACAAATCTATGTCAATAGAAATTAGAAAGAGAGTTCATCGGTGTTATATAGAACCAATTCTGACCTATGGAAGCAAATCATGGACAGTAGACAAACAAATGAAACGACGATTAGAGGCTACAGAGATGGGATTTCTCAGAAGAATGTTGAAAGTTCCCTGGACAGCTAAAAAGACCAATGAGGAAGTTCTCAAAGAGGCCAACCCAAAAAGGGAGCTCTTAAAAAACAACAGAAAGAAGCAATCAACATTTTAGGGCACATCATGAGAAGAGGAAAGTTGGAATACTTGGTTACAACTGGCAAAATAAAAGGAAAGAGAGATCGCGGGCGACAAAAAGAGAACATACTGGATAGCTTGGTGTCATGGCATGGAAAACAGTCAACAACAGAACTGATACGATGTAGATAGAAGATTGTGGAGGGACATGATCGCCTACGCCAACCGGTATGGCACATGATGATGATGATTATTTTGTTTATTTCAGTTGTACATTTTCCATCAATGGTTATAGTATGTCCAAGGTAGTTCTAGTTCTGAACTGTTGTTAGGTCTATTCCTTCAATTTTGATATTCACTTTTGGGTTTTGAGTATTTTCTTTGTTTTTTTTTGTTTATCATAGTTTTAGTCTTTTTATATTCTTATCTAGTCCATATTTTTTGCTTGTCATGTTTATTTCATTAAGTAATTGTTGTAGATCTTTAGAATTTTCTGCTAGTAGTACAGTATCATCAGCATATATATCTTATTTTTACAAATAATTTTTAACTCTTTCCGAACGTTTCGCCGCACTGTGCGCCAAGCCGATTTCGGCCACGTGCGTTTCGCATAGTGCTTCACTCTCAATTTGATTAGAGTGTGTATGGCCCTTTTCGTCTTGTCAGACAGGTCTAGTGGAGGCTATTGTGTATTTTTGAGGTTTTGTTTTTGTCAACAGCTTCTCTCGTGGCTAATTCTACCAATGTTTGACAAAAACACGCGGTAGTAGTATAGCAGGAAGGATTTGCCCCGTATTTAGGCGTAAATTAACAAAGATATATAAGAGGCGCCTTTAGCGCCTAATGTACACGAGAGACAAGGGGAGTTAACCATGACTGCTCGTGTCGGGATGTTGACCTCTAGTCCTGGTGACCCCGGAAGTGACCTGTTTATGTTTGGTGTGTCCTGACTTTGGAGGCCTTGGTGTACTTGCTCGATAGCGATAGGTTAGTAGATTATACATGACCTCGCGTGTTGGCGGGGGTTCCCTCGGGGATTATCTCGAGTGTTTTCGGACAGCGTGCTATCGGATCGGGGATTAGTTCGATTCGGTGTGAAGCTATCGCGCCAGGTAGACGTTAGAAAATATTTATAGCTATGTAGTTGGGTGTCTGCTTAACGTTGTACCATAAATGAAGCATAAGGGTGAAACAGTTAGAGATTGCTGGGTAGTCTAAACTGGTAGTGTAAATATGTTTCTCGGTGTTAGTGGTTCGCTATCTCTCTCTCTCTCTCTCTCTCTTTCTCTCTTCTCTCTCTCTCTCTCTCTCTCTCTCTCTCTCTCTTTCTCCCCTATCCTCTCTTAGACTTCTAACCTATCAGTCCACCCTCCGCCTCTCCCTTTAGCTCCCCCGCCCAGCGTCCCTCCTATTGTAACACTTGATTATTCTCACCCTTTATACCTAGCATCTCGCCTTCTTTCTCATAGGCTTCTCTCTCTCTCGCTCTCTCTCTCTCTCTTCTAACCCCTACTAGACTTCTCTCCTACCATTCCACCTTTCTTCCTCTCTCTCTCTCTCTCTCTCTCTCTCTCTCTCTCTCTCTCTCTCTCTCTCTCTACCTCGCCTAGCGTTCCGCCTTTATTCGTATTTTTACCTTACCGCCAGTGTAACACATTAATAACATTGAATATCAATTACAAAAAGACTTGCAATATCTACTTTTTAAAGAACCAATAAGATAAACATATGAAAAACGAAGGAATAATACACTCGACAAGGCTTAACAGACGTACTTTATACACATCACCATTAATACAACTGAAATTCCTTTAATGATAACCTATCACATCGTTATGAGCTAAGAGAAAAACAGAAAAAAAATTCAACTTACACCGTAAAATATTCCACTACGTAACAGACCGCTAGACTGAACAGTACTATGAAAATAAACGTCCGTGAATCAAGCGCGCTTATAACACGAAGTCTCACATCCGATTAGTTTAAATATAATCTGGTAAATAAAATTTGGACGACACTATTCCACCCTCGACTAACATCTAGGTTAACCAATCAGAGAAGAAGATTTCTATCGGACACCCTTCAACGAAATGACTGACCTCTGGATTAACTAATCAGAGAAGATGATTACTGTTATCGTGATAACTGACCTCATTTTCAACTTGAAGTGCTGTCGAGTCTGATGCATGGGTTACTTTAAATCGATTCGGCCTCTGATACAATCCACCTAGCGGGTCAATGGTGGGGGAAATAATACAAGTGGCGGGTTACTTGAACGCGTTTTGACCCCTGCTGCAATACCAGGAGTTCCATGACAGTTATAAATAGTTGGATACAACAAGCAGGAAGTTATATTAAGGACAGAAATCTAGCAGGCAATGGCAGAAACCTAAGAGGCAAGGACAGAAAACTAGGGGGGTCGTGGTTCGTGGTTCGGTAAGTCCGTGGTTCGTTAAGTCCGTGGTTCGTGGGGTTGTGGTTCGTGGTTCGTTAGTTGATGGTTCGTTATGTCCGTGGTTCGTGGGGTTGTGGTTCGTGGTTCGTTAGTTGATGGTTCGTTAAGTCCATGGTTCGTAGGGGTTGTGGTTCGCGGTTCGTGAGCTGATGGTTCGTTAAGTTCGTGGTTTGTTAAGTTCGTTGTTCGTGAGTTTGTGGTTCGTTAGTTGATGGTTCGTTAAGTCTGTGGGGTTGTTGTTCGTGGTTCGTGAGTTGATGGTTCGTTAAGTCCGTGGTTCGTGGGGTTGTTGTTCGTGGTTCGTGAGTTGATGGTTCGTTAAGTCCGTGGTTCGTGGGGTTGTGGTTCGTGGTTCGTTAGTTGATGGTTCGTTAAGTCCGTGGTTCGTGGTTCGTTAGTTGATGGTTCGTGGTTCGTGGTTCGTTAAGTCCATGGTTCGTAGGGGTTGTGGTTCGCGGTTCGTGAGTTGAGGGTTCGTTAAGTCCGTGGTTCGTGGGGTTGTGGTTCGTGGTTCGTTAGTTGATGGTTCGTTAAGTCCATGGTTCGTGGGGTTGTGGTTCGTGGTTCGTTAGATGAGGGTTCGTTAAGTCCGTGGTTCGTAGGGGTTGTGGTTTGCGGTTCGTGAGTTGAGGGTTCGTTAAGTCCGTGGTTCGTGGGTTGTGGTTCGTGGTTCGTTAGTTGATGGTTCGTTAAGTCCATGGTTCGTGGGGTTGTGGTTCGCGGTTCGTGAGTTGAGGGTTCGGTAAGTCCGTGGTTCGTGGTTTGTTAAGTTCGTTGTTCGTGAGTTTGTGGTTTATTAAGTTTGTAGTTTGTTAAGTGCGTGGTTCGAGAGGTCGTGGGCAAGGGCAGAAACCTAAGAGGCAAGGGCAGAAACCTAGGAGGCAAGGTCAGAAACCAAGGAGGCAAGGGCAGAAACCTAGGAGGCAAGGGCAGAAACCTAGGAGGCAAGGTCAGAAACCTAGGAGGCAAGGGCAGAAACCTAGGAGGCAAGGCCAGAAACCTAAGAGGCAAAGACATAAACCTAGGAGGCAAGGTCAGAAACCTAGGAGGCACGGGCAGAAACCTAGGAGGCAAGGGCAGAAACCTAAGAGGCAAAGACAGAAACCTAGGAGGCAAGGTCAGAAACCTAGGAGGCAAGGGCAGAAACCTAGGAAGCAAAGGCTGAAAAACACTCGTACTGACTAAGGCTTCCAAGGTGTATTTGATTGTCGCCCTATTTTTGTCTGTATAACCTAATATATCACTTTCATTTAATCTATCGATAAACGTTTCAAAGTCATTTGTGTTATTAACTAACAAGGGTTTGTCTAATCCTGTCGCGTTATTTGAGCTTGTGTGTGAAAGTAACGCAGCCAAATAGAACTGACCTCTGAGGCAATACCGGATGTGTTACTAAAAAGATTTTGACGTATGAGGGCAATTGTATGAGTTTACCCCCCTGATCTTTTTTTTAGGGATACGCCCATGCAATCGGTAAAAATCGTAAATTTTCACTCTAGGCATACCCCAAACTCTATTTTAGACATCCCCATTGCAAAAATTTACATTAAAAACCACTTTTAGGATTTTACCCCCTTATCATTTTTTGAGGGTTACGCCCATGGAATCGATAAAAAGCGTTAATTTAGCACGCAGGCTTACCTAAAACTTTATTTTTAGACATCCCCACACCAAAAATTTACTTAAAAATCACTTTTGAAATTGTTACCCCCTTACCATTTTTTAGGGTTACGCCCATGGAATTGATAAAAATCGTAAATTTACCACGTAGGCATACCTAAAACTTTATTTTAGACATCCCCATACCAAAAATTTACTTAAAAATCACTTTTGAAATTGTAACCCCCCTTACCATTTTTGAGGGTTACGCCCATGGAATTGATAAAAATCGTAAATTTACCACGTAGGCATACCTAAAACTTTATTTTAGACATCCCCATACCAAAAATTTACTTAAAAATCACTTTTGAAATTGTAACCCCCCTTACCATTTTTTAGGGTTACGCCCCTGAAATTGATAAAAAATTGAAATATAACCTCAAGGCATACCCCAAACATATTTTTTTGACACCCCTACATATCAAATTCCAGCAAAAAAACAACAAAAAAATAGTAGTGGTATAATGGTTTTTGAGCCGTTCATACTACGCAGATGCACAGTGCAGCACGTGCAATCGATAAAAAAATTGAAATATAACTCAAGGCATACCCCAAACATAATATTTGACACCCCTACATATCAAACTCCATCAAAAAATCAACAAAAAAATAGTAGTGGTATAGTGGTTTTTGAGCCGTTCATACTACGCAGATGCACGGTGCAGCACGTGCAATCGATAAAAAAAATTGAAATATAACATCAAGGCATACCCCAAACATAATATTTGACACCCCTACATATCAAATTCCAACAAAAAAAACAACAACAAACTAGTAGTGGTAGTGGTTTTTGAGCCGTGCATACTACGCAGATGTACGGTGCAGCACGCGGTGCAGCACGTGCAATCGATAAAAAAAATGAAATATAACCTCAAGGCATACCCCAAACATATTTTTTGACACCCCTACATATCAAATTTCAACAAAAAAAACAACAAAAAAATAGTAGTAAGGAAGGGTGTTTTGAGCAAGGAATTTAACATTTCGTGCAGGTATCGTACAGCACAATCTCGTTGTGCAGCACGATACATCTGCGTAGTATGAACGGCTCAAAAACCACTATACCACTACTATTTTTTTGTTGTTTTTTTTGGAATTTGATATGTAGGGGTGTCAAAAAAATATGTTTGGGGTATGCCTTGAGGTTATATTTCAATTTTTTATCAATTTCAGGGGCGTAACCCTAAAAAATGGTAGTGGGGGGGGGGGGTTACAATTTCAAAAATGATTTTTAAGTAAATTTTTGGTATGGGGATGTCTAAAATAAAGTTTTAGGTATGCCTACGTGGTAAATTTACGATTTTTATCAATTCCATGGGCGTAACCCTAAAAAATGGTAAAGGGGTAACAATTTCGAAAGTGATTTTTAAGTAAATTTTTGGTGTGGGGATGTTTAAAAATAAAGTTTTAGGTAAGCCTGCGTGCTAAATTAACGCTTTTTATCGATTCCATGGGCGTAACCCTCAAAAAATGATAAGGGGGTAAAATCCTAAAAGTGGTTTTTAATGTAAATTTTTGCAATGGGGATGTCTAAAATAGAGTTTGGGGTATGCCTAGAGTGAAAATTTACGATTTTTACCGATTGCAGGGGCGTATCCCTAAAAAAAATGATCAGGGGGGTAAACTCATACAATTGCCATCATACGTCAAAATCTTTTTAGTAACACATCCGGTATTGCCTCAGAGGTCAGTTCTATTTGGCTGCGTTACTTTCACACACAAGCTCAAATAACGCGACAGGATTAGACAAACACTTGTTAGTTAACAACAGAAATGACTTTGAAACGTTTATCGATAGATTAAATGAAAGTGATATATTAGGTTATACAGACAAAAATAGGGCGACAATCAAATACACCTTGGAAGCCTTAGTCAGTACAAGTGTTTTTCAGCCTTTGCTTCCTAGGTTTCTGCCCTTGCCTCCTAGGTTTCTGACCTTGCCTCCTAGGTTTCTGTCTTTGCCTCTTAGGTTTCTGCCCTTGCCTCCTAGGTTTCTGCCCGTGCCTCCTAGGTTTCTGACCTTGCCTCCTAGGTTTATGTCTTTGCCTCTTAGGTTTCTGACCTTGCCTCCTAGGTTTCTGCCCTTGCCTCCTAGGTTTCTGCCCTTGCCTCCTAGGTTTCTGACCTTGCCTCCTAGGTTTCTGCCCTTGCCTCTTAGGTTTCTGCCCTTGCCCACGACCTCTCGAACCACGCACTTAACAAACTACAAACTTAATAAACCACAAACTCACGAACAACGAACTTAACAAACCACGAACCACGGACTTACCGAACCCTCAACTCACGAACCGCGAACCACAACCCCACGAACCATGGACTTAACGAACCATCAACTAACGAACCACGAACCACAACCCCACGAACCACGGACTTAACGAACCCTCAACTCACGAACCGCGAACCACAACCCCTACGAACCACGGACTTAACGAACCCTCAACTAACGAACCACGAACCACAACCCCACGAACCATGGACTTAACGAACCATCAACTAACGAACCACAACCCCACGAACCACGGACTTAACGAACCCTCAACTCACGAACCGCGAACCACAACCCCTACGAACCATGGACTTAACGAACCACGAACCACGAACCATCAACTAACGAACCACGAACCACGGACTTAACGAACCATCAACTAACGAACCACGAACCACAACCCCACGAACCACGGACTTAACGAACCATCAACTCACGAACCACGAACAACAACCCCACGAACCACGGACTTAACGAACCATCAACTCACGATCCACGAACAACAACCCCACAGACTTAACGAACCATCAACTAACGAACCACAAACTCACGAACAACGAACTTAACAAACCACGAACTTAACGAACCATCAACTCACGAACCGCGAACCACAACCCCTACGAACCATGGACTTAACGAACCATCAACTAACGAACCACGAACCACAACCCCACGAACCACGGACATAACGAACCATCAACTAACGAACCACGAACCACAACCCCACGAACCACGGACTTAACGAACCACGGACTTACCGAACCACGAACCACGACCCCCCTAGTTTTCTGTCCTTGCCTCTTAGGTTTCTGCCATTGCCTGCTAGATTTCTGTCCTTAATATAACTTCCTGCTTGTTGTATCCAACTATTTATAACTGTCATGGAACTCCTGGTATTGCAGCAGGGGTCAAAACGCGTTCAAGTAACCCGCCACTTGTATTATTTCCCCCACCATTGACCCGCTAGGTGGATTGTATCAGAGGCCGAATCGATTTAAAGTAACCCATGCATCAGACTCGACAGCACTTCAAGTTGAAAATGAGGTCAGTTATCACGATAACAGTAATCATCTTCTCTGATTAGTTAATCCAGAGGTCAGTCATTTCGTTGAAGGGTGTCCGATAGAAATCTTCTTCTCTGATTGGTTAACCTAGATGTTAGTCGAGGGTGGAATAGTGTCGTCCAAATTTTATTTACCAGATTATATTTAAACTAATCGGATGTGAGACTTCGTGTTATAAGCGCGCTTGATTCACGGACGTTTATTTTCATAGTACTGTTCAGTCTAGCGGTCTGTTACGTAGTGGAATATTTTACGGTGTAAGTTGAATTTTTTTTCTGTTTTTCTCTTAGCTCATAACGATGTGATAGGTTATCATTAAAGGAATTTCAGTTGTATTAATGGTGATGTGTATAAAGTACGTCTGTTAAGCCTTGTCGAGTGTATTATTCCTTCGTTTTTCATATGTTTATCTTATTGGTTCTTTAAAAAGTAGATATTTCAAGTCTTTTTGTAATTGATATTCAATGTTATTAATGTGTTACACTGGCGGTAAGGTAAAAATACGAATAAAGGCGGAACGCTAGGCGAGGTAGAGAGAGAGTGAGAGAGAGAGAGAGAGAGAGAGAGAGAGAGAGGAAGAAAGGTGGAATGGTAGGAGAGAAGTCTAGTAGGGGTTAGAAGAGAGAGAGAGAGAGCGAGAGAGAGAGAAGCCTATGAGAAAGAAGGCGAGATGCTAGGTATAAAGGGTGAGAATAATCAAGTGTTACAATAGGAGGGACGCTGGGCGGGGGAGCTAAAGGGAGAGGCGGAGGGTGGACTGATAGGTTAGAAGTCTAAGAGAGGATAGGGGAGAAAGAGAAAGAGAGAGAGAGAGAGAGAGAGAGAGAGAGAAGGAAGGCGCGATGATAGGGATAAATGGAGAGAATGAGTAAGTGTTTCAATGGAGGGAAATCTAGGCTGGAATAGTAGAGAGAGAGAGAGAGAGAAAGAGAGAGAGAGAGAGAGAAAGAGAGAGAAAAGAGAGAGAGAGAGAGAGATAGCGAACCACTAACACCGAGGAACATATTTACACTACCAGTTTAGACTACCCAGCAATCTCTAACTGTTTCACCCTTATGCTTCATTTATGGTACAACGTTAAGCAGACACCCAACTACATAGCTATAAATATTTTCTAACGTCTACCTGGCGCGATAGCTTCACACCGAATCGAACTAATCCCCGATCCGATAGCACGCTGTCCGAAAACACTCGAGATAATCCCCGAGGGAACCCCCGCCAACACGCGAGGTCATGTATAATCTACTAACCTATCGCTATCGAGCAAGTACACCAAGGCCTCCAAAGTCAGGACACACCAAACATAAACAGGTCACTTCCGGGGTCACCAGGACTAGAGGTCAACATCCCGACACGAGCAGTCATGGTTAACTCCCCTTGTCTCTCGTGTACATTAGGCGCTAAAGGCGCCTCTTATATATCTTTGTTAATTTACGCCTAAATACGGGGCAAATCCTTCCTGCTATACTACTCGCGGTCACATAATGAACAAGTCATGCTCGCTGATCCACAGGGTTTTCCATCCTTTTTCATGAGTCTTTTCTCTTCTAAGTTTTGCTTTAGCACAGTCTCAAATGATATTATACCGTTCCTTATACAAGTTCTCCATGATGTGCGATTACTTGCCAGATGTTCCCATTTCACATATGGAGAAGTCTTTCGGAGATGATTTACATATGTCTCTATATCGTAATTTAAGTCTGCTGATTTGTCTTTTTCCGTGTTTTAGTTCACCATATACTTGCCTAGGTATGCGCTTTTCTTCCATTCGTTGGACATGCCCCAGCCATCTTAGTCTTCGACTTCTGAGCATCGACATGATTGTTGGTGACTTAGCACGTTGCAGGACAGTTAAGTTGGTTATTTTGTCCTGCAATTTGATGTGCATTATTCTGCGGAGACATTGCATGTGGAAGATATTTAGTCTTTTTTCCTGGTTTGAGAGATATTGTCCAGGTTTCAGATCCATATAATAGTGTGCTAAGCACACACGTTTGATATATTAAGAGTTTAGTCTTTAGTGTTAGTTTCGTGTTGTTCCAGGCCCTTTCAGTGAGTTTGCCGAAGGTCGTAGCTGCCTTACCAATTCGACTGTTTATTTCTTCATGAAGAGAGATGGTTTGCGTAATTGTGGATACAAGATATGTAAATTTCTGTACTGATTCTAGTGGACAGTCTTTTAGAGTAATTGATAGAGGTTTGATGCGCCTTGACTTATAGCTTGTTTCATAAGTCGTGCCCAACTTTAAAAATCAATATCTTTTAAACCGCTTTTTGTAATTTTTTCAAAATTTGCATGTATAGTTATAATGATTAGAACCCAACAGGGAATTAATTTCATTAAAAACAAACATTTGGTTATTATTATTGCTTATTTGATTTATATAAATTTATAACGACCCATTGATGTAGTCAATACTTAGTGTTTACAGTATTTAAGTTAAAAATAGCGAATACAAATCCATACACACGTTTTTTGCACGCTTTCCGCGTGAGTTTTCTGACACAATTAGACACTTGTAGTAAACACGAGACATTGTGTGTTCCATTTCCGTTAATTCAGCGGCGTAACGTGGAACAATAACATTTATCATGAGTCTTAAAATGAAATTCTGCAGTTTACAAAACATCGCAATAAAAATGTATGACTATTTTTGCAAAGAGGCTAAACGAGGAAGATTATTTCATTCTTTAGAAAACCCAGAGAATAGGACAAGACACATTTTAGATTTATCTAAACGGTTATTTAATCGCTGGATTCAAGCACGTGACCGTCAATGTTCCAAATAGACAAAATCACAAGGAAGAGCAAAAATGTTGGATAATTTCGACAGTGAACTTATTAGAAGTGAAATTCGCAAAATGTTGGGTATGAATGAAACTGTTACAATAAGAAAATTAAAAGTGTCGCTGAAAAAGAACAACAGTATTGAAATATCAAAGTCTACATTATGGAGGAATGTGAGAGCTGCAGGCTATACATTCAGAAAGTATTCCAATGGACGAAACATCATCTGTGAGAAGCCACATATAGTAGTCATGAGAAGCAAGTACTTACGTGAAGTAAAAGAGGTGCGCAAGCAAGGTTATGATATTGTGTACTTGGATGAAACATGGATCAATGCTCACCACACTAACCAAAGGGAATGGCAGTCATCAGATGGAAAGATTAAGAGATTAATACCTAGCAGCAAAGGACAGCGCTTGATAATTGCTCATGCAGGTAGTCGACAACATGGACTAATACAGAATGCAGAGCTAATTTTTCTTTCAAAATCCATAGACAATCGGGATTATCACTCTGAGATGAATGGTCACATATTTAGACATTGGATTGAAAATTCTGTTCTCCCAGCACTAGATCGACCATCTTGCCTAATAATGGACAATGCAGCGTACCACAACATTGTTGCACTTGAAGATAAAGTCCCGACGTCATCCAGTACAAAAGATGCTATTAAGATATGGCTCACAAAGGAGCACATACAATTTAATAACATGTACTTAAAACCTGAATTACTATCTCTAGTAAAGCAAAAACAGAGGACAAAGATATTTTTTCAAATAGATAAGATTATCCAAGAGCACGGTCATATAAGTTTGAGGCTGCCACCTTCATGCTCATTTAAATCCAATAGAACTAATCTGGGCAAAATTAAAAGGACAAGTGGCAGATGAAAATACAACATTCAAAATATGCGATGTAAAAACTCTTGCTAATCTCGCTTTATTAAATATAGACAAAGATTATTGGGCTAAATGTGAAGACCACGTCTTAAAACAGGAAGAGGAATATTGGAAAAATGATGGTTTGTGGAATGTTCAACCCCAAGCAGTTATTAATCTTTTAGACTCGTCTGATTCAGAATGAAAGTATATAGCCCCCACAATGTTGGCCCCTATATTACCTTAAATTATTTCAACAAACGGTCCTTTTCAGGACCACACAACTATGAAAATTGGACATACATGTATACCTTGATATTATTATCGTCCGTCCTCGAACTGAGCAGACAATAATTCTCCTGGTGTTTTGTTTTATCCAGTTATTTCCCCATTACGACCACGCCTTTACCTAGTGAAAATTAATCGTAGACCAGCAACTACGGTAATTTCTATTCTTTAGGGCTTCACAATTTACAATTTTGGCAAACATCAAAGAAATATCGCCGCTTTAAGAAAACTGCAGCTGCAAGATATTTGTTAAATATACATTTAAAGGGTCTTTTGCATTCTAATAACATTTGGAAAATTTCAAAAGTATTTAACAAACGGTTAGACAGTAATAGCGTTTTGAATTTGGGCAAATGTTTTGAAACGAGCTATAGTATTACTGTCTTCTGAATATTAATTGACAGTGAAAAAAGGTCGCATGCTTTGTCCAGGTTGTTGATCAGGGATTGTAGGTTGGCTTCACTATGAGCGACTAGGGCAGCATCGTCAGCAAATAAAAATTCATTAAGTAGGGCAACATTTGTTTTGGTTTTTGCTCTTAGTCGTGCTAAGTTGAACAGTGAGCCATATGATCTTGTGCGAATGCAAATATCTTCTGAGCTGTTTTCGAAGGCGTAATTTAGGAGGGCAGCAAAAAATATACCAAAAAATGGTGGGAGCGAGGACACATCCCTGTTTCACTCCTTTGTTGACTTTGAAATTCTCTGATGAACTCCCATCAAAGTAGATTTTACCATTTATGTCTTCATGGAAGGACAATAATCAGCTTAAGTAATTTAGGTGGGCAGGCTATGCCTTCTAACACCATGTAGAGCCCATCTCTGTTTACTGTGTCGAAGGCCTTTGTGAGATCCACAAAGGCAATATAGAGCGGCATATTTTGTTCTCGACATTTTTCTTGTAGTTGTCTAAGTATGAAAATCATGTCTATGGTTGATCTCCCGGCTCTGAAGCCGCATTGAGACTCGGGAAGAACACATTCTGCAAGTCCATGCAGGCGTTTTAGTATAACTAGCAGAAGCCTTGCCGGCTGTGCTGAGGAGAGAAATGCCTCTGTAATTATTGCAGTCGCCCCTGTCTCCTTTGTTTTTGTACAACATTAGGTTCTTGGCATTTCTTATATTATGAGGTATTTCTCCTTGTCTCCAGCATTTGATTAGCAGTTTGTATAGATGTGGAAGTACTACGTTTAAGTTTTCCTTGAGTACATCTGTGGAAATGGTGTCATTTCCTGCAGCTTTTCCTCTTGAGAGGGCATTTATAGCGTCAGCAAGTTCGTTCATAGTAGGCTCAACATCCAGCTCGGACATTGTAGGATATTTGGGTATTGATTGTACTAGAGCTGAGCTTGCTGGTCTGTCATCATTGTATGGGTTGAAGTAGTGTTCAACCCATCTTTCCATTTGTTGTCCCTTATCAGTAATAGGTTCTCTAAACTTGGATTTTAGGGGGCTAATTTGGTTATTTTTGGTCCAAGGGCCTTTTTTATATTGTCATGCATGGTTTTTGAGTCACCCCTGTCTGAGGCTTTCTGTATTTCAAAGCATAGCTTGTTCCAGTATTCATTTTCGCATCTTCTTGCTTCGCATTGTAGAGTGGCTTGTGTATGTTTAAACTGATCCTTGGTGATCTGATTGGGGTTATTTTTGAAGCTCAGTAGTGCCTTTTTCTTATTAGCTATTAGTGGGTCTAGTCTTGCTACATTTTCTTCACCCAGTCGTTCTTTGAGAACCGTTTATGGCCGTAGGTAGATAGAGCGCAATTATAAATGTGTGTTTTCAGTGAGTACCAGTTATCATCCATACTTAATGAATCTTCTGTTTCTTCTACAAGTTCTTCAAATTTAGATCTAAAAATGTCTTTGTTTGATGAGATTTTAGTCGCTGTGATGTTAATCTTGGCTGCTGGATGCTCTCTTGATTTGTAAGTACGACTACTTCTAGCTTTGATCTTACTGATGACTAGAGCATGGTCCGTATTGCAGTCTGCACTGTGATATGTTCGTGTTATTCTGATGTTACTTAAAGACTAGCCTATGTGTAAGAACTAGGTCTAGTTGGTGCCACTGACCGCTTCTAGCATGACGCCATGTTACTTTATGCTTGTATTTCACATTAAATAGGTATTTGTTACGCATAGATGATTATCTGAACAGAATTCTAGGAGTCTCTGACCATTTTCGTTGATTTTTCCAATGCCGTGATGACCTAGGCATGTTGGTCAAGATTGTTGATCAGATCCTGTGCGTGCGTTGAAATCACCGAGCATATATAATAGCTCCTCTTTTGGAAGTGAGTCAATGATCATTTGAAGTTGTTGGCAGAAGTTGTCTTTCTCTTCGTCTGATGCAGCCAACGTTGATGCATAGGCACTAATGATGTTTATTAATCCACTCTTTGTATGCAGTTGAAATATCATTGAGCGTTCGGACACTCCTTTTGGCGTGGTTATGGAGTTTATATGTTTGTTGCGTACAGCGAAGCCTATTCCATGTAGACGTGGCTTTTCGACACTTAGACCCTGCCAGAAAAAAAGGATAATTTTCTTCCTTTACAGAGCCACAGTCTGAGAGTCTTGTTTCTTGTAGGGCAGCAATATCGACATGTAGCCTATTTAGTTTTTTTATCTATGAGGGCTTTTGTTCTAATTTGCCGTTCTGTCGGTGTGTTTGCTTTAGCAAGTCCAGGGCACATGGTCCTTACGTTCCATGTGCCAAGTATAAACATTGGTGCTTTCTTCCTCATTTCACTTTGCCTACTCTGCCTGGGCACGGAATATGGAGATAGTGCTTTACCCAGTCGCACTATCCCCCTCTCGACTTCGTTTCAAGGATTTCCGAAGGAGGGACAAAGTCCATACGTGCGGAATTGAAAGAAGATGCAGGGGATGCCAGAAAGACGGTTAACGCCGTCTACTGCCTTAGGGTCCCTCCTTCCGGATTTTTACTCTGGGTGTACTCCCATAACCTTCGATTCTAACTAGAATCTAGTCCACAAGGTAGTGGAGGGTTTTGTGGTCGAAGTTTCCCTTCTTCTAGACGGGTTGCCAGCCAAGAGTCCCGTCTACCCGGAGCGATATCTAAAGATACGCCTTTGTCAGCCTCAGGAGCCCAGACGTCCGAGAAAACACGTTACCAGTCAATGCCAGGCTAGAAATTACTCCAATGCACAAGTACCAACGAGAAAATGATTCAAGTGAACCGTCATTAAAATATATTATTTTTACATGTCATGTATCATCTTAGTATTGGTTAAATTTAATACTTTGTTTAATTTAAAAAAAAATTGATATACTGTATTATACTGTACTGAATGTACTCTATGTGCTCTATGTACTCTATGTGCTCTATGTACTCTATGTGCTCTATGTACTCTATGTGCTCTATGTACTCTATGTACTCTATATACTCTATGTACTATATGTGCTCTATATACTCTATGTACTCTATGTGTTCTATGTACACTATGTGTTCTATGTGCACTATGTACTCTATGTGCACTATGTGCTCTATGTGTTCTATGTACTCTATGTGCACTATGTACTCTATGTAATCTATGTGTTATATGTACACTATGTCCTCTATGTACTCTATGTGTTCTATGTACACTATGTACTCTATGTGTTCTATGTACACTATGTACTCTATGTACTCTATGTGTTATATGTACACTATGTACTCTATGTACTCTATGTACTCTGTGTACACTATGTGTTCTATGTGCACTATGTACTCTATGTACACTATGTACTCTAAGTCCTCTATGTGCTCTATGTGCACTATGTACTCTATGTACTCTATGTGTTCTATGTACACTATGTACTCTATATACTCCATGTACTCTATGTACACTATGTGCTCTATGTGCACTATGTACTCTATGTACTCTATGTACTCTATGTGCTCTATGTGCACTATGTACTCTAAGTCCTCTATGCGCTCTATGTGCTCTATGTACTCTGTGTACACTATGTGTTCTATGTACTCTATGTACTCTATGTACTCTGTGTACACTATGTGTTCTATGTACTCTATGTGCTCTATGTGCACTATGTACTCTATGTACTCTATGTACTCTATGTACTCTGTGTACACTATGTGTTCTATGTACTCTATGTACTCTATGTACACTATGTGTTCTATGTGCACTATGTACTCTATGTACTCTATGTACTCTAAGGGCTCTATGTGCACTATGAACTCTATGTGCTCTGTGCGTTCTATGTACTCTGTGTACACTATGTACACTATGTGCTCTATGTACACTATGTAGTCTATGTACTCTATGTACTCTATGTACTATATGCACTCTGTGTACTCTATGTACTATCACTAAAAATAAATTCAGCAACACTTGCCAGGGAACAGCAATGTGATAATGGAGTTTTCATTTCTCAGATCAGTTCCCATTTGGTGAATCTTGAGTCCGCCGGACGTTTCGAACTCGACATCTTTTCCTTTAAAAGAAGAAGAAATTGCGAAAAAAATTTAAACGGGCAAAAGTTGTGAACAGGTGGTAGTAGTCATCATCATCATGTGCCTTACCGGTTGGCGTAGACGATCATGTCCTTCCTCAATCTTCTATCTATAGGATCTATTTTCTATCTATCAGATTCTATCTAAATATAGAATTATATCTATCTATCTATTGTCCTTTCGAGCCGTAGACGGCACATAGGGCAGAACCACAATCTCAAAAGCAGAAACCTTGCATGCCAAAATGGCACATACTGCAGTGATCACCACTTCTAAAATCTATGGCTCTGTTTCCATTACAATACTTTTTACAATGACAACTTGTCAAGCCATCGATCATCCTTCTTAGTCGCCTCTTACGACATGCCTGGAAGGTCACAGTGTCACTATTCTTTACTTCCCTCATAATGAAGCCCCGGTAACACACAGGATGAATTCTATCTAGTGTTTAGTTTGTTGTACTAGTAGCAATTCTCTTAGTCGATGCCTGAAAATGTCCTATTCTGTGAATGTGCTGATATCGCTACAAAAGTAAACATATAACTACTTGCTGTGCTGTCGTACTCCACTGTATAAAGCCATGCATCTTGTTTCAGATGCTATCAGACCTGATATCAGTGATGATAAAATTTTATCTCACTGCTGAAGCTGTAACGATCTGACTAGGTGAATTTAATGCGAATTTCATGAACAGAAAAATGCATGCTGTTATACCGAGAACGTAATAACTTAGTCCTGGCGTTTCCTCTTGCCTATTTTATCTTTAGAAAAATACCGGAAGGAATATTTGCAGATGTGAGCACAAAAAAAACTTGTTTAGATAAACCCCCATGTTCCGTCTAAAAACGATAGAGAACTTCCTTTCCGGTGTTTGGCAGGAACCAGCGAGGATCTATCCTATCTGTCATGTCACAAACAAACTGATGAACTAATCTCTCAGGCATTTCAAGTCAATGACCAGCTAATTAACAAACCAAAACTCCAACAGGTCATCAACAAATGCCCTAAATTTTTAGAATAAAATAGATGAATTATTGTGATAGGGTGTCATTCATTACGGTTAATCAGTCCCAAGGCTCGTTAGAGAGCAAACGTTCTCAAGAAATATTTGTAATTTGTTTTTATATTGGACCACATTTTTCATTTCTATTCATTCTCTGTCACTTTATATTTTAAAAAAGTAGCAAAGTACCCCCGTCACGCCAAGTGGCGTATAGGGAAATATGGTGTTAGTGACCCTATATTTTACAGACCTTCAGTACATGATTTTTGGGGTAATGTAGTCGGTATTACGCACGTGCTGCTTTACTTTCCCAGAAATAAATCCGGTACCCATTTAAGGCTGGGTGAACCCGGAAGTCGTCGGTTGGGATCGAACCCTACCCCTTGTAATTTGTAGTCCAGTTCACTAACCACTGAGCTATCGCAGCTCCCTGTCACTTTATATACTAGCTACAAACTCACTTTTTATGAGTTTTTAATTATTTTTTTGGTTACGTTGATGTCTTCCTTTCTGGTTTTTGAACAAGTCCTGGCGCTTTTTTCTTTAAGCTATTTTTGTTAGTTCATGTTAAATCAGTGTCAACAGTTTCTGTACAGGCTCTTACTTCTATGTTCTGTGTTGCATTTCCACGATTTTCTCAATGTCGAACTTGTTTTCCAAGTTTCTCACACAAATAACATTATTGATTACTCTAAAATTTAAAAATGTCATCACTTTTCATACATTGCCACCCAAAAATATCATTTTCTTTTCCCACCCCATCGCCTTTCTGACAGGAAAAAAGCACGCCACGCCCCGAGGCATGTAGGGAAGAAAGTGTCAGAGCACATGTGTTGTGTCAAAAATCGACACAATTTGGGGTGGTGTGGTCAGCACTGGTCTTTCTTTTTTTTTTTTTTAATTGGTCCTAATTTATGGCTAAGTGGACCTAGAAGCCGTCGATGAAGCTCAATTCTCCAAGGTAATTTTTTTTTTCAAATAACCTTATATTTGATGACGACCAGAATAAAAAAATAACAATAACGAAGAAGCGATTCAAAATTGTACCAACTGTTTCAATACACAAGGGTACAACACTAGTGGTACATCGAGAAGACAGAAATGATATTAATAAATCGACTTCCTCCACACACTATTTTATTCCTATCGAAGAAAAGACACTCATCATCATCGTGTGCCATACCGGTTGGCGTAGGCGATCATGTCCTTCCACAATCTTCTATCAACAGTGCATCGTATCAGTTCTGTTGTTGACTGTTCTCCCATGCCATGACACCAAGCTATCCAGTATTTTCTCTTTTTGTCGTCCGCGATCTCTCTTTCCTTTTATTTTGCCAGTTGTAACCAAGTATTCAAACTTTCCTCTTCTCATGATGTGCCCGAAAAATATTGATTGTTTCTTTCTGATGTTTTTTAGGAGCTCCCTTTTTGTGTTGGCCTCTTTGAGAACTTCCTCATTGGTCTTTTTAGCTGTCCAGGGAATTTTCAACATTCTTCTGATAAATCTCATCTCTGTGGCCTCTAATCGTCTTTTCATTTTTTTGTTTACTGTCCATGATTCGCTTCCATAGGTCAGAATTGGTTCTATATAGCATTGATGAACTCTCTTTCTCATTTCTACTGACATAGATTTGTTGCATAAGATATTTTTCATTTTCTGAAGTGCTATTTTGGCCTGAGCTATTCTGCTTCTTATTTACGTGGTGCATCTTCCATCCGATGTTATTATTGTGCCCAAGTATTTCATGCGTTGCACTTGTTTCAAAATTGCCCTGTTTATTTTTATGCTTCATGCTGATGATGATTGTTTCTTCGATATGACCATTACTTCTGTTTTCTTACTATTCAGACTGAGACCTTTCTTGTTGCTTTCTTTTACTATTATGTCTATCATTTCTTGTAGTTCAATCTCTGTCTCTGCTATTAAGACTGTGTCATCCGCATATCGCAAATTATTTATATTGTGACCATTGACTTCAATTCCTTTTGTGTCTTCTATTGATCTCATAATATATTCGCTGCAAAGCGAAAACAAATCTGGCGACAGAACACAGCCTAAACACACTAAACAGCAACGATGTTTAAAAATCAAAATGTTACTTATGTAAATAAAAAGGAAATTGGTAGCGCACTGTTTCTACCTGACTCTGCAGTAAGTGCCAGACGTTGAAGTACAAGCCTAAGATCACTGAGATCCAAACTGGACCTATTTGTTGATAATTGTATCTAAGGCCTGAATTATGCATTTCTTCTTAAGTGTTTGCATTTTGCTGTTGTAATTCTGCATTATGGTCCATGTGTTGCATGTGTATTTAAAGATGAACGTGACGAGAATTTACATTAACTTTAATTTAGATGTAATAGTTATGTCCCTACTTTCATCATTGGCTTTGAAAAAGCAAAACTACTATTGTGGTTTGTACAATTCTAGGTTGTATCTCAAATTTAAAGCCGTGATCAGATATAATCGATGCTAGATATTTGTATTTATTAAATGTTCTAATCTAATGCTCCAAACGTCTTGACATCTGAATTATTTCTTCGAGAGCTATCCGTCATTAACTTACGTTTGATCAGTGTTGATGTCCAGTACAAAATACCTTAAATGTTATCTTATGCCACTGCTCATGAATTCAGTTATTTGCTTCGTGATCAAAAAATTATATTCGAGAAAATATTAATTAAAATGATCAATGGACAAAATAAACCAGCACGATAACGTCTGCTTAAAAAAAAATGAAATATAATTTAAAAAAAAAAAACACACACACACACGAGAAACAGCAAAGAAACAAATAAAATAAATTCCGGGTTCATTAAATAGAAATGAGAACTGGCATTATTCACAATACAGAGAAATTAATAGAAAATAAAGATTAAGATTATGTGTGTAGTCTCTTAAATATTAGTATCATGTACGACACGATGTGCCTATATATCTGTGTAAGGGAAAAGTCCCTCCTGGAAATTTGTAAGAAGATTGACATTGATTTTATCTTTATTCTAAGGGCAACAACCGTGCCAAAGTACTTGTGATGAAAATTATTCCCTTTGGGAATTACAACCTGTAGGGGAGAGAATGACTGCTGTGTATATATTGAGGAATGGGCAGGGAAAGAAAATAGGAGAGAAAGAGAGCATAGATAATGATTGAAAGATAGTGTGTGTGAGAGAGAGAGAGAGAGAGAGAGAGAGAGAGAGGACGAGCAGGATCGAGGAAAGATTTGGAAGAATATAGAGAAAAGAAAGGAAATATTTCAAGATTGGTACCCTGTCGTGTCTTTGAATATCAAGGCGTCTAATTTCTTCACCTTCTTCTTATTAGTATTAGTTCTTGTATGCTGTTATAATTTATATAGAACTTACATAATGTTTTATATTTAACATTTCTTTCCTTTTTTTTATGCAGATAACCGCTGTCTTCTCTGCCTACTCGTTAAAGCATTTGGAATGTTACCTTTTGTCAGCTAACATTTAAATTTACCACTCACTTTCCATTTTTCTTCCACCTACTCAAAACAAAAAAAACATACACACATGCATAACAAATACATACACTCATGCATAACACACACACACACATACACAAACACACACACACACGCACGCACGCACACAGACACACATACACAAATACACACAGACAGTGTGACAGAGAGAGAGAGAGAGAGAGAGGTATATGGTATATGTTTTTCATTCACCTTTTTATTTATCCGCCAGCCATTTATTTTCTCGCTGAGTTTATTTGTCTGACGGTTTTCTTTATTTTAAAGTGTTATCGGTCACCATGAAAACCATGTTATCTCTGTAATGGATATATGCTGCCTCTTTTAAAGTGTTATCAGTCATCAAAGTGTCAGTACAACGAATCAATTCAGAGAAAGAGATATGTTTACAGCACTCGGAAAAATGACAAATAATCAACAACAGAAAAAAAAACAAAGAACATTATATGGACCGAAGCAGGATCGAACCCGTACTCAGTGGCACAGCGCCTTGCCAAGAAAAGCCAAACGCTAGGGAACACTGCCACTCAGCTAACAAAAATTAGCTATTGTGGAAGTGTCTTTCCCGCAGGTGTTCTCATGACTAATAGCATAAGGCTGCGATCACAACTCGGAAATACATTGTGTATCTGTATATTTCCTATTAAGACATGTATCTCCCTGATAGGGTAGGGCTGAATACTTGCGTTGCAGACAAACATTTAGGACGAAACAGCACGAACAGTAGTTTCCAGTGGTTTATACCGTACTGCCCAGATCTGTCTGTACAACATAAGTAGAATACTGATATCGAAAAAAAAATAATTAATGAACTTCAAATTAAGGACTAGGACTAGATTCTTGAATACCAGATGCACAATACGTTTACATTCGATCATCCAAAAATGTAGATAAACGAACACACAGTTGGACATGTAAGTGATTACTTCATTCTTTAGAAAACCAGAGTAACGTAACCAAATATAACTTTTCCTCGCCCTCTGAACTGTATCGTGACGTAACCAAATATAACTTTTCCTCGCCCTCTGAGTTGTATCGTGACGTACCCAATTTATAACTTTTCCTCGCCCTCTGAACTGTATCGTTACGTAACCAAATATAACTTTTCCTCGCCCTCTGAACTGTATCGTTACGTAACCAAATATAACTTTTCCTCGCCCTTTGAACTGTATCGTTACGTAACCAAATATAACTTTTCCTCGCCCTCTGAACTGTATCGTTACGTAACCAAATATAACTTTTCCTCGCCCTCTGAACTGTATCGAGGCGTAATCATATTTCCAGCCTTCACATTTTCAGGCAGTGAACAATAGTCACTTTCTAGTGACCTACTTACCCTTCATCCAAACACTTATCTTTCGCCGTCAACGGATGTTATCCGGATTGTATTAACCGAAAACAGCCAGAGGGATTCAATGCTAATTAATGGTGTCAGGTGTAATAAAGTGCTGACAGTAATCCTATCCTGCCTCTACAAGATAGTACCCGAAACAGCTTTATCTATCTTTTTAGGAGTAAAGATAGCGACTTCGCCGTCACAGTGACACATAGCAACCGAATATTTATCAGGGCCAGTAGTAAACAAGGAGCATATATATCTGCAGACGTGGTCGCCTAGGTCTATCACTACGGGAATTAAGTTTAGGTCTACTAGAAGGTGTGTGTATTTGTATTAGTATCCGTAACTCTGCAGTGTGTGTGTTTCTTCGTGTGTTTGTAGGTGGATCTATGTGCACATACCTCTAGTGTATTTTGCGTATCTATGTCAACTGTGTTTGTGTAGGCCAGTAGTTCTCGTGTCTTTGTAGAAGGATGCGAGTTTTTGTTTCTGGCAATATTGAGATTAACAAAAGGTATATTTTCTGAATGTTATGTTTATGATAATAGTGAGATTAATAAAAAGTATATTTTCTGAATATTATGTTTATAATAATAGTGAGATTAACAAAAAGTATATTTTCTGAATGTTATTTTTATGATAATAGTGAGATTAACAAAAAGCATATTTTCTGAATGTTATGTTTATGATAATAGGGAAATTAACAATAAGTATATTTTCTAAATGTTATGTTTTGTTATAATAGTGAGATTAACAATAAGTATATTTTCTGAATGTTATTTTGTGATAATAATGATATAGCAATGACGTATACTTTTTAACATCATCACTGTGTGCCGTCTCCGCATCGAAGGTTGGCTACCATGGAGCGCCAATCCGCTCTGTCTCTTGCTTTGACGGTGTAGCTTGTCATAGACTTTATAACAGACTCGACTAATTTCCATGGACTAGTTAGTTAGTCTTCGGATTATCCTCATCACGTATCGAAAACAATCAATAAGCGCTGAGATCTTATCACAAACAAGAGGTCATTGTATCTTCAGGATCTAATAATTGTTACTTTCTATTTTATATCTATCTATTGACCTTTCGAGCCGTAGTCGGCCCATAGGGCGTAGAACAAGATACTCCTTCTCTTATCTGAATTTTTGTTCTAGCAGTTTTAAATTCTTTTAAAGATATTTTATCAAATCTCGCCATTTGTCTCTGTTCTGTGCAAGCAGCTCTATCTCATTGAGGGAGCCGAATCCTGCTGCTCTTGCCACTCTCATCAATGTTCTTCTCAGTGTCTCTCTTGGTCTTCCTCTTTTCCTCTTACCTGTTGTTTCCGATATGAGGGATTGCTTTGCTATTCGGTTAATATCTCTTCTCATCACATGTCCAACATAGGACCATCGTCTTTTCTTTATTACTGAAGATGTTAGTGGTTGATTGGCGATTTCTCTCATTTCCTCGTTTGTTTTGAATTCGTTCCATGCTATACCAAGTATTTTCCTTAGACATTTATTTTCGAATGCGTTCAACTTTGTTTCTATATCTCTTGTTGTTTTCCAGCTTTCACACGCATACGAAAGGGTTGATAGTACATTTGATTTGAATAGTCAAAGTTTTGTGTTTGTGCTGATGAGTTTGATTTCCACAACTTTTCAAGGCATGAAAGACATTGCTGCTTTAGCTATTCTGATTCTAATTTCTTTACTTGTATCCCCTTCTCGATCAATGTGACTTCCAAGATACTTCTTTATATATTGAGCTTAAAATAACATCTTTTCTTTTCTGTTAGCCTTGGTGGTCTATATTTATTTTTTAATTTTCATTTATTTGCTGCGTTGATGACCGATTTTGAATGCAGTTCTAAAAAAAAAAAAAAAGAAATCGGACACCATACAGTTTTAATAAAGCAATACAATTCTAATGTTTGCGAATATTCACGATTTCTCACAATCAACTCATGTTTGGTATCGATTTCGTACTCCAATTTGAACTGAAACTTTGGATTCGATTTGATGTTCCCTGTTTTCGTCATGAATTCAGTGGGAAATTGGTAGCAGGAAGGTGTGAGGAGTCTGTGTGTGGGAGTCTGTGTGTGGGAGTCTATGTGTATGTATGTGTTTGTGTATGTATGGAGTATGTCTATGTGAAATTGGAAAGTGAGTGTAATATGCAAATATTTAGACTTAGCAAAGAATATGTGTAAATGTAATATAATGTATATATCTGTGCTAAAACAACATAGGTTACGCTGAGCCACTTACACCGTATGAAAGATGCCGCATACCAACAGATAGACTATAGGGACAACTAGCACATGAACATAAAAACCAGGGGATGCAAAAAAAAAAAACACACAAAAAACTCCGATTTATATGCGTGTGTAAACGTGACATATAGACTCTGAATATAAACCTTGCAGCCTGGGAAGAAATACCCAGACTGCAAGCTTTGGAAACAAACTCTACAGCTTCAATGCAAACAAGTACAAGATAGGTACATAGAAAAGGTCAACACGAGGAGAAAGAAAAAAGAAACATTTCTAGAGGCGCTGCAAAACTCATAGTGAACTATGACTGATGTAGGCTATTATATATATATTGTATATATATATATACACACACATATATATGTATGTGCGTGAGTGTGTGTAGGGTAGCCCCTATAATATAGTATGTGTATAGTAGTAGCCTCCGTCAGTCATAGTTGACTATAGATTTTTCAGCGCTCCTATAAATGTTATTTTTTCCTTTCTTATCTTTAGCCGTGTATTCTCTTTCTCTATGAATCCGTCTGCTTCTTGTTTGAGGTGAACCTTTAGAGTGTGTTTCCAGAGATTGCGGTCTGCTGCTATGTCTTCCCATGCTGCAGGGTTTATGTTCAGAGAATTTTCATGTCGCGTTTACACACATCTACAAATCGAAGTTTTGGGCGACCCCTAGTTATTTTACCATCTGCCAGTTGTCCGTAGAGTATATCTTTCGGTATGCGGTCATCTTTCATACGGTGTACATGACCAAGCCAGCGTAACCTACGTTGTTTGAGCAACGGCTACTATATATATACAATTTGTCAATACAAATTTTTTTTATCGCTCTATTTATTATGTGAAACCTGTGAGGCAGGACCACCTGTCCTATGGGACCAGTTTTTGAAAGTCCCGTGAATGGTCGCCTTAGACAGGTTCGACTGTATATATATATATATATATATATATATATATATATATATATATATATATATATACTACGGCTACTATATATATATATTCGTTCATTCATTGGGTCGACAGAGTAAACAGAGAACAACTGTGGGAGATACTAACAACATACGGAGTATGCCAACATCTAATCAACCTTATTAAAAGTCTCTACGCCAACAGCAGCTGCAGGGCCAGAACAGCAGCAGGCTACACAGACCACTTCGAAGTTAGATCAGGTTAAAGACAGGGGTGCGTGCTATCCCCCCTACTGTTTATTACATACATGGACCATATATGCAAGCTAGCCAACCCATCAGAGACAGAAGAGATCAACGAGCTTCTATTTGCAGACGAGCAGGCACTAATACATGAAACAATAGAAGACCTACAAGAACACTTAAATACACTCAACATCTTAGGCAAAAAATACAACATGAAAATCAACATCAACAAAACAGAAGTTATGAATGCCGCCAAAAATAAACAGAACATCATCATAACTATAGAAGGCAGACAACTAAAACAAGTAGATGAATTCAAATACCTAGGAAGCCTAATGACAAACGACAATTAACAAACAGCAGAGATAGAATCAAGATGCAACAAAGCTTGTCAAATCATTGGACAGTTATCACCACTATTGTCCAACAAGAAAATAACTATAGAGACAAAACGAGCACTATACAATACAATCTTCATTCCAACGTTGTGCTACCAATGCCAGACCTGGACCCTAGATGCCAGAACAATAAGAAAAATAACCTCTACAGAGATGAAATGTGTTAGATGAATGACAGGAAACAGTCTGAGAGATAAGATCAGAAATGAAGAACTGAGAAAAAAGCTAGGAATAGCCCCAGCCATAGAATATAAAGAAAACAACAGATAAAATGGTTCGGCCACGTGACAAGGCAGAAAGAACAAAACACAACACAACGAGCCTTCATCAAACGTTGTGAGAACACCAGACCCAAGGGTCGACCACGAAAAAGATGGATCGATGGAATATTAGAAGCACTAGGAAACATAACAGCAGCAGAGGCGAACAGAAGAGCAAAAGACCGCAAATGATATCTCCCCTCGACGCTGAAAAGCAGATGAGGAAGGAAAGTAGAAGAATTCATTGGGTGCCGTCTCCAGATTGAAGGTTGTCTACCATGGAATGTCATTTTACTTTGTCTCTTGTCTTGATGGTACATGTTTTCATAGGTGACCATCTTTTGATGTTATCAGTTTACTTTAGCCTTGGTCTGGCTTTGCCTCGTCGCCTTGTAATATTCTTTCCTATTGATTTTTAGAATGGTATTATGTTTCTTCACATGTCCAAAGAATTTATGTTGTCTTTTTTGGAACTATGTTAATTAGCTTTTTTCATTTTAATGTATGTATATATATATATATATATATATATATATATATATATATATATATATATATATATATATATACATACATATATATATACATACATATATATTGGACAACATATGTAAAGCAGGAGAGAAGGCTAAATGCATTCCATATGCGATGTTTGCGCCGTATTCTTGGTATCACCTGGAAGGATAATGTGACAAACGTTGAGGTCCTGACTTGCACAGGCCTCCCGACTATCTACACGATGCTCAGACAACGTAGGTTACGCTGGCTTGGCCACGTACACCGTATGAAAGATTGTTGCATACCAAAAATATACTCTACTGACAACTGGCAGATGGTAAAAGAACTAGGGCGCGCAAAACTTCGATTTGTAGACGTGAGTAAAAGTGACATGAAGACTCTGAACATAAACCCTGCAGCATGGGAAGAGACATAGCAGCAGACCGCAATCTCTGGAAACACACTCTAAAGGTTCACCTCAAACAAGAAGCAGACAGATTCATAAAGAAAGAGATTATACGGCGAAAGGAGAGAAAAGAAAAATAACATTTCTAGGGGCGCTGAAAAATCCATAGTCAACTATGGCTGGCGGAGGCTACTACTACTATATATATAAATATGACAACCTGTACCATCAAAAGCAAGAGACAGAACGGAATGACGCTCCATGGTAGCCAACCTTTGTTGCGGAGATGGCACTCAATGATAATGATGGATGGGAACAACACATATGTGAGGTTTGCGCAAGTTGGATATTCTTGTGCGTAGTTTGTAAATGAAATCCGTAATCTATGTTTAATTATGTTCTGGTTTACTCCTGGCACGTACCGGACATAGTAGTCAACTTCTCACATATAGACTCAACGACAACGACTCAACAGTCGAATTAAATAAATAGCCTTCTACTATAGTGATGGGCAAATAACAAAGTGACTCCATATGATGAGCTCTTATGTATGGAAAAAGTTTATCTGTTGTTTGTTACGTAGGAGCATCGTATCTGTCTGTCCCCGTTAAAACAGGAAATGCAATGATAAAGCTGTTTATGTGTGGTTTATGCTTAGATAAATGATTGCTTGTGTAAGCTTAAGATTAGATAATAATAGACGTTCATTGTGAAATGTGTTAACAGCTTCTGTATTGTGTTACTGCACTCATCTAGACTGTATAGGGCTGGGTGTACATAAGTGAGTGTACATAGGTGAGTGTAGAGCGGTGAGTGCACAGTGGTGAGTGTACAGTGGTGAATGTATAGTGGAGAGGTAAATAGGTGAGTGTACAGTGGTGTGTGTACAGAGATGAAAGTACAGAGGTGGGTGTACAGTGGTGAGTGTACAGTGGTGATTGTATATTGGAGAGGTAAATAGGTGAGTGTACAGTGGTGTGTGTACAGAGATGAAAGTACAGAGGTGGGTGTACAGTGGTGAGTGTACAGAGATGAGTGTACAGAGGAAGGTGTTCATAGGTGTGTGTGCTGAGGGAGGTGTACAGAGGTGAATGTACAGAGGTAAGTGTACAGAGGTAGGTGTAGAGAGGTGAATGTACTGAGTGAAATGTTCAGAGATGTGTGTACAGAGTTGAGTTCATTGAGGTGAGTGTACACAGGTGAGTGCACAGAGGTAGGTGTGCAGAGATGGGTGTACAGAGTTGAGTTCATTGAGGTGAGTGTACACAGGTGAGTGCACAGAGGTAGGTGTGCAGAGATGGATGTACACAAGTGCATGTGCAGAGGTGAGTGTATATATGACAGAGTACAGAGATAAGTGTACAAAGATGAGTGTATAGTGGTGAGTTTATAGAAGTAAGTGTACAGAGGTGATTTTATAGTGGTGGGTGTACACATGTGAATGTACACAGGTAAATGAACAGAGGTAAGTGTTCAGTGGTGAGTGTAAAGAGATGAATGTACAAAGTGTTTAGAAACAGAGAGAATGAACATATGCTCATACCTATAGACTAAAGTAAAAAAAAAGATGGCCAGGCAGACGAGAGTATAAAATGAATGTCCTGTTATATTTGCTTTAATTCGATCAAAACATGCTAGATTATATTACATTATCCTCATCAAGGCCAGCTCCTTGTCGTGGGGATGAGGCTTAACAGTCACCAGGGACTGAAAACCAAGACTGGCCAGGCCTTCCTACACCCGAGCAAGACCACAGTCTGCTCTAGCAAGTTTAAGTGCTGAAGTCGGAGGCAACCAGCCAAAAGGCCCACTACAACAATCAGGATGCCACGCACTCACGCCAATGGGAAGTATGTCTATAACTGCAAAGCGACATTGCAGATATAGACAATACTTCAGGCGAACGAAAGATAAAAATAGATATTCCATTATAATGTAATGTAATAGACTAAATTATATTAAATTGCATTAGCAGAATGGGGGATTATAAGTGTGTAGCGTCCTAGAGAAATAGACAGACATGCGGAAGGACGAACGGATGAATATATTTTCTTATACGTCCACTAAGTTTCTCGTTTCTGGCTGTGCCAATCTTAACTGCCATCTCGAAGGAGTGACGTAGACTTATGGTTGTCGAAGTCCTGTGCCCTCAAAACACATCTCGGTGGTAGAACTTTCAGTAGAACATCTATTGAGTTATAATGTTGCATGGTCTCATATCTGATCGGCGATCGGTGAGACCGTCAGAGCTGGCTCATGACAAAAGAGTTAGTTAAGAGATTGTTCCCATCTTTCATGTTTCATTTCAGACTTATCCTTATCTTTTTTCGTCCTGAACATCAACAGTTTCCGTTGTATTATATAGTTCTATATTCTATTTCTCATAACTTTTACGCCTTCCGTACATCTTTCTGGTTGCTCCTTTCTGTATTTTATTATTTTCTTAATCTTCATATTCTCTACATATTTTATGCTGCAGTTCTTGAATACTAATTGTGTTGCAGTCTGTCACAGCTACCACGTAATTAATCTCCGTTTTTACTTCTAATCCAGACTTTACATTTGTGTGTGTTTTGTTCAGTTTACCTGCTAATTTTACTTCTTCGCCCCACCTGCTTGGTCATACTTCCTATAACAATACCATAAAAATATGTTGAAACCTGCAGTCAGTTTAGATTGCTATAGAATTAGCCGTAGACATATAACATTGTTTCTTGTCTGTCACATAATAATGTAACGTTAATAGTCTTCATTGCCCTTCGTCACATAATAGGAGTTGTCATTTCACAAGAAGTTTAAGAGAATGGACTTCCAGTCCTTCAACTATCTTGACCTCATTCTGGTTGCCCGTTCTTGAGAAGTCAAGAAGTGGACATATGGAAACCGAGGATACGCAGCGACCATTTTCTAGTTTGTTGTAGTAAAGTGCTCCTTGTGTTAAGCTTTTTGACGTTCCGTGAATTTTCCTAATGGCGGCCAGATTGTTCAGAAAATCGTCTTTGTGTGGAGATCGGTCTTTTCGCCGTTCATGTCATCAGTGTCAGGATGTGTACTTTCACTTCAAGACCAGTAATTTGATAGTCAGATCACGACGGAAGACAACTCTAAAAATGATGTTTGAGTGCCCTCCCTTACCCAACGTTTGACTAATGCAAGAAGAAAGAAAGAAAATCCATTGTCTGAAGTATTCATTAATTCCATTGTTTCGTTCTAATTTCAACTGTCCATTGTTCATTTATACAGATCGCCTTTCAAATCATACATTTCTTTTGTTTTCTTTAGGAAGAAACTGTTTTAGTGCTTGTGAGTATGCATGCTTTGGTCATTGTTATATTATGTTTTTTTTGTATACATTTTTTTCCCTTTCTTTCCTTTTGCAGTTGAAACTCTTTAGCTGTGTTATATTTATCCTATCTTCCATTAGTTTGTTACTTTTTTCAATTCTTTTTTAGTCTTCTTTATTTATTTCTTTATATTTTTTATTACTGCAAATGCTACTTCTATTTCCGCCTCTATTGAACTACATCTCCCCCCCCCCCCCCTCTTTCTTTTCGCGAATATCTCGTCAACGCTCATTTTTGTCTCTTTCAATCTCTCCCGAACTTTCTATTTACTCTCTCCCTCCTCAGCGTTTGTGACAACCCTCTCTATTTGTCTGTTCTCATCTTCAATGCCCTCTTTAATTGTCTTCTGTTTCACGTTATCATTTTGAAGCGAACCAAACATCGTCTTAGGGGACCGCACGCCAATTATTTCACCCGGAAATTAAACTTCACCGTCGTTGACCACATGTCAACAATACTACACACAAAAAAAGTCTGGATTGTCAGGACCCCGCCAATAGTTTCATACTGTGGTCTCCCAATCTCCAAATCTGCACCACAATCAAACAAACCGCTCACTTCGAGGGCTTCAGAAACAATGGAAACCGCGGGCAGGCGATCAAAATGAAGAAAATGAGAAGAGACTGCTTTGGGAGGAGGGGGAATAAAGAATTGAATAGTTGAATCGATTATTTCCTTGGTCTTTTGTTTGTGTTTTTTTGGTAAGGGGATGGGGTGAATTAAAAAGAAAAAAAAGTAGGCTTGGTTTCCATGACAAAGGCAGCGATGACTCTGGCAGAGTCGACAGCTGGGGATTGGGTCAGAGGTTAAAGAAGGCTCGTCTCTAGGGTAGACAAGCAATCAAGTAAAAAGCAAGGAGAGCGCGAATAAAAGAGCAGGCGAGGAGAGGGGGAAAATGTCAAACATTTTATCGTTGATCGTCCATAGGACAACAGAGACGAGACGTCAGTGGTTAGCCTCAGAATTTGTAATTAGCAGTCTCGAAGATGTGGAGAGAAGTGAGTCTTGGCCCAATGTCAACAGTCTTGTATCTGACAATGTTTTAGGAACTGACTAAAAGTTTAGTGTTCTCTATGTTTTTATATAATTTAATATACACAAGTCAGAAGTATAAGGCACCCAAAGGCTGTTATTCCAGAAACGAGGCATTACTTGTTTATCAGTTCTTCCTCTTTTCTCTTTCACTGATACCTAAAAGGTGTCGTGGTTTATATCATTTGTCGTTCTTGTGCTGCTCGAATTGTCTGAATTAGTGATTTTCCTTTGTTGTTACATGTCTCTGTCACTGCATCTATCCATCTTCTTCTGGGTCTTCCTCTTGGTCTTTTTCCATGTATTCTCGAGAAGAACGCCCTTGATGGTGATTGGTGAGGATTCATTCTGACCAGGTGGCCAAACCATTTAAGTTGTTGTTGTTATTCTTGGCAGGGTTTTGTTCCTACCATTTTTTTAATCAGTTAAATAAAAATAATATCTCACTTTACATATCCAACATTCTGGTGTCTTTCTTGGGATTTGCGTAAAGTCTGGAGAACAAGGACCGCTTGTAAAATTTTGGCGTGATGTACAAGTCAAAGTTTTAAATAACATTTCTGAAAGACAACAAAACGTTTTACTCTGCTAGGAACAGGAATCGAACCAGCCTCCCTGACTGGAGAACGAGTTCATTCCACTCTGCCGTCAGCTCTCCTTGTCTATCAGCGGCATCCATTAAGTTTATAGTTTTATAAATAGTCAACTGAGGCATGATGATGATAACACAGTTTTCACCGCTAACAATGAGAATGCTTTATATGAAATGTTTGACAATATAAGATGCTAAGTTAAAATTAATGCCTTGCCTCAACAAGAAAAGGACTGAAACATCTCCGAATTAAATTAAGAAATAGGGTCGTTTTTTTAACACATCATTGAATGTTGCGGATATACAACACAGTTGAGGTGCAGAGCAGCTGAGGTAAAGACCAGGTTACAATTATAAATAAAAAAGAAATTACGCAATTTATGGTTAGACTAAGAAGACAGAAATTAAGTTTATGTGTTTTATATAGAGCCAGCTTTAGCATATGGAAGTGAATCATGCACAATCAGAAGAGGCAATACAATTATTGGGGGTTACAAATATGCAGTTTTACAGAGAAGGCAAGAAAATTATTGGGGGTTACAAATATGCAGTTTTACAGAGGAGGCAAGAAGTTTATGGGGGTTACAAATATGCAGTTTTACAGAGGAGGCAAGAAAATTATTGGGGCTTACAAATATGCAAATTTTGCAGAGGAATGTTGAGAATGCCATGGGCAGTGTTGTAAAACTCACGGATTTTCGAGAAGGAATGACGGACCCACTTATGGCTCACACCTTGTCACGACGGGGGGCCAGACGAGAGCTCTAAAGATGACTTTGTCCCCGGGAGCTGAAATCCCTAGCTACGCCTCTGCAGTGGGTGCTAGAAAGTTTTAACGATGGCGTTTTAAAAGAAGCCAAACCAAAACGAAAACTTCTTCTCAAAAGTAAAAAAAAAAAATAAAAAACCTATTACTTTTGTTGGTCCATACTTTGCGAGGGAAACATCTGAGGCATATTGTGACAAGTGAGGACAATTACATTTCCATAATTCTGTAATGGAAATGTCCCTGTCAAATACCTGTGGATGAAGAGATACAGCGAAGACGATGGCGCTGGATAGAGCACACACTGCGGAAGCCAACTGAGAGTATTACACAACAGGCCCTTTTTGGAATCCCCCAAGGAAAAAGACAAAGAGGAAGACCAAGATATTCTTGGAGAAGACAGATGGAAGCAGAGATGAAGATGATGGGAAGACATGGAGTGATCTGAAAAGAATGGCAAGAAACAGAACGGCTTGGAAAGTGTTTGTTGAAGACCTATGCTCCACAGTGAGCTGAAAAGGTAGAAGAAGAAGAAGAAGGGGAAATTTTAGCACAGATGTGACAGAAGGAATCAGAGATAAAAGATGTTAGACAGTTTAAAAGAATAGTTTAATAAGAAGTCAACAGTAGAATTGTTAAATAATTGTGGAGATAGAAAATTGTGGGAAGACAAAATCACCTACGACAGCAGACATGGGACGCGATGAAAAAGATTATGTCAAATTTGCGGCGGTAAGGATGAAGGGGGATAGTTGAGAAAACAGTTTGGTTTTTGCTTACTCTGGTAAACTACAGCCACACAGACGAGCAGAAATTTCATATGCCGTTCAGCAACAGAGCTGAAAACTGATAGCGATTCATAGCTCATTGCTTGCACCATGATCTATGAAACAGAACTATATTACATTCAATTCCACCTCTTTGCAGTGCTCCTAGAAACAGACTAACCAATCTAGTCTGGCCAAGTGATCAGCGATCGAGAAGGAAGGCATTCCGGTATTAAAAGATGCCGTGCTGGAGTCGGATGTATTTGGACAGCCAGGCGCGAATACCACAGTTCTATAGCAGAATACAACACAACCCATCTACGCCCCCTTAAAGTGCTTTCAAATGTGGATGACGAAGAGGTTTAACTATTCCTTTAGTCCTCTGGTGAATGCAAAGAAGTAATTTATAGACTGTAATTTAGTTAAGCAAGCAACTTATAGACTGTAATTTAGTTAAGCAAGCAACTTATAGACTGTAATTTAGTTAAGCAAGCAACTTATAGACGGTAATTTAGTTAAACAAGCAATTTATAGACTATAAGTTTGTTAAGCAAGCAATTTATAGACTATAAGTTTGTTAAGCAAGCAACTTATAGACTGTTATTTAAGTAAGCAATTTATAGACTATAATTTAGTTAAGCAAGCAACTTAAAGACTATAAGTTTGTTAAGCAATCAATTTATAGTCTTTAATTTTGGTAAGCAAGCAACTTATAGACTGTAATTTAGTTAAGCAAGCAACTTACAGACTGCAATTTAGTTAAGCAAGCAACTTATAGACTGTAATTTAGTTAAGCAAGCAACTTATAGACTGTAATTTAGTTAAGCAAGCAACTTATAGACTGTAATTTAGTTAAGCAACTTATAGACTGTAATTTAGTTAAGCAAGCAACTTATAGACTGTAATTTAGTTAAGCAAGCAACTTATAGACTGCAATTTAGTTAAGCAAGCAACTTATAGACTGTAATTTAGTTAAGCAAGCAACTTATAGACAGTAATTTAGTTAAACAAGCAATTTATAGACTGTAATTTAGTTAAGCAAGCAACTTATAGACTGTAATTTAGTTAAACAAGCAACTTATAGACTGCAATTTAGTTAAGCAAGCAACTTATAGACTGTAATTTAGGTAAGCAAGCAATTTATAGACTGTAATTTAGTTAAGCAAGTAACTTATAGACTGTAATTTAGTTAAGCAAACAACTTATAGACTGCAATTTAGTTAAGCAAGCAACTTATAGACTGTAATTTAGTTAAACAAGCAATTTATAGACTATAAGTTTGTTAAGCAAGCAATTTATAGACTATAAGTTTGTTAAGCAAGCAACTTATAGACTGTTATTTAAGTAAGCAATTTATAGACTGTAATTTAGTTAAGCAAGCAACTTATACTTGAAACAATAGAAGACCTACAAGAACACTTAAACAAACTCAACATCTTAGGCACAAAATACAATATGAAAATCAACATCAACAAACCAGAAGTCATGAACGTCGCCAAAAATAAACAAAACATCAACATAACTATAGAACGCAGACAACTAAAACAAGTTGAGGAATTCAAATACCTAGGAAGTCTAATGACAAACGATAATTCTCAAACAGCAGAGATAGAATCAAGATGCAACAAAGCTTGTCAAATCATCGGACAGTTATCACCACTATTGTCCAACAAGGAAATAACTCTGGAGGCAAAACGAGCACTATACAATACAATCTTCATCACAACGTTGTGCTACCAATGCCAGACCTGGACCCTAGATGCAAGAACAATAAGAAAAATAACCTCTACAGAGATGAAATGTGTTAGACGAATGACAGGAAACAATCTGAGAGATAAGATCCGAAATGAAGAACTGAGAAATAAGCTAGGAATAGCCGCCGCCATAGAATATATAAGGAAACAACATATAAAATGGTTTGGCCACGTGACAAGGCAGAAAGAACAAAACACAACACAGCGAGCTTTCAACAAACGTTGTGAGAACACCAGACCCAAGGGTCGACCACGAAAAAGATGGGTCGATGGAATATTAGAAGCACTAGGAAACATAACAGCAGCAGAGGCGAACAGAAGAGCAAAAGACCGCAAATTATATCTCCCCTCGACGCTGAAAGGCAAATGAGGAAGGAAAGAAGAGGAAGAAGAAGAGCAGCTTATAGACTGTAATTTAGGTATGCAAGCAATTATAGACTGTGATTTAGGTAAGCAAGCAACTTATAGACTAATTTAGTTAAGCAAGCAATTTATAGATTGTAATTTAGGTATGCAAGCAATTATAGACTGTAATTTAGTTAATCAAGCAGCTTATAGACTAATTTAGTTAAGCAAGCAATTTATAGACTGTAATTTAGGTATGCAAGCAATTATAGACTGTAATTTAGGTAAGCAAGCAACTTATAGACTGTAATTTAGGTAAGCAAGCAACTTATAGACTGTAATTTAGTTAAGCAAGCAACTTATAGACTGTAATTTAGTTAAGAAAAATTAAGCAAATTATAGACCACACGGTGGTTAATTATTGGTGGTTAATTTATTTAAGAAAGCAAATTATAAACTGTAATGGGGAATCTTTTTAGTTCCTTCACTGGAGCAGGGGTGGGGAATCTTTTTACATAATAAGGACCTATATTGAAAATTGCTCAGACGCATATTAAAGTCCTGTTATTAATATATATATATATATATATATATATATATATATATATATATATATATATATATATACTCATACATATATAAATTATATATAATATAAAGTAAAGTAAAGAGTCAAGTGACATATAGGGAATATGGTGTTAGTGACAATAATTTTTATAAACCTTCGACACATGATTTTTTGGGGTAATGTGGTCGATATTACGCCAGTGCCGCTTTACTTTCCCATAAAAAAAATCTGGTACCCATTTAAGGCTGGGTGAGCCCGGAAGCCGTCGGTTAGGATCGAACCCGACCTCTTCTCCTTTGTAGTCCAGTTCACTAACCACTGAGCTATCGCGGCTCCCTAATATATAATATAATGTAACATTAATGTTCCCTTTACTTAAATCACCCTTTTTTTAATATATATATATTTTTTTAACATCAAATTATATTTTGTTACGTACCATATAATATAATGTAACATTTTTTAGATTAAAAACAAGGTTGATTGAAGTAAAGGGAAATAACCCAAGAAATCGTTTGGTCAAAGGAGAACAACACATATTATCAAAACATGTTAATGGGAGGTAATTTTTGAGTATTCAAAGGGAAATAACTGAAGCCTTAAACAACTTGATTCTGAAATATACATTTTCAAAACAAAATACCTAATTATTAAAATATTTGGGGGACTCGGTATTCTAGAGGTAAGAAGTAGACTTGAGGGCAGAAGATCCCGAGTTTAAATCCCGGTATAAATTGTTGTAGTTTTTCACTTCCAATCCGTGATAGTGCCCTTCTCTCGTCTCCGTGTGGTGTTACCCGATGTCTATCACTGTCTCAGGTGGTCCTGAATGCATTCTGCGCAATTTACAGAACAATTGGCAGTTGGAAATAAAAGGTGTAAGCCAAAAAATGTCCAGGACTTGGCAAGGGATTTTTTTTTTCGTTCGCCAGCTTTTTACCTCTGACGAAGTCCCTAGAGACTAGGAACTGAATTTTCCGTGTTAATCCATTTTTCGGTATTCTAGAGGTAAGAAGTAGACTTGAGGGCAGAAGATCCCGAGTTTAAATCCCGGTATAAATTGTATTTTTTTTTTCGTTCGCCAGCTTTTTACCTCTGACGAAGTCCCTAGAGACTAGGAACTGAATTTTCCGTGTTAATCCATTTTTCGGTATTCTAGAGGTAAGAAGTAGACTTGAGGGCAGAAGATCCCGAGTTTAAATCCCGGTATAAATTGTTGTAGTTTTTCACTTCCAATCCGTGATAGTGCCCTTCTCTCGTCTCCGTGTGGTGTTACCCGATGGCAGTTGGAAATAAAAGGTGTAGCCAAAAATGTCCAGGACTTGGCAAGGGATTTTTTTTTCGTTCGCCAGCTTTTTACCTCTGACGAAGTCCCTAGAGACTAGGAACTGAATTTTCCGTGTTAATCCATTTTTCGGTATTCTAGAGGTAAGAAGTAGACTTGAGGGCAGAAGATCCCGAGTTTAAATCCCGGTATAAATTGGATTTTTTTTTTCGTTCGCCAGCTTTTTACCTCTGACGAAGTCCCTAGAGACTAGGAACTGAATTTTCCGTGTTAATCCATTTTTCGGTATTCTAGAGGTAAGAAGTAGACTTGAGGGCAGAAGATCCCGAGTTTAAATCCCGGTATAAATTGTTGTAGTTTTTCACTTCCAATCCGTGATAGTGCCCTTCTCTCGTCTCCGTGTGGTGTTACCCGATGTCTATCACTGTCTCAGGTGGTCCTGAATGCATTCTGCGCAATTTACAGAACAATTGGCAGTTGGAAATAAAAGGTGTAAGCCAAAAAATGTCCAGGACTTGGCAAGGGATTTTTTTTTTTCGTTCGCCAGCTTTTTACCTCTGACGAAGTCCCTAGAGACTAGGAACTGAATTTTCCGTGTTAATCCATTTTTCCCTAGCAGCTGTGTGCACAGGGGTCCCTCGCCGCACAGGCAGATAACTCCGTGTTCGGAGGTACTCATATTTTTTTTCCGTCGATGAGTAATTGACGTTTCAAACTGGGCCTCGCTGCTGAGACCAGGGGTGGTTGCCGCAGAGAGAAATCATAAATAATTTTAAAATATGTTCTACCACTTCAAGATTATGTCAGTATTTTTTTAGGAGAACACAAACTTGACTATCTTCGGTCGGATCTATTTGGACTCACAACCTCTCTGTCTTGAGGCCGGCATCTTGCCTTGAGACCAACCCGTCCTCCAGCTAGGGATATAAAGATGGCGAACGCAAGCAACACTGACTTGAATAATAAACTAAGGAAATGAAAACAAAAAATAAAATACGTAAATGCTTCACAACGAAACTTAAATGACATTTATTGGAACATAGTGAGGAGCGGACCATCTACATGTGGCTGGTAGAGAGGAAGAAATGTTACTGTTTGGAAGGGGAGCTCAATTATATAAACACACCAAATAACTGTACTTCTTGGGTTCCCCCCCCCCTCTCTCTCTCTCTCTCTCTCTCTCTCTCTCTCTCTCTCTCCTTTTTTCTCTTTCTCTCTTTCTCTTTTTTTCTGCCTCTGAGCACTATTGGTTAAGGGTTTGGTTAACTCCTCTTTTCAACGAATCAATCACACGTTTTCCGCTTTCATGTTGTACGATGAGTTTCTTTATTACTTTAATCGTTGATACAACAAACTTTCACTTAGGCTTTGCTGCTTCTACACTCTTCTGCTGTAGCTAGTAGATAGTTGGTGATATATAACTAAACACAACAACAGTAAAGCAGATACAAATCCCTGAAAGCAGATATAATGCTGACTTGAGGACACAACAGAATCATCGAATGTTTTAAAATAGGACATTCTTTTCAGTGCCCCGACGCATGCGCAGTCCGAACCTACAGCCAATGTTCAAACTCAGGATAAAAATTCTTTCGAATTTCGATTTCAAAGTTTCGAAGTTAGGGGTTCCTTGAAGTACTAAGCTCAATTGTAGTTCCACAATCTATATGTGTCTGTTGAAACGTTATCTACCTGCCTGGTTAGAAAATGATATGTCTCCCTCTGTTGGAATATTTTTCTGCACGTTTTTTTTGTTGAAAAGTATATGTTTTGACTGATATAACCATTACCAGTTCGTTTGGTTGGAACCATTTTTATCTGCGGCAGTTAAACACGATCTGTTCCATATATAACACATTAACCTTTCTGTGCTCCTGAATTATTGCTTATTTAAACGTGTTTGTATCTTATGTTTTTGAGTCAGTCCAAAACATTATATGTTTGCGTCTGGTTTGAAAACGTTATGCTTGATAAAACATCGATGGCATGTTTTGTTTGACGATTATCTATTTATGTTTGATGACACTTTACTTATTTGTGACCGTTAGCACATGTCAAGCTTTTGCTTTGATTCAAATAATAAAACTGTAAACCTCTGCTAGAGATGGCCAATAGCTGGTCGCGGGTGACCACGACGTCTTTTATTTTTTTGGCTCGCGGCGAGCTAAAAATAGTATATAATGTATGAGCATTTTGACTATGTATTAGCATTGTCAGACTTTGTGATAAATATACTTGTTATATAATTTTATTATATAAAATTTTCAGGTTAATATTTATTCTAAATGTTTCAGATGAACTTATTTCAGTAGGAGAAAGCTAATTCAAATATGCCCTTTGATTATTGCCCCTTCCCTCTTCTGTTCAATCATCCTTAGATCGACTGAAACAAAGGCAGTCACCGACGAATAGAGCGTCAACTATTTAAGAGTCGCAGTTCTCTGGTTTCTCGTCGAAAACTAGGAACTTTCTCTTGGCTCCGCTTCATACACATGTTGTCAACAAGTGCCGCTTAACCTCCATCCCCCCCCCCTTTTTCCAACCAAAATCCCCACCCTCTCCCCCACCTCCGCCTTTTTGCCCCCTCAAAACACACACACACGCACGAGTTTTATTTTTCTTTACATCTTTAACGTTGTAGTTTTATCCAAGCCTCTTTTTATCAGTCAAAATTTTATCGTATCAGTCCCTTTGCTTTGATTACAGTGAACAGTTTCATTTTTCACATGCCCCCCTCCCCCACCTAGTACCCCCGTCACGCCAAGTGGCGTATAGGGAATATTGTGTTAGTGACCATACATTTTACAGACCTTCAGCACATGATTTTTGGGTTAATGTGGTCGGTATTACGCCCGTGCCGCTTAACTTTCCCAGAAAAAAATCCGGTACCCATCAAAGGCTGGGTGAACCGAAAGCCGTCGATTGTGATCGAACCCTACCTCTTGTCCTTTGTAGTCCAGTTCACTTACCACTGAGCTATCGCGGCTCCCATTTTTCAAATCCAAACAGTGCTATTGTTATCATGTGTATTTCATTGTCAGTTGCCTGGGTCGTGGTGTATTATGAGTTAAAAATGTCAATTAAGTGAACAAAAGCAGATGTTTTCATGAGAAATAAGAACATTATTGTTTTTTGTATCAACAATAAGATAACAAAACGCAGTGTCTTGTGTGTTTACAAGGATTGTCTGTACATAAAGAGTATAATCTTAAACGTAATAATCTAGTACACATAGCACCATGCTGTTAAATATTATGAATACCTTGGTAAAGTACGTACAACACTTGTAGATGATTTGAAGAAAAATGTTAGTGCTCAGAAATATATTGTAACAACATCAACAACAAAACAAAAAAGTCCACTATTGGCATCGTTTGTTGTAAGCGCATATATAGCAAAAGTTTCACAAGATTTTTATATAATGCTGAATTTATAAAGCGCTGTTCTGTGAACATGGCGCGTACATTTGAGGAAGACAAAATTATTAGTCATTTTGAGAACGTTTCACTTTCACTGCCTATGGGAGGAGGCATCCATTGAAGAAAAATCAAACACAACGAAGTTGGATGATGTAGACCCAAGCGACGCGGAACTAAAAAGCGGGCATCTATCTAATAGAGCAAATGCTAGGGTACAGACTCTAGACCAATATGGAATCATCCGTTTCATACGTGGCCAAACAGGAACAGCATCGGTTCCCCAACACCAGAAGAACCCACAAGTCAGGACTGGAACTAAAAACCCAAACCCCTCAGAAACAACAAAGGAAGATAGGGAAAATGGGCTCAAGATAATGTATTGGAATGCCGAGGGAGTAAGACACAAGCAATTCAGAACTGCAGAAATGTCTAAAAGAACACGACATTGATGTATACTGCATCCAGGAAACCTAGCTCACTAGTGCACACAGATTCTCCATTAGGGGATGCGGAATCTTTACACAGGACCGAGAAGACTGAAAGGTGCGTCCTAACTGCCATCAAGAACCACATCCCAGCCTTGGAAATCCAAAGATCCCAACTACATGACACAAAATACATAACCACCACCCTGAAAACCTTGAAAAATGACTTCACTAAATACAACATCTACCTAAGATATCCATTTGAAAAGCAACAAAGCAAATAATAAAAACTGAATAATTGTTAGGGACTTTTGTAACAGCTCTCCAAGTTGGGGGCACCCATACCTCAATGCAAAGGGCGAGGAGGTAGAATATTTTGTTATAGAGAATAGTCTTGTCATACTTAACATAGAGAACAGTCTTGTCTTACTTAACATAGAGAACAGTCTTGTCTTACTTAACATAGAGAACAGTCTTGTCTTACTTAACATAGAGAACAGCCTTGTCTTACTTAACATAGAGAACAGTCTTGTCTTACTTAACATAGAGAACAGTCTTGTCTTACTTAACATAGAGAACAGTCTTGTCTTACTTAACATAGAGAACAGTCTTGTCTTACTTAACATAGAGAACAGTCTTGTCTTACTTAACATAGAGAACAGTCTTGTCTTACTTAACATAGAGAACAGTCTTGTCTTACTTAACATAGAGAACAGTCTTGTCTTACTTAACATAGAGAACAGTCTTGTCTTACTTAACATAGAGAACAGTCTTGTCTTACTTAATATAGAGAACAGTCTTGTCTTACTTAACATAGAGAACAGTCTTGTCTTACTTAACATAGAGAACAGTCTTGTCTTACTTAACATAGAGAACAGTCTTGTCTTACTTAACATAGAGAACAGTCTTGTCTTACTTAACATAGAGAACAGTCTTGTCTTACTTAACATAGAGAACAGTCTTGTCTTACTTAACATAGAGAACAGTCTTGTCTTACTTAACATAGAGAACAGTCTTGTCTTACTTAACATAGAGAACAGTCTTGTCTTACTTAACATAGAGAACAGTCTTGTCATACTTAACATAGAGAACAGTCTTGTCTTACTTAACATAGAGAACAGTCTTGTCTTACTTAACATAGAGAACAGTCTTGTCTTACTTAGCATAGAGAACAGTCTTGTCTTACTTAACATAGAGAACAGCCTTGTCTTACTTAACATAGAGAACAGTCTTGTCTTACTTAACATAGAGAACAGTCTTGTCTTACTTAACATAGAGAACAGTCTTGTCTTACTTAACATAGAGAACAGTCTTGTCTTACTTAACATAGAGAACAGTCTTGTCTTACTTAACATAGAGAACAGTCTTGTCATACTTAACATAGAGAACAGTCTTGTCATACTTAACATAGAGAACAGTCTTGTCTTACTTAACATAGAGAACAGTCTTGTCTTACTTAACATAGAGAACAGTCTTGTCTTACTTAACATAGAGATCAGTCTTGTCTTACTTAACATAGAGAACAGTCTTGTCTTACTTAACATAGAGAACAGTCTTGTCTTACTTAACATAGAGAACAGTCTTGTCTTACTTAACATAGAGAACAGTCTTGTCATACTTAACATAGAGAACAGTCTTGTCTTACTTAACATAGAGAACAGTCTTGTCTTACTTAACATAGAGAACAGTCTTGTCTTACTTAACATAGAGAACAGTCTTGTCTTAATTAACATAGAGAACAGTCTTGTCATACTTAACATAGAGAACAGTCTTGTCTTACTTAACATAGAGAACAGTCTTGTCTTACTTAACATAGAGAACAGTCTTGTCTTACTTAACATAGAGAACAGTCTTGTCATACTTAACATAGAGAACAGTCTTGTCTTACTTAACATAGAGAACAGTCTTGTCTTACTTAACATAGAGAACAGTCTTGTCTTACTTAACATAGAGAACAGTCTTGTCTTACTTAACATAGAGAACAGTCTTGTCTTACTTAACATAGAGAACAGTCTTGTCTTACTTAACATAGAGAACAGTCTTGTCATACTTAACATAGAGAACAGTCTTGTCTTACTTAATATAGAGAACAGTCTTGTCTTACTTAACATAGAGAACAGTCTTGTCTTACTTAACATAGAGAACAGTCTTGTCATACTTAACATAGAGAACAGTCTTGTCTTACTTAACATAGAGAACAGTCTTGTCTTACTTAACATAGAGAACAGTCTTGTCTTACTTAACATAGAGAACAGTCTTGTCTTACTTAACATAGAGAACAGTCTTGTCTTACTTAACATAGAGAACAGTCTTGTCATACTTAACATAGAGAACAGTCTTGTCTTACTTAACATAGAGAACAGTCTTGTCATACTTAACATAGAGAACAGTCTTGTCTTACTTAACATAGAGAACAGTCTTGTCTTACTTAACATAGAGAACAGTCTTGTCTTACTTAGCATAGAGAACAGTCTTGTCTTACTTAACATAGAGAACAGCCTTGTCTTACTTAACATAGAGAACAGTCTTGTCATACTTAACATAGAGAACAGTCTTGTCTTACTTAACATAGAGAACAGTCTTGTCATACTTAACATAGAGAACAGTCTTGTCCTACTTAACATAGAGAACAGTCTTGTCTTACTTAACATAGAGAACAGTCTTGTCATACTTAACATAGAGAACAGTCTTGTCTTACTTAACATAGAGAACAGTCTTGTCCTACTTAACATAGAGAACAGTCTTGTCTTACTTAACATAGAGAACAGTCTTGTATTACTTAATATAGAGAACAGTCTTGTCTTACTTAACATAGAGAACAGTCTTGTCTTACTTAATATAGTGAACAGTCTTGTCTTACTTAATATAGAGAACAGTCTTGTCTTACTTAATATAGAGAACAGTCTTGTCTTACTTAATATAGAGAACAGTCTTGTCTTACTTAATATAGAGAACAGTCTTGTCTTACTTTACATAGAGAACAGTCCTGTCTTACTTAACATGGAGAACAGTCTTGTCTTACTTAACAAACCCGTAGACGAGCACCATTACTCAAGATCCTGGAGAACCACAAGCAGCCCAGATCTTGCCATCGTAACTGACAACATAGTGAAGACTGCAGGTCGATATCTTCACCAACAACTAGGAGGCAGCGATCACAGACCCATACTCTACACTTTGAAAAGTTCCAAGGTCACATAAGAAATCAGCAAACCCCCCCCCCCCCCAGCTGGAACTACAAGAAAGCGGATTGGAACCTCTCTTTACCTCACAAATCGATTGTGATTTGAGGTAAATCAAAATTGGGAAAATAAATCAACACCTTCAATGTGATTATTCTCTATGCAGCAGGAGGAAGCCATTATGGGATATGCCTTAAGCTCGTGGGCAACAGCGGTTAGACGATCCTGGGAAAATTAGACAAACTCCAAAACATGGCACTCATACCAACCGTGGAAGCAATGAAAAGCACTCCTATCACAACAGCGAAAAAAAAAGCAGCAGACATTGAGCCTCTAGCTCACTGCAGAAAATACAAAACTCTCGTCAAAGTTTGAACAATTTTAAAGACTACCAGATCACTCACTGCACCAAAAATTCCAAGACAGAACAAAAAACAGACACTAAAGGAAGAGCCTAAATTAACTTGCAAGGGAAGCTTTCAGACAACACTCACATTCTTTAGAACCAAAGTAAGATCTGTGCGAACTCCTAAAACCCGAATCATGGCCCATCCGTAATAATAAAACAAAAATAATCCCAGATGTTCCAGGAATAGTCTTCAAAAATGAACAATCCGAGATCGAAATGAAAGCCCTATCACTCATAATGCTCCAAAAAAATAGCCCAGAGATACATGGATACGGGTTTTCACAGATGGATCCGCAACAGAAGCCTCAAAGAAGAGAGGCAGTATTATCTATATAACTTACCCAAACGGAAACATACTCTCTTCAAGCTGGAGAAAGATGCACCAATTTTACAGCAGTGGCAATGGCACTCGACACAGACATACAAACTCTCAACACACAAGAGGTCTCAAGTCCAAAAAAGTGTCATTCTCACTGATGTCATGTCAGTCATATAAGCAATGCAAGCTCAAAACAGGATAGACTCACCCAAGAAAAAAAAACAACACAGGTTCGTTGTCAACAAAGATAGAACTAGTCCTGCAGTGGATATCAGCTTACTGTGGCATGCCTGGAAATGAGAAATCAGATGAACTCGCAAAAGCAGGTGGAGGCCTTCAACAGTTCAACCAACCCTAGAGCTTCGAGGAAATAAAAACATTAACGAAGCAAGTTAGGAAAACAGAATATAGGGAGTTAAAAAAAACATGAGCCAGAACATGACAGCCTAAACAAACAGCAGACCAAGACATTCAGTCTCAGAACAGGTCATTGGGGCCTCAGAGCACATCTACACAAGATAGCACTAAATGACGTTGCAACGCGTGAATGCGGAGCAACCAAAGAAACTCCAACCCAGACATTACAGGAATGCATCAATGTAAACACCATAACAACATAAATATAGCTCACAGAAACAAGCCTACATGACAATCTATGGGGAACCGGTGATAACCTCAAGCGCACCGTCTTGTTTATGTCTCAAGCTGATCTATATGGCTAAATGCATAGCAATAGCTGATTGCTGAAGAGGAAGAAGATGATTTAGAACCGTTTCAAGACTTAAATGAAGAGCTACTAGCTTCAGAGGCATAACACAACCAAAGGTCAAGACATATGTGACTCAGTCATGATGGTTGTAAAATGTATTGGTGACATCAACAGTCTTTCAGTTATAGTGACAAATGGTGACAAGTCAATGTGTGGTACTCAAACAGGTTTAGTTGGTTTATCAAGGAAGGCTGGAATCCATTGACCATCATTGCATTATACACCCGGAGGCGCCGTGTGGTATAATTGTAGACATGAAGAATATTATGAAAACTGTCATAATGTGTGTGAATTTATTAAGAGGTGAGAATCAGGCTTTGACACACCCGCAGCTTATAGTATTCGTTCTGTCAGGAGTGGAGGTGGAATATGACGATTTAGTATTGTACACACAAGTGCGCTGGCTAAGCAGTGGGAAATGTTTGAGACGGTGTTTTTTTGCTTTTAGAAAGGAAATAAAACAATTCTTTAGAAAAATATGAAACCAACAAATAACTGATCACAAAACTGTCTGATCTACATTTTAATAGCGTACTGGCAGTCAACCTGCACCATCAAAGCAAGGGACAGAACAGAATGGGGATCCATGGTATCCAACCTTCGTTGCGGAGATGGTACTCGATGATGATGATGATGATGATGACTGGCAGTTCTAACAGATATCACGCAGCACATGAGCTCAACGTGAAGTTACAGGGACGTAACCAGTCTCAGATTTGGTAGGACAACTTCGAACATTTTTCCTTCGTGCAGGGAATTGATGGGACCGTGACACTGAAGTCAAGTTGTCTGTGTCCAGAACACAGAACAAAAACACATTTTGGGAACAATTCTGTGAGCGATTTTCTAACTTTAGTGGTATGCGACCATAACTGACATTATTTAACAACCCAATGAAGGGAACACACTAAAACAGCAAGATACTGTACAGTTGGAGTTATGTAACCTTCAAAGTGACCACTTTTTCAAATCGAGTGTGGAGATAGGCGTTGACTTTTGGAGACTTGTAGCACATGAAGAATATCCTGCATTGAGTGAGCCCAGCTTGAAAATTGCTTCTATGTTTGGAAGCACATACATATGTGAATGCTGTTTCTAGACTGTGAAAGCGATTAAATCATCATTAAGAAACCGACTCGCTGTTTTGATTACCTTCAGGATTTGTTGCAAAAATCAACATCATATTTTAAAAAATTGACTTTGCTGAACTTGTTGCTGCGCATGAACTCCCGCATTGTCCTCATTAAGTTGTGTTATATGTGAAATGACCAGAAATCTGTTAAACAATATAATTTTCAATTTCTATTTAAATCAATGAAACTTTTTATATTGTAAAATAAAATGATTTACCAATGGTAAAGATAGCAGATATTGATATAAAATAATTGCCTTGAGCAAATCACAAGTTTATTTTTAGTGATGTCTTTATGCGTGTGGCCCGTGACACCTTAAGGGAAAAAAGGGTCCTTCTTATTGCAGGATATTAGTCAGCCCTGTGCTAGACCCTTGTATCGGCTTGCTGCTTATTAACTTTTTTAAAATTGAATTTTGTGTATTTTTTTTTACTTTTGGACCTTTATGTACTCGGAGCAAAAGGTACAGCTCTTGTACATCAAAGCAAGAGAAAGAGTGGAATGGCGCTCCATGGTAGCCAACCTTCGATGCGGAGACAGCAGTCAATGATGATGATGATGATGTACTCGGAGAGACTGCATTTGTCAATTGAAGATGTTTCTGTATGTGTTTACATGATTTTTTTTTTCGATCAGCTTTTACCTCTGACGAAGTCCATAGAGACTAGGAACTGAATTTTACGTGTTAGTCCGTTTTTTCCTGGCAGCCGTGTGCACAGGGGTCCCTCGCCGCACAGGGGTCCCTCGCCGCACTGGCAGATAACTCCGTCTTCGAAGTTACTCATATTTTTCCGTCGATAAGTAATTGATGTTTCAAGCCGGGCCTCGCTGTTGAGACCAGGGGTGGTTGCCGCTGCTGAGACCAGGGGTTGTTGCCGCTGCTGAGACCAGGGGTGGTTGCCGCTGCTGAGACCAGGGGTGGTTGCCGCTGCTGAGACCAGGGGTGGTTGCCGCTGCTGAGACCAGGGGTGGTTGCCGCTGCTGAGACCAAGGGTGGTTGCCGCTGCTGAGACCAGGGGTGGTTGCCGCTGCTGAGACCAGGGGTGGTTGCCGCTGCTGAGACTAGGGGTGGTTGCCGCTGCTGAGACCAGGGTTTTGTTGCCGCTGCTAAGACCAGGGGTGGTTGCCGCTGCTGAGACCAGGGGTGGTTGCCGCTGCTGAGACCAGGGGTGGTTGCCGCTGCTGAGACCAGGGGTGGTTGCCGCAGAGAGAAATCATAAATAATTAAAAAATATGTTCTACCACTTCAAGATTATGTCAGTATTTTTTGGAGAACACAAACTTGACGATCTTCGGTCATCAGCGAGTCACAGCTGGTCACGACCACCTACCACATGGTCTCACTAGTAAGAGCCTGCTAAAGACCCATCTTGAGATGTTGATATAGACGACTTAGTATTGCAGTGTCTCTAAGATACAATCTCCAGTTTCCCCAACAAAGCTTAGGAAATTAGTAAAGACTTTGCAACCGCCACATCATCCTCAACGGTCAATGAGCCAGCGCATACATTTAACATGGTGTTTCACCATCGCGCGCTTGGTGTGTGTTGTGTCCGATCGTTCATGAGTACGTTTACTTTTTTCCCCCTTGACCACTGAGAGACAAACCAGACCTCACCAAAACACGTTGTAGTCACAGATAACCAATCCTCCCTCCCCCCCCTCCCCCCCCCCCCCTCTTGACCACTGAGAGACAAACAAGACCTCACCAAAACACGTTGTAGTCACAGATAACCAATCCTCCCTTCCCCTCCCCCCTTTGACCACTGAGAGACAAACAAGACCTCACCAAAACACGTTGTAGTCACAGATAACCAATCCCCCCCCCCCCCCTCTTGACCACTGAGAGACAAACCAGACCTCACCAAAACAAGTTACAGTCACAGACAACTAGTTTTTTGTAGGCTGTTGTGCTTTCTAATTTCAGCAAATGAAAAAAAATATCTTATGCAACAAATCTATGTCAATAAAATTAGAAAGAGAGTTTATCGGTGCTATATAGAACCAATTCTGACCTATGGAAGCGAATCATGGACAATAGACAAACAAATGAAAAGACGATTAGAGGCCACAGAGATGGGATTTCTCAGAAGAATGTTCAAAGTTCCCTGGACAGCTAACAAGACCAATGAAGAAGTTCTCAAAGAGGCCAACACAAAAAGGGAGCTCTTAAAAAACATCAGAAAGAAGCAATCAACATTTTTCGGGCACATCATGAGAAGAGGAAAGTTGGAATACTTGGTTACAGCTGGCAAAATAAAAGGAAAGAGAGATCGCGGACGACAAAGAGAGAAAATACTGAATAGCTTCGTGTCATGGCATGGAAAACAGTCAACAACAGAACTGATATGATGCACATTAGATAGAAGATTGTGGAGGGACATGATCGCCTACGCCAACCGGTATGGCACATGATGATGATGTTGTGCTTTCTAACATGTCTCAAACAAATCTCACTAATATGGTACTAGCGTTCATATTTTCTTCTGCGGCCAACGAATATGTTTTATGTGGGTTGTATCACGCCAAGCAGCCACACTTTCCCATAAAAAATTTATCAGGTACACATTTTCAGTAATTGGTTTAGCAAACAGCAGGTAACACATTAAAACATTCTTTTCTAATGTTTTTAGACAAATTGTCGAAAGATCTTAACATGAAAATTAGCATGGCTAAGACATAGAAGATAACTGCCAGTAAAAAATAAAAGAAAGCACAAACTTCATTGATAGATAAAATTAAAGCAGACAACAGACTTTAAATATTTCATCATCATCAAGTGCCGTCTCCGCAACGAATGTTGGATACCATGGAGCGCCATTCTGCTCTGTCTCTTGCTTTGATGGTGCAAGTTGTCATAGGCTGATTTGTCCATCTTTTGATGTTACTCGTCCATGTTAGTCTTGGTCTGCCTTTACCTCTTTTACCTTGTATTTTCTCCTCCAGGATTACATTTAGTAGGCTGTTGTGTCTTTCAATATGGCCCAAAAATCGCATTTGTCTTGTTTAAATTGTGCTTAGTAGTTCTCTTTTTATTTTTAGTTGTTTTAAGACTTCATCGTTTGTTTTCTTTTTCTTCCATCCAATTCTACCTATTCTTCTATATATTCACATTTCAAAGGCTTCAATTCTCTGTTCTGTTTTCTTGTCTAATGTCCATTGTAAGAAGCTAAAGGGCCGAAACACTTGCTCGACGGGGTCTTCTTCTGATGATCAGATTGCCTCCTGCTGCGAAGCTCTGTACAAAGAGTTTCCTACTACTGTCTGCACCATCTAGGAATATTGAGAAGATGTAACATTTTGCTATTCTTAGTTTTAGCTCTGGTGTTATTTGTTTTGATGTTAGTATGTTCTTCATGACATTAAAATTACTTTTTGCCATTCCTATTCTTTTGTTTATTTCAGTTGTACATTTTCCATCATTGGTTATAGTATGTCTAAGGTAGTTGTAGTTCTGAACTGTCTCCAGGTCTATTCCTTCAATTTTGATATCCATTTATGGGTTTTGAGTATTTCCTTTCTTTATGATCATAGTTTTAGTCTTTTTGATATTCATATCTAGTCCATATTTTTTGCTGTCATGTTTATTTCATTAAGTACTTGTTGTAGATCTTATGGTTTCAAGATGGCGTCCGTGTGTGGATCGTGTTTTCCATTACAGCGTGTTTTGTTTCGAAATACGCCGGTTACACGCGCTGTGATTCTTGGGATTAATATTCTGCTCATGCCTGTCGTGATTGTTTAACTTCTGACAGGCTGGTGTACGGTGGAAATTCTCGTTGTTAAGTAGGTATTTATCTTCTTTTCATTCGAGATTGACCTATCGGTCATTGTTTTTCACTGTCGCGCCAGGCAGACGGAAATGCCCATTCCGAATTGTACAAAGTCTGCAACGGTGGATTGGGCGGAAGAGTCAGAAATGACCAACGGCCAAGAAAGCGAAAACAGCAAAGTGTGTGGTACACAAGAGGCATGTTCAAGTCACGAAAGACGAATGTGGCTGACTACCGTGTAAGAGATTGAAGCCTCATCACGTACTAGTCCAGAGTAAACCATGGAGAGGAATTCGAACTTTTGTTTGAGAAAAGATCTTAAAATAAGTACTTGGAATGTTAGGACTCCTTTTTAGTCAAGAAGGGAAATTGGAAAATCTGATTCAAGAAGCAGAACAAATAAATATAGTTATCTTAGGCATATCAGAGACAGGATGTAAAGAATGAGGGTACACATAGGACTAAAAATATACAGTTATATACTCAGGAAACACAACAGAACATCAAAGGGGGGTAGGAATAATGATAAAAAGAGAGCTACAAAAATATATAAGTACCCACTGGACATACAGTGATAGGATTATACTACTCAAGTTGAAAGCAAAACCATTCGACATAGCTATAATACAGACATATGCACCTACTCAAGACTACACAGATGAACAAATAGAGGCATACTATGAAGACTTAAATAAAGTTATGAAGCAAGTGAAATCTTCAGACATCTTGATTGTAATGAGTGACATGAACGCTAAAGTAGGAAATGGTAGATATAAGACTATCATAGGAAATCATGGTTTAGGTAAAAGAAAAGACAGAGGAGATAGATTAATACAATTCTGTGAAGAAAACAGGCTGATAATATGTAACACCTACTTTGAGCAAGAGGAAAGGAAACTATACACATGGAAAAGCCCTGGATATAAGAAGAGGAATCAAATAGATTACATAATGATAAAAGAAAGGTTCCGTAACAGCGTATAGAAAGCCAAAACCTATACAAGAGCAGATATTAATTCAGATAACAATCCTGTAATTATTAAAATGGAAATCAAACTAAAGAGAAACAAGCAAAAGTCTAATTCATCAACAAATCTACTAGATATAACAGCTTTAAATCAAAAAGATATTAAAGATACCTAAACAATTCAAGTAAAGAACACATACCAGAAGCTGCTAGTAGAAGGAATTGAGCAATACAGAAGAGAAAATCCTGATGAAAAAGTAGCAATCAAATGGCAATGCATAAAGAAAAGCATACAAGAAACCTGCGACGCCTTACCCAAAAGAGAAAAGAACAAAAAACAAAAATGGATAACTAACACAATCTTAGAAAAAATGGAAGAAAGAAGACAAGCCAAGAACACTGCCCAATACAATAAAATAGATAATGAAATACGCAAAATGTGCAAAAATGCAAAAGAAGACGGGTTCAGCCAAAAATGTATAGAAATAGAAACTATGTAAAGTAAACAAGACTTAAGAGGAATGCACACAGAAATAAAGAGAATAGCTAATAAAAATAAAAAAGCCACAGAAGGTGGATGCATTGCAGACAAAAAAAAAGGAAAAATGCTAACAGACAATAAAGATATTATAGATATTATAGATAGATGGCAGGAATATATAACAGAACTATTTCATGATCAAAGGGACATGAAACCAGTTATAAAATGTACATCAGGCTATAAAATCTTAAAATCTGAGGTGGAAAAAGCTATAAAAACAATGAAAAAGGAAAAGCAGCAGGACCTGACAGCATACAGATAGAGATGATACAGCACTAGAAGAATCTGGCATTGAAGTGATTACAGACATATACAACGACATATACCACACAGGATACATACCAAATGAACTAAAAACATCAACTTTCATTGCATTGCCTAAAAAGAATGGTGCAGTTGAATGCAGTGATTTTAGAACAATAAACCTAATGAGCCATGTTACAAAAATCTTGCTAAAAGTTATACAAGGAAGGATTCAGAATAAAATCAATACTGAATTAGATGAGCAGAAATCTGGTTTTAGAAAAAATAGTGGGACAAAAGAAGCCATATTCTGCATGAGAACATTAATGGAAAAGTACACAGAAGTAAACAAACCAATATATGCCTGCTTCATAGACTACACCAAAGCTTTTGATAGAGTACACCACAAACAACTTATAGTGAGCTTAAAAGAGATACATACATGTACAAAACAAACATACTGTATATAAAGACTAACAAGTTATATTAAATATAATCATTAAGAATAAGACACGCTACAATAAAATAAGACCCGGAAAAATAGAAAACACGGAGTTAGCAATGTGAACTAACGAAAACAACTACACATCATATGGCAACTGATCTAGCAAAAAAACTTACGTTTCTGAAACTTGCATTTTTCCAACAGCTATGAAACGTGGACTACTGACAGATCTAACGAAAAGATTTATGGAGAGTATCATCATCATCAAGTACCATGCCTGCTGGTGTAGGTTATCATGTCTCTTCACAACTTTCGACTTCGACAGTTATTTATTACTTCTGTTATTGACCTGCCAAGCCATTCTCTGAAACTGTCTGTTATCGCTTCTCTTTTCTTCTTGCTATGGAGAGTATAGTGCCAGATTAAGTTATATCATTGCATCTAGAAGAAAGTGGGTGGAAGATTGAGTCGAGAAGTGTTGGTTGCTTCAGGCGCTGGACTTCTCGAGCATGACAGGGAAAGCTTCAGAGCAGCTGTCATGGAGACCACGTTCCTACAGGGACAATCTAGATGATGATGATGATGGACCTGGCAGCACTGAACAAATTCACATTCTTTTGGAACATAGTAGCACTATGTTATAGGCTAGAGGCTAGAGGCATGATGTTAAAAAAATGGTGAAAGCCTAACTAGCTTTCACAATTATAATACTATGTAATATTACAACCATTGCAACTCGGGAAATTACGTTAGCTCAGTGGTTAGACTGCAAATGACAGGATACCGACAGCATCACCGTACTAATGTACCACTGGGCATTGAAAAATATTGGCGCTAACACCGTATCCAATTTACGCCTACAGGGATCATTAACCCTCTCTTTAATACTCGTTTCTAGGATTACGCGAAAAATAAACCAGCTAAGGATGTAAATGAGCTGCATACTCTATTTACTTTGTTACTCTCTTCTACTCCGTAGAGTTCGGCCGTGGGATGGATGTCGAGAGTATAAGACAGAACCACAATATCTGCGAAGTAGACTCGACTCATCAGTCTTCGAAATGGGTAAGTTTGCTTAACAGTTTTTTGTTCTTTTTTCTCTGGTAGCAGCCATAGTTGGTCTAGGGTTAAGGCATAAAAATAGGAAGCTGCAGTAAAGCTGAATATGAGGAAAAATTAAAAAAGAAAAAAATGGTATGTAAGAAGCTTTACGTGATAAGTGGACGACACAGACTAAACGACGTTTCGGCCCAATAGGCCTTCAGCAGGAACAAACAAACAAAAACACACACACAAAACTAATAACGAAACATATTTGGTCTACTCTTTTCGAGTAGGGTTCTTTAAATTGCGCTAGTGCATACGTGATATCCCGTTAACAGAGAGGGTTCGATATCGGATCTCACTACCCAGAGACGAGGTGAAGGTAGAGCCACAGGCAAACCACGGATTCGAAGTGAAAAATTATCACCAACCATTGCGGGATTCGAACCCGGAACCATCCAGTCTGGAGGCCAAAGTCTTCCCCATAGACCACTCATTCCCCTAGTTTGCTACTAAGAAGTAGAAAGGAAACATCAAGACTGTCGTCATGACTACGTGTAAATTCTCAGAATGTTTTGTCCAAACAAAATAAGCAAGGGAGGTAACCAAAGGTGATGACTAACAGACGTTGGTTTATGACGTGTACTCAATGGAGATCCAAAACCATGACGAGAATACAGGTCTGGGACTTTCAAACGAAAAGCAATAGACAAAGATATATATTTTTTAACACACGGAACAGTGTGGAAATATGTTAGGTATCTTGCAATTGATTGTCAGGGATCGAGCAAAATATTAAAATAATAGTTAGTCGCTGCAAGGTGTATTGTCATTGGTTATTCTACCAGTCTGTTGCCAAATTTAAGAATAATGAGGAGAGTGATAGTTCCTAGTTAAATAATGAGCTAATAAAACTCTTCATTTCAAAAGACATTTTCATGAACATTTCAAACTAAAATTAAAAATATTGAATACACAGAAGTAATAATTCATGGTGTATAATAAATAAAGAAAAATTCAATTGGAGGGAGTGGTTGCCAGGATCCATATAGCGCTAAAATCTAACAAAAGAAAGTAAACAACAAAATATTAAACACGTACATAAATGGTGATGTTCTGGATTGGGATTTCAACTTCTGGTTTTATGTTTAGTGTGGTCGCATCTGTTACGATTTACATCTTGTGCCCGTTAATCGAGTTCACGTGCACAGTAATATCCTTAACAGAAGAACTTGATGGAATGCAGATAGTGGGATATATGTAATTAGTGGACTGCTGGTGGAACTTTGACCAGGTGTAGATCTAATGTAGACCATCCTTACTGGCTTGCAAAACTCTTCCTTTAAATTAACGCTTATTCAAAATGACGAAATGGATGCAGGAACAAAGGATGTAGCACTGACGGTAATGTTAAGGGGGTGTGTCTTCATTTTCTGAAGACGTTATTTCACGTACTGAAGGGCAGCAGGAGAGCTAAGGCCATGCAGAAATCGATAAAAGGCCGACTTTGAGTGTCCTCGCGAGAACGCCGAAGAAGCTAGCTCTTAACCTGACCAGCCAATCCGTTACTAGAGATGTCACGGCTCTAAAACAATCTCATCCTTGGAACATGGAATCAACAAAAACAAAGCCCTCTGTCGCTCGTCTCTTCCTATTCAGATCAATCGTTCTCTATTCGCTGCTGCCGCAGTGGTCTGTTTCTTCACAAATGATCTCACAAATGCCGTGGTCAGATATAGCCCTCTTATCCTCCTCGAAGAATAATCTCAACAAGATTTTTTAATAACGAAACCTCCTTCTTTAATTGGAGATCACGAAAGTAAATAGACTAAGCATAATTACGTCACAGCGGTGGCGCAACCAAAAGTAAAAAGAAACTGGCAGATCTGAATATAATGGCCAGATTTCAGTGTGAAAATTAGGGATTGGAGAGGATTAGTGGTCGACGAAAACAAAAAAATTGGGAAGAGTCAAAGACGGAACGAGTCTAAGGATTTTGTTCCTTTGAGCAGAACCTCAAATCTGGAAATGTCTATTTGGTTTCAGCGCGTGAGATCTTCAAGTACCTGCCGAAGATGATCCGTTCTGTAAATGTCGGCAAAGGGGCTGATCAATCAACCGATCAATCTCGGCCGCTTGGTCACAGGATTGCCGCTGAGACAGGATTGTCTGTGAACTTGTTAACATGACGTGAGACACTGCTTGCCTTTTCACTCGCTCATCTTTTCCACGTGTGCTTTAAATGGCGAAAATGAGGGATTTTCATGAAGAAGGACGGAGAGAGTAAATAATGGAATAAGATTTTACCGCAGCTAATCTTCGGTTCCAGAGGAAACAGAGCAATTAAAGAGCATTTTGTTGGAGGTCTCTGTTGTTTCCTTAATAACGCTAATTAGTTGTTTCTCCAAAGTGTCATGGAATAATTTGCGGCTGTGGACAGATTTAGGAAGTACTGTACAGCAAAGGATGTAAAGTTTACACACACACAAATAGTGGCAGTTATTAGGAGATGAAATATAAAAAAAAATATAATCCACAAGGAAACAGAAACAGAGGATAACATAGAAACACAAGGAGCAGACTATTAGAAACAGGTAAAAAGAGAAATGGCATAAAAAATATATAATGATTAGTGCAGGACGTAAACAAATAGAAAATGTTTGTTGAAGATCAGGGCCCAGGAGGAGTTGAAAGGTTGTTGTTTTCGTTGTTAATGATGATGATATAAATGTACATTTAACATGACAGAAAATTATTATATTATTAACACACAAATAAGGTAATCATGATTTGCTTCATTAAAATAACGGGTTTATGTACAACATTTAATTGACAGCTAAAATATACCTTTATATACCTTTACAAAAGATCAAGAAGGAATCATCGTCGTTATTATCAAATGCCACGCCTGCTAATATGTATTATCATGTCTCCCAACAACTTTGTTTCTATGCAATTATCACCAATTTTGAAGCTGTTTTTTATTGTAGTATATTAATTAACTGGCTTATCTCTTCGCTAAGTTTTCCTCTATTTTTTTCTTTCCATGATTTCTCCAGTTGCAACAATATATACTCAGCTGTTGCATTTTTTATATAGACAAAAATGATCATTTCGTTGTGCTATTTGGCGTTCCTTTTGCCTTGACTTCATTCAGTACATTTTCGTAATTTCGTTTCGCAAGAATGACAATGAGCAAAATAAAAGCGGCAACAAGGAATGCAGTTTCATCCGTTACAACTATAAAGAAAGTCTGGCTTAGTTATGAGGATGCCACTATGAAACGAAGAAAGTCACTAGGTCAAAGAATAAGAAATAGCATCATACAATTAAAGCGATAGTCCTGTAATATAGAAACTGATACAAGTCGATTATAACTGTAGCTTTTTACCGACAATGTTTGACGTTATATAAGAATGTTAGAAAACAAAAGGCAATTATTAAATTAATGTTCATTTGACTGTGTTAAAGCTGTGAAGAATGAACTTTAGCTGGAAGTGTTAATTATCCGAATTCTTAATGTACTAGATATGATAAGATTACACAGTGGTAGCGAAAGCTGAAGGTAAGAATGAAGTTGAACGATCATGTTGTAATAGATAACCATCATCCTCCCAATGTTTATACATCTTGTGATCTGTAGCGAGCACCAACGTTCTGTCCATCCATCATGTTGTAATAGATAACCATCATCCTCCCAATGTTTGTACATCTTGTGATCTGTAGCGAGCACCAACGTTCTGTCCATCCATCAAGGGAACAGTTCTTGCGAGGGGAAGGAAAGGCATCCGGGGAGAAACACTGGATCTTTCTTCCACTCTTCAGTCTTTGTGTCTAAGAGAGGTAGAAGCCTTACAATCCATTCTCCTAAACAGCAGCAATGCCTATGCCTTACCTAATACTGTATTAAAATTTAAAAAAAATTATATTGTTCATTATAGCTTGAGTGGAAGAAAAAAATAATTTTATATTAGTAATTCATTCTCTCTCTCTGTCTCTCTGTTTCTCTGTCTCTCTCTCTCTCTGTCTCTCTCTCTCTGTCTGTGTGTGTGTGTGTCAATATGTTACGTTATGTTATGTTACACTATGTTATGTTACACTATGTTATGTTATGTTACACTATGTTATGTTATGTTACACTATGTTATGTTATGTTATGTTACACTATGTTATGTTATGTTACACTATGTTATGTTACACTATGTTATGTTATGTTATGTTACACTATGTAATGTTATATTACACTATGTTATGTTATGTTACACTATGTTATGTTATGTTACACTATGTTATGTAAGGCTCAACATCATCGCTGCATCAGAACTTAGCCACAGGTGTTCCAATCTTCTCATCAAAACGTTCATCAGCACGCCCCGACTGACAACCCAGTTTTGGTTGACAATTTCGTTCATTCGTCTAGAATATATCGTTCTGTCCCAGTAATGTCATTTTTTACCAGCCCCAGCCCCAGTTCAGGCAGTCTAGATAGCGATGTAGTTTCACTTATTTCATCTCACTCTTACTGTTAATTATATATATCGTAGCCATAGGCTATCCATCAAATATCTGATAAGACTGAAAAACCAAATAGTTTATCCACTTTCTCACTCTCCAAATATTAACTATATAGCCTCGACGGCTAAATGCCTAGTGCACTCACGCATGATCAGAAGGGTTCAGGTTCAGTTCCCAGAAGAGGCTAATTTTTTTTCTTTTTAAACCGACAAGGTTTAGGTTTTCACTGAGCCTCTAAAAATTGGAACTAAATATATTTGTTTTGTTATGGGAAGTTAGGGTGGCCTGGCTTGATACTCACCACATCACCGGTAAAGTGCGCCGCTGGTCGTGGAATACAAAATATAGTTCCATATTTATACTCCCCACACATCTATCGCGGGTGGGGCACATTTTACATTTACTAACTCTCCGTTACTCGTTGTCCACAGGTTTGGTACACTTATTTTACTTTTTTTACCTCTGTTTTCTGTTGTCCACTATTAATGCACTTAGTTGTGTGTGTGTACAGGGTTAAAAAAAAAAAAGACAGATTTCTTCTTGATTGTTCTCTACTAATTTTTTTTTCTCACATTAATTTAATTAAAATGAAACCCGTGGTTTATTTGATTCTGTTGGATTGGTGGGATAACAGCTGTCTTGATATTTTACATTAACGAATTGTAACCGCTGCCAGCAAGAAGCATCCTACAATTTACATCAACAATCAAATGTAACAACAAAAGAAGTAGAAATAGACCTAGCAAGAGATGGACAAGCGAACTCTCTGACGCAACATAAAACACCATATAGAAGACGGAGAGAGTAGCATTGTTAAGAACACCCTGTTTTTCATAGACACTGAAAGCTCTTTCTCTCTCTCTCTCTCTCTGCGATCAGGACTCAGTCAGAGTAGGATTCCAGACTCCCACATGAAGTCAACTGTCAGGTTAAGTGTGTTGATCGCCCCCACAGACAGAACGTCACATTTAGAGTCCGCCAGATCCACTCTGACTGAACACCCGTTAATACGTTGCACTGTGTTCTGCGCCAGTGGCCCAGTGCATCCGATTTCAGCCAGCATTTTTTCAGGTTTGCTTTCCTTAGCCTTTGATTGTCCCCAATCTTCCTTCAAGGCAGCAGATTGTCTTTTCTGTAGGGGGATTCTGCCCTTAGATGGTCGACCCTCCCAGGTTTACGAGCACCATCTGCCCGAGTCACTAGAGGTGACTAACACAGACATGCACACACAGAGATATGAGATGTGAATAACACAGACATGTACACAGCGATACGAGCCATGACTAACACCGACACACATCAAGATATATGACACATGACTAACATAGACATGCATATAAAGATATGAGATATGACTGACTTAGACATGCACACACAAAGATATGACACATACCTAACATAGACATACACACAAAGATATAAGATATGACTAACATAGGCATGCACACACAAAGATATGAGATGTGACTTACATAGCCATGCACACACAGGAATATGAGATGTGACAGACACAGACATGTACGCATAAAGATATGAGATATGACTGACACTGAAAGACACTGAAAGACACTGAAAGCTGAAAAGAATACAGAACGAAACAAACGGAATACAAATGCTAGATCATATTAAAAAATAGACTACATTTATTATAATAATTTTACTGCTGATATTCAACGTCATCAACACATGAGTAAACACAACGTTCTTATAAATGACGAAATTAAATAGTAAAATAAAGGTCAAGTACGAGGCTTGAACCGGCGTCTTAGCACGCGAGTTTTCACCCATATGTGCTCGGCCGCCTATCCAGAAGTGTTCGGAGACTTCTGGATAGTGTAGCTTCTGGCATCGAAACTCACGATGCGAAGCGGCATTTCTCACCTTCCCATATCACTACTAACCTAGCACCCATTTCTGCCAGCGGCTGGGTCGACTGCGGGGGTATTTTTTTTTCCAACAACGAGTACAATTCACACTGCTCCAAGCGGAAATCCAACACGGGTTGTCCGAACGTCGATAGCCCAGCCGGGTGGTTTTCCCAACTAGGCTACCAAGCGCCCCCCCCACCCCCCCCCCAAAAAGTAATATTAAATTATTTAAAATTAGATAAATAGTAGTAATTATTAATGAATAATATCCTCCGTTCCTCACGAAAAATAATCTTTTCTCACATGTTTAATTTTCCAAGTTTGATTTCGTTATCTTCATTCATTCACTTTTATTTTCTGCAACCGCCGATGATCTGTATTGTTCTTTAATGTCAACTACAAACTGTGTATTAAAAATGTCTAGAGTTGCTCCAAATACTTCAATAGGGTGTTCATAAAATCAAAGTGACAGCATAGATATAAAGATGTAAAAAAAAAAAACATAAAGCGAGTAAACGATCTGCCTATTGAGGCAAAATTCAATTCACAAGAGTAAGTTAAGGTCAATCTCATTATTCAATGTTGATAAAGAAAAATAATTCAAGGGAGCTCATTCTACATATTTTAAAAAAAAATTGTTTCACCAATATCTAGGGAGGTTGAGCACCCCATGATGAAACGCAGCAATCAGAGAAGCAGTTAAAAAAGGGAAGAAACTATTGAAAGATTAGAGAGAGAAGAAGAACCATGAAAAATATGTAAAATAAATCCGTCCGGAAAAAAAGTTAACACTTTGATCAAAGAATCTAAGCAACACACCTGGACAGAATTCGGACTATATATGAGCAGGAACTTCAAGATAACCACAAGAGACTACTACAAAGCAGTAAAAGCAACAATAGCAAGAAAAGAAAACCACGAAACCACTTAACTTATAAATGACAAATATGGACAACCATCTTCTTTTGCGATCTTGGCTCATTCAGACTAAGACTCCAGGCTCTCTTATGAAGGCAGCTGTCTGTTTCAGTGATTCGTTTTCCCCGTAGAGTTTCTCTTCCAGGGAGGTGGGTGTGAGCCACGTTCTCCTCTCAGCGAATAAGTTCAGAGGAAGAGGTATGTTTACAGCACTCGGAAACAATGACAAATAATCAAGAACAGAAAAAAAACAAAGAACAATATATGGTCCGAAGCAGGATCGAACCTGTACTCTTTGGCACAGCGCCTTGCCACGAAAAGCCAAACCTTGTCCTCTCAGGCCTGTGTCCTGGGGGGCAATCCTATTAAACGTGTTTTGTTGCCATGTTATCCGGGGTACATTAGTATTGGCTGGTAGTTGAGTTTGGTGAACATGTGGTCTCATTTTCTTGTGGCTAGTGCGTAGGCGAAGTATGATGATTTGATCTCTTCTTGATAGTTGGAGGTAACCGTCCTCTCGTTATACTTTGGGTATTCTTGTTTTCATTTTTAATGGTACTGGCCTTTGATGATGGATTTGGCTGCATCGTAGTTGACTAGATGGTTTTCTCGTGGTAACCCCCCCCCCCCCCCCCTCCTCCTTAGCTAATCTCTCCGCGCATTCGTTTTCTTGTATATTGCAGCTTGATGGTGTCCACTGGAAGACCACTCTCTGGAAGTTATTGCACAATATGTCTAGGGTTGTTCTCAGGTCACCTAGCTCGCGGTTTTTGGTTGTTTTTTTTTTAGAGCTGTTAGGACTAACAGTTGTGGCGATACATGATTATACAAAGAAATGTTGAGAGTACCATGGACAGCTAAGATGAGTAATGAAAAGGTTCTGAGAGAGGTCAAAGCAAAAAGAGAGCTAATTTCCAATGTTAGGAAGAGACAATCATCAATTTTTGGCCATGTATAGAGAAGAGAACAACAGGAATATATTGTAACAACTGGAAAAACTGAGGAACGAAGAGATAGGGGGAAGCAAAGAGAAAAAATAACAGACAGCTTAAGAGAATGGCTTGGCAGAAGGTCAACAACAGAAATGAAAAATAGCTGCCGAGATCGAAAGTTGTGGAGAGACATGATCACCTACGCCACTAGGCCCGGTACTTGATGATGATGAGGACTAACAGTGCGCCGGTAAGTATCATCAATTTTTGTTGCACATTGTTTTTGTGTTGGAAAGCCAGTTTTGCAGTATCTTTGAGGGCTTCAGTTTCTGCTTTATAGTTGTTTGAGAATTTCCCAGTAGCTATTGACTTGGTGATCTCTTCCTGGTTATTCAGCCTCAAGAACACACCTCCTTCTCCATTTCTAGTGGCATTTATAACAGAGCCATTCTTGTGTATGTGAGACTGGGTATTTGTTGTCTGTGTTTTTATGCTGTATGCTTTCTCTTTGTGTCTGTTTGAGTGCCTTTTATCATGATTCCGATTATGTCTTTTTCTTAAGTTCTGGTATTTTATATGTTTATATATTGTACTAAAACTGAGAATAACAAAATGTTACATCTTCTCAACATTCCTGCATGGTGCAGAAAGATGGACATTAGACAAGAAAACAGAACAAATTGAAGTCTTTGAAATGTGGATTTATAGAAGAGTAGGTAGAATTGGATGGAAAGAAAAGAAAACAAACGATGAAGTTTTAAAACAACTAAGAATGAAAAGAGAACTACTAAACACAATTAGAACAAGACAAATGCAATTTTTGAGGCATGTTAAAAGACACAACAGCTTAATAAAAGTAATATTGGAAGGGAAAATACAAGGTAAAAGAGGCAGAGGCAGACCAAGACTAACATGGACGAGTAACATCAAAAGATGGACAAGTCAACATTATGACAATCTGCACCATCAAAGCAAGTGATACAATGGAATGGCGCTCCATGGTAGCCATCCTTCGATGCGGAGACGGTACTCAAGGATGATTTTATTTTTCCCGTGTGGAGTCATATATGATGGGCAAAGGGGTTTTGGCATTGTTTGGGACAGTACTTGATTGCTAGTTGTCAATTCTTTGGAGATTGCGATGTTGCTTCTCTTTAATATTCATTTTCCGAAGCAGGTTATTCTTTAGTGCATGTGGTGGTTAAGGAGACTTTTGTATTTCTCCGCTGTTGCATTACTTTAGTTTTCCATCTATCTTCCAAAGGTTGTAGACTTGTTACTGTTTCTAGAGTCTCTATAGGTGTAGATTTCACAGCACTAGTGATGATACGACAAGCCTGATTTTGTGTTCTGTTAATTTTGCTGAGCGGTGATTTGGTAGTAGCTAGATGTTCAACCATCTTCAAGTTTTCCTAGGGAATCTTGCATTCTGGGACTGGCCAATAACATAAAATCTTCTCGTACCCATATCGCTAGGTCGTCTGCGTACATTGCAGAGTGTACTCTGAGTGGAATGTCCTCTACGATGTCGTTTATGAGGAAAACAAGCATAGGGGATAGTACTACGCCTTGTGGGACACATTCTTCAATTTTCGTTTTCTTACTTAGTTTTCCCTGTACTCTGCCCGTTTTGTCTTATAAATATGGACAGCCGATATCAAATAGCCAGCATAAGCAACAAAGATCGTAATAATATTTACAAAACATGTTGAATATAGCACCAACTATCAATAACACAACATAAATCACACACGAATGCGCACTCGCTGAACCCAAGATAATGAAAGAAGATCTCAATTAAGTAATCAAATATGCACCATGAAATAAAGCACCAAGGATGGATAACATGCCATTAGATATAATAGCAGCAACAGGAGAAGCTGAAGTTTCAATGTAGCATGACATCAACAGAAAGCAGCAGCCGACTGGCAACAGACAATCATTGTGCCAATATGGAAAAAGAACGGTAGCAAGAGAGAATGTAATCAATATTGAGGTATAATACTTCTCAGCCATAAGGGAAAGTTATACTCCAAAATTGTGGAAAAAAGGCTGAGACTAATAACAGAACCACAGTTAGGCGATTCTCAAATTTGGTTCTGATAAAACAGAGAATGTACTGAGGCACTTTTTACCTTAAAACAACTATAATAAAAGGTGACAGAACACAATAAAAATGTGTAGAAGGGTGCGTGCTATCTCATATGTAAGGTAAGCAATCCATCGAAAAGCGAGGAGATTATTGAGCTTCTATTTGCAGACAATCAGACACTAATACGTGGAAAAATAGAAGATTTACAAGAACACTTAAATAGACTTAACAGCACATGCACAAAATAGAGCATGAAAATCAACATTAAAAAAACAGAAGTAATGAATATCGCAAAAGAGAAACATGTCATAACTATAGACGGCAGACAACTAAAAGAAGCAGAGGAATTAAAATATCTACGTAGTCTGGTGACAGACGTCAAATTCACAAACAGCAGAAATAGACTCAAGATGCAACAAAGCTTGTCTAATCATTGGACAGCTGTCACCAATATTTTCCAACAAAGAAATAACTATAGAGGCAAAACGGGCACGGCACAATACAATCTTCATCCCAACGTTGTGCTACCAATGCCATTTGTGGACTTTAGATGCAAAAACAATAAGAAAAGTAACCAATGCCGAGATTAAATGTGTTAGACAAATGACACGACACCGCCTGAGAGATAACATCAGACATGAAGAACTGAGGAGAAAAAAAGCTAGGAATAATGCCAGCCATATAATAAGTAAACAACAGATAAAATGGTTTAGCCAGAATCAAAACATAACACAACGAGCCTTGAATAAACGCTGCGAGAACACCAGACCCAAGGGCCGATCACGAAAAAGATGAACTGATGAAAGATTAGAAAAACTAGGAAACATAACATCAGCAGATACAATCAGAAGAGCAAAATACCTCAAATGATATCTCCCCTCGTCGTTGAAAGGCAAATAAGGAAGGAAAGAAGGGGAAGAAAGGAGAAGAAGAGTATGTTTAACCAACCAGATATTGGCGACTAACGTATTAGTCTGTATATGGGAAAAAAACTGTCAGGTAACATAGCGGTGAGCTGGTGACAGGAGAATTGATTTGCTGACAAGAGAGAAACATATTTGTAGCATGATAATGAAGTGCTTACCATGGGAATTGAGTGCTTACCAGGAGAATTGAGTGCTTACCATGAGAATTGAGTGCTTACCAGGAGAATTGAGTGCTTACCAGGACAATTGAGTGCTTACCATGAGAATTGAGTGCTTACCATGAGAATTGAGTGCTTACCAGGAGAATTGAGTGCTTACCAGGACAATTGAGTGCTTACCATGAGAAATGAGTGCTTACCATGAGAATTGAGTGCTTACCAGGAGAATTGAGTGCTTACCAGGACAATTGAGTGCTTACCATGAGAATTGAGTGCTTACCATGAGAATTGAGTGCTTACCAGGAGAATTGAGTGCTTACCAGGACAATTGAGTGCTTACCATGAGAATAAAGTGTTTACCATAATAATTGACTGCTTACCATGAGAACTGAGTGCTTACCATGAATAATAATTAGATCAAATTAATAAAAAAAAAGCTTTTGATATGGGAACTAATTATAGGAAAAAAAAGAAAATTGATTTTAACACAAGGAAAGATATGATGACGTGAGAAATAATCTTGTAATAAGAGAAATATCTGGGGAAATGAGAAATATGTATATAATCAGGAGCTGGGGAAATGAGAAATATGTATTTAATCACGAGCTGAGGAAATAAGAAATATGTATATAATCACAAGGAATAATCTGGTGATGTTAGAGATATGTTAGAGACTTGTAAAACAATCGGCTGAAATAAGACACAGGTTAATGCGGTGAAAACAAAAAAGATGAAATGAGAAATAAGCTGGTAAAATGATAAGTAATCCTGTGACATGATAAATAATCTGGTGAACTAAGTAATCAGCTGGTGACAAGACAATCTCATAATCTATGAAATGTGAAATAAGATGATAATATGATAAACACATTTTGTGACATGATATCTAATTTGGTGCAATGAAATAAAGAAAAAAACTTCTGACGATAGGATCATAAAACGTGTGAAATATGAAATAATCGGAAAACAGATAAACGAGAAAATGATACGTGAAATAAGCTGCTGACGTGATTAGGAAAGATGACCCAAAAAAATGAAATAATTAAATGGCAATATAAATGGCAGTTTACTGGTTATTAGGATAGATAGAAAACTTTAAAAGTTTTTTTTTTAGACAACATATTTGTCAAAGTGTGTATTTTTTCAAATATTACCTATATTACTACCGACGCCCTATTATTTTATGCTTCTTTTTTCTTAGGTAACATTCTTATTTTTATTGTTTTATTATAGTCATTACTATTTTCATATGCTCTCCTGTTATGATTCTAGGCAACAATCTTATATTTAATATATAGACAACCGGTCTATATTTACTACGAGTAGAAGTGACCGATTTAAATTTAGAAAAAATTATTATATATTATTTTTAAAATAATATGTATTATCTTTAATTATATTTTTTTTTTACATAAGTACAAAGATATAATAGTGTGCGAGGCAGCTGTAAAGCTGGATGAAACGTGGAAAAATAAACATAAGAATGTATATAGAAGCTTCAGAAACTATAGTTTCAGTAATGAGACGAAGAAAATTTACAACTATATTGTAATTTTAAAAAAATAACATAACAAATAATATAAAAATATAAAAAAAATAACACTGTGAACTTCGCGGCGAAGTTATCCCAAGGCTCTGACAAAAGTTATGCTCAAATATATCTATGTAATCTCTTGCACGTAATTGTTGTCTTTTCATACTGACGAAGGTCTGTAAACGAAACGTTTATAGTGTTGTACTGTCATCTTTTTAGTAAAACTGATACATACAATTTTGTTAAAATTAATTAATTAATTATTTTTTAAAATAGAAAACGCGTTAAATATTTCTCCTGACAAACACATCCATATTTTACTTAAACAACGCTAAACTGTATCTAGATATCATCAAAACTTCCTTAAACAATGCCAAACTTTATTTAGATATCGTCATACCTTCCTTCAACAACGCCAAATTGTATCTAGATATCGTCCAACCTTCCTTAAACAACGCCAAGCGTTATCTAGATATCGTCAAACCTTCCTTCAACAACGCCAAGCTTTATCTAGATATCGTCAAACCTTCCTTCAACAACGTCAAACTTTATATAGATATCGTCAAACCTTCATTAAACAACGCCAAACTTTATCTATATATCGTCAAACCTTCCTTTAACAACGCCAAGCTTGATCTAGATATCGTCAAACCTTCATTAAACAACGCCAAACTTTTTCTAAATATCGTCAAACCATTTTTAGACAACGCCAAACCTTATCTAGATTTACCAGACCCTCTCTAGGCAACCCTCTTATATCCATTTTAAACAATGCCTTCGCACACACCTACACCCTAACAGTCTTCTCTAGACAATGTCTAAAGTCTTTTCTACATTGCTCTCATATTATCTCCGGACTATGACGCAAACCATCTCTAGACAAAACCTCTGATCTTCTACAGACACCGCTCCCAAATATTCTTCAGAAAGCGCGATAAACCTTCTCTAGACAATGTCCACAAACATTCTCCATACAGTGCTACAAATCTTCACTAGACAATGTCCACAAACATTCTCCAAACAGCGCTATCAACCTTCACTAGACAATGTCCACAAACATTCTCCAAACAGCGCTATCAACCTTCACTAGACAATGTCCACAAATATTCACCAAACAGCGCTACCATTCTTCACTAGACAATGTCCACAAACAATCTCCATACAGTGCTGCCAACCTTCACTAGACAATGTCCACAAATATTCTCTAGACAATATCTAAAAACATCGTCACAGAACCTCTCTATAAAATGTCCCAAAACCTCTACATATCGTTTACACTTTTCTCTCCAATAATCGTTTTTGAGTATTTTTATTTCTAGACAACTCACATGAGAAGAAACACATTAGAGAAAATTGGCCCAACCAGTATTCATCAATAACTGAGATTTCGAGAGCGCTGTCAGAGTGAGATAGACATCTCAGACACACCAGTCACAGATGAAAAATTTGAGGGCTATCACTCACACAGCTTGGATCTTTATTTAAATTACCACCAGCCCATCATTTGGATGTGACAGACAGGATGCGATTGACAGATTTCTAATTATTCCCGAGGTCACCTAGAGATGTTCTGTGGTATACGGGTTCCTTTGACAAGAATTTCATCTCTCCTTAAGTCATTTCTTGCCCTGTCGTGGCAAGTGAGCGTCACTTCGAGACCGCCGCACGCTCACCATGACGAGTTGTTACGTCAAGATCACGTGCACAGGTCATACAAGGCCAAAAGCGGTCGGGGCCCCTCATGGCCTCATGTGCCTGAGCAGAAACGAGATTACCTGACAGGATAGAAAAGGCCCCGGAGTTGATTAGAAGCTGGAGACACGGCAGACCTTCGGGACCGTCTAGGGTCAGAAGAATTCGTTCATCAACGGGGCTCAAACTCAATTTCCAATGCAAACTGTGTCTGTGATTCGTACGATCTCGAATGGCTGATGCTGTCTCGCCGACTTCATCATTTATAAAGTAGAAGCTGAGAAGGGAACATACAAAAGAAAGAAAAAAATGCTGCGTAACGTAAATTATGCAGCAAAACACCTTGGCTGGTGTGCCCAAACCTAATTACTGGAAATAATCAATAGTCATTTTAGTCTGGTCTCCGAGATATTAAACATCAACTGTTTCAACCGCTTTCATAAACTGTGCTCTGAGGGGTTTATAAAAGAGCTTAAATTGTATAATAAAGCATCCACCAGAGGCGTGGAGATTAATATCATAGTTGGGGTGTGTTCAATTGAATGGTGTCGATCGTTGTCTCCGTCTATTGATTTGAATATTTTTTTGTATTTGAGGAATTTAGATTCCCATTACTTAATTCTAAGTATCTTAGATTTATTATATTTTTTCCCCTTTCAGTAAATGAAGTTTCCCCCAACCATTTCCATTTAAACGGATCAGTTTGGCTGTCAAGGTTTTCGATCTGATGGTAGATTTTCTTGTTGCCATGCTGATTATTGCTCCCATTTGTCGAGTTGAGGCAATTTGTGTGGTTTTCACCTGTAGCCAGCAGTTCTGTCCCTAGAATTTAAACAAAGCAGAGAGTGGTTTGAGAACTCATAATTGATTTTTTTCTGACACTAGATGCCGTCCAAGTCTTAGGGTAAGAGCAATACGATGCTCAGTATGCAAAAGTATCAGCGAAACATCAGTAGACAAAGAAATAAGACTCGGATGATGGCGCTGATTAAGACACACACTGCCGGAGTCACGTGAGAGTATTGCACAACCTCTTTGTGGGGAATCCCCAGGGAAGGAGACAAGAGGGACGACCAAAATATACTTGGACAAGACAGGTGGAAGCAGTGATGAGGAGGATAGGGATGACGTGGAAGGATATTAAGAGAATGAGAAGAAACAGATCGGCTTGGAAAGTGTTTATTTGAAGACCTATGCTCCAGAGGCAGATGAAAGAAAGAAACAGATCAGCTTGGAAAGTATTTATTTGAAGACCTATGCTCTACAGGCAGATGAAAGAAAGAAACAGATCAGCTTGGAAAGTGTTTATTGAAGACCTATGCTCCACAGGCAGATGAAAGAAAGAAACAGATCGGCTTGGAAAGTGTTTAATGAAGACCTATGCTCCACAGGCAGATGAAAGAAAGAAACAGATCGGCTTGGAAAGTGTTTATTGAAGACCTATGCTCCACAGGCAGAAGAAAGAAAGAAACAGATCGGCTTGGAAAGTGTTTATTGAAGACCTATGCTCCACAGGCAGATGAAAGAAAGAAACAGAAGTATATTTTACTCACTAACTTCTCCAAAAATGTATTCTAATAAAAATTCGCTGCTCTGATCGGAGGAACTAATGCAGGTTACAACCACGAGACCGAGATTCAATTAGTCTCTGGGCATCAGCGGGTACCAGCAGTAGCTAGCCTTCAAGATTTGACACCACTTGATAAGACTATCAGAGACATTCAACTTTATGGTGGGAAAAACATGCAAACAAATTCACAGGCTGGCCCACATAAAGAACGGATATGTTTCAGCTCCAAAGATTTTCAAAAGAAATAAGGAATTACATCGACAAGTAAAGTAGACATTCAGACTGGTGTCACTTAAAGGATAAATAATTGCGCCAGTTTCAACATTCAAATATTCTCGTTATATGCCAGAAAAAAAGAAAACAAATGTAAAGACAAGTTTCATGGGAGAAATGACAACTCTGAAGTTGGACACGCCAATAAATAGACACGTAGTCATTAGGTAGAACAAGAAAACTATCATCAGTAAGAGCGTATGAACAACGAGCTAATGTTTCTTCTTGTGGGGAGTATATTTGTTTTTATTTTTTGTTACTTGCTATGTATTTTCCGACTGTTCTTTTTATAGTGGAGCAGCGATAGCTCTGTGGTTAGTGAACTGGACTACAAAGGACAAGAGGTAGGGTTAGATCCCAACCGACGGCTTCAATGTTCACCCAGCCTTAAATGGATACCGGATTTTTTTGGGGAAAATAAAGCGGCACGGGCGTAATACCGACCACATTGGCCCAAAAATCATGTGCCGAAGGTCTGTAAAATGTATGGTCACTAACACCATATTCCCTATACGCCACTTGGGTGACGGGGGCTTTTTATTTTCCTTTTTTTTTTCTTTTTAGTTCTTTTATATTACCAATATTGATCGATCGTTACATCTACAAAAAGAGGCAAGGTGTATTAAAACAAACATAGCACAAACACATTATAGAAAAGCGATAGATAAACACGCAGTGAAGTTAATGAACATGAGGCAGAAGAAAGGCGAGAAGTAAAAAAAATAAAAATAAAAAGAGCTGGGACAAGTAATTAAAATGGTTTATCAAAACACAGGAAGGGTTATAACAAAGATGCATCCGGTCGATCTATGGATTCCGTGAGAAGATTAAGATTTGTGGTCAATGCTAATAACGACAAAACATCACACATTTATTTGTTATTATTTCTTAAAAGTGGAATTAATATTTAAATATGAAATCGGATTTTAGTAGAATTTATCAAATTATTTAACATATTATGTTCTATCCTACCAACGAGCGTATATTCTTAAAGGAAAGAAGAAATTTGCAATTTGTGCACAGGCGTTTTTGTAGAGAAACCTTGCTTCGATGTCAGTGCCTCGTCGTGCATAATTTAGAAGAAGACAATCGCACTTCCACCGATTTGTTAGCGCGATAACGAGAAATTAATTATGAGGAGAGAAGAGAGAAAGAGAGGGAGAAGAGAGAGAGAGAGAGAGAGAGAGAGAGAGAGAGAGAGAGACAAGGGAAGTGTTGATATGTGTATTGGTACTACAGCGATATTTAGGGTCTATAATTATCTGTTTAAATAAGATACTGCTGGAGATTAAGAAAAAACTGACATCGAAAACCGAAGAGAGCCAGAATTCTGAAACTGTGAATGAGGTCGGGCAATCAGTAATAATGGCGAGGCAATACTAAGGCTCCCAGACATCTTCGCAATACGTGTACACCAAATCATTTTTCCCCCAATCTCATCCGAAAATATTTGCAAATAAAGCATTACTATACATCATCATCATCATGTGCCATAGCAGTTGGCGTAGGTGATCATGTCCCTCCACAATCTTCTATCTACAGTGCATCGTATCAGTTCTGTTGTTGACTGTTTTCCATGCCATGACACCAAGCTATCCAGTATTTTCTCTCTTTGTCGCCCGCGATCTCTCTTTCCTTTTATTTTGCCAGTTGTAACCAAGTATTCCAACTTTCCTTTTTTCTCATGATGTGCCTGAAAAATGTTGATTGCTTCTTTCTGATGTTTTTTTAAGAGCTCCCTTTTTGTGTTGGCCTCTTTGAGAACTTCCTCATTGGTCTTTTTAGCTGTCCAGGGAACTTTGAACATTCTTCTAAGAAATCCCATCTCTGTGGCCTCTAATCGTCTTTTCATTTGTTTGTCTACTGTCCATGATTCGCTTCCATAGGTCAGAATTGGTTCTATATAGCACTGATGAACTCTCTTTCTCATTTTTATTGATATAGATTTGTTGCATAAGATATTTTTCATTTTCTGAAATGCTATTTTGGCCTGAGTTATTATGCTTTTTATTTATGTGGTGCATCTCCCATATGATGTTATTATTGTGCCCAAGTATTTGAAACGTTGCACTTGTTTCAGATGTATCTCGTTTATTTTTATGTTGCATGATGGTGGTGATTGTTTCCTCGATATAACCATTACTTCTGTTTTCTTACTATTCAGACTGAGACCTTTCTTGTTGCTTTCTTTTACTATTATGTCTATCATTTCTTGTAGTTCATTATCTATCTCTGCTATTAAGACTGTGCCATCCGTATATCGCAAATTATTTATGTTGTGACCGTTGACTTCAATTCCTTTTTTGTCTACTATTGATCTCATAATATATTCGCTGTAAAGTGAAAACCAATTCGGTGACAGAACACAGCCTTGTCTGACTCCTTGTTTTATATATTGGAATTGTCCTGTTTGGTTGTTAATTCGTATAGCTGCTGTCTGTTGCCAGTGCATGTTTTTTATGATTCGCAGATCCTTGCCATCAATGTTTAATTTCTCCAGCATATTGATTATTTCCACATGTTTTACTTTGTCAAATGCTTTCGTGTAGTCTATAAAGCACATATATAGATCTTTCTTTACCTCTATAGATCTTTCTATCAATGTTCTTAAGATGTATATTGCATTATTGGTGCCCTTTCCTTCCACAAATCCACATTGTTCCTCATTTATTTCTGGTTTTATTTTGTTCCTTTCACGTCTCATGATTATTCTTAGTAATATTTTAGTCATATGGCTCTTGAGACTAATAGTGCGATGGTCTTCACAATCAGTGGCTCCTGACTTCTTCGGTATGGCTACAAAGATAGATTTTAGTAGATCTTCGGGTATGTGTTCAGTATATATAAAATACACTGAAGCACATTAATTAAAAAAACACTTTACCGATCCAAGAACAGGGTGTCAAATGTAAATACAAGTGTTTACTCCACACCGTCGCCAAATATGTCCACCAGCAAAGGAAAAGTTGAATCTGCTCTCGTCAGTGAAATGGGCAGCATTCCAGTGCAGTCTAGTCCATCTGACATGTTCCTATGTCCATTGCAGGCGGTGCTGACGACGTGTGTGAGTCAAGTGTTTGGCCAAACATAAGGTCGTCTTGTAGTAAGGCCTCACTCTTCGAGTTGTCTGTGACTGCCATTCTAGAGACTTGCCCGTGTCTACCCACTACTGTTCTTGTCGTTTGATTTGGCAAGAGAGAACTATTCCTTAGGTGACTAAGCACAACACGATGATCTTGAGCAGAGGTATTAACTCGTGGTTGGCCACTGCGAAGTCTATCACGCGTACTGCCAGTGGTTCGGTAACGTTCATTCAGATGTACAATAGCACTGTGGTGGCAATTCATCCTTCTGGCAATGATCCGCAATCTCATTTCGATTTGCAATACACCAATAGCTAGGTAACGGTCGTTTTTAGATAGTCGTGGCATTTTAACCACATGTGCTGTATATTTTGTTTCAAAGGCCTTTTTATACGGAGTACACAGCCACGACGTATATACATGTTCAGGGTCATAGCTATTTGGAATCGTGGTGCTCGTGTAACTTTCATTGTTTTTATGTAGTCTGTACAAAAACCCGTATGTTGATTCGTATACATTCCATTCAGCAGGCATTATAGCTCGTTTCAAAACATTTGCCCAATTTTAAAACGCTATTACTCTCTAACCGTTTGTTAAATACTTTTGAAATTTTCCAAATGTTATTAGAATGCAAAAGACCCTTTAAATCTATATTTAACAAATATCTTGCAGCTGCAGTTTTCTTAAAGCGGCAATATTTCTTTGATGTTTGTCAAAATTGTAAATTGTGAAGCCCTAAAGAATAGAAATTACCGTAGTTGCTGGTCTACGATTAATTTTCACTAGGTAAAGGCGTGGCCGTAATGGGGAAAAAACTGGATAAAACAAAACACCAGGATAATTATTGTCTGCTTAGTTCGAGGACGGACGATAATTTCAAGGTATACCTGTATGTCCAATTTTCATAGTTGTGTGGTCCTGAAAAGGACCGTTTGTTGAAATAATTTAAGGTAATATAGGGGCCAACATTGTGGGGGCTATATACTTTCATTCTGAATCAGACGAGTCTAAAAGATTAATAACTGTTTGGGGTTGAACATTCCACAAACCATCATTTTTCCAATATTTCTCTTCCTGTTTTAAGACGTGGTCTTCACATTTAGCCCAATAATCTTTGTCTATATTTAATAAAGCGAGATTAGCAAGAGTCTTTACATCGCATATTTTGAATGTTGTATTTTCATCTGCCACTTGTCCTTTTAATTTTGCCCAGATTAGTTCTATTGGATTTAAATGAGCATGGTAAGGTGGCAGCCTCAAACTTATATGACCGTGCTCTTGGATAATCTTATCTATTTGAAAAATCTTAGTCCTCTGTTTTTGCTTTACTAGAGATAATAATTCAGGTTTTAAGTACATGTTATTAAATTGTATGTGCTCCTTTGTGAGCCATATCTTAATAGCATCTTTTGTACTGGATGACGTCGGGACTTTATCTTCAAGTGCAACAATGTTGTGGTACGCTGCATTGTCCATTATTAGGCAAGATGGTCGATCTAGTGATGGGAGAACAGAATTTTCAATCCAATGTCTAAATATGTGACCATTCATCTCAGAGTGATAATCCCGATTGTCTATGGATTTTGAAAGAAAAATGAGCTCTGCATTCTGTATTAGTCCATGTTGTCGACTACCTGCATGAGCAATTATCAAGCGCTGTCCTTTGCTGCTAGGTATTAATCTCTTAATCTTTCCATATGATGACTGCCATTCCCTTTGGTTAGTGTGGTGAGCATTGATCCATGTTTCATCCAAGTACACAATATCATAACCTTGCTTGCGCACCTCTTTAACTTCACGTAAGTACTTGCTTCTCATGACTACTATTTGTGGCTTCTCACAGATGATGTTTCGTCCATTGGAATACTTTCTGAATGTAAAGCCTGCAGCTCTCACATTCCTCCATAATGTAGACTTTGATATTTCAATACTGTTGTTGTTTTTCAGCGATACTTTTAATTTTCTTATTGTAACAGTTTCATTCATACCCAACATTTTGCGAATTTCACTTCTAATAAGTTCACTGTCGAAATTATCCAACAATTTTGCTCTTCCTTGTGATTTTGTATATTTGGAACATTGACGGTCACGTGCTTGAATCCAACGATTAAATGACCGTTTAGATAAATCCAAAATGTGTCTTGTCCTATTCTCAGGGTTTTCTAAAGAATTAAATAATCTTCCTCGTTTAGCCTCTTTGCAAAAATAGTCATACATTTTTATTGCGATGATTTGTAAACTGCAGAATTTCATTTTAAGACTCATGATAAATGTTAGCGTAACACGTCTACACCTATGAATGAACGGAAATGGAACACACAATGCCTCGTGTTTTCTACAAGTGTCTAATTGTGTCAGATAACTCACGTTTAAAGCTTGAAAAATCGTAAATTGGACCGTGTTTGGACTTGTAATCGCTATTTTTAACTTAAATACCGTTAACACTAAGTTTTGACTACATCAATGGGTCGTTATAAATTTATATAAATCAAATAAGCAATAATAATAACCAAATGTTTGTTTTTAATGAAATTAATTCCCTGTTGGGTTCTACTCATTATAACTTTACATGCAAATTTTGAAAAAAATTACAAAAAGCGGTTTAAAAGATATTGATTTTAAAAGGTGGGCACGACTTATGAAACAAGCTATAGCTCCCTATCTCATGACAAACCCGGGGAAAATCTATTCCCACACTTATATTTACATTTGACTCGCTGTTCCTGGTTCTGTAAGTGGTACGTTATTAATGTGCTTCAGTATAGATACATTATTATTCTGAAGTTTCGTTAAGAGAAACAGACAGACGCTGCAGAAATGTGTGATAGTGAAGGACATTCTTCTTCTAGTTTAAACTTTCATCTCCCTGTGGAGCACATGTCTTCAACACACACTTTCATCTCCCTGTGGAGCACATGTCTTAACAAAAACTTACATAGCAAGCCCTTTTAGTGTCATTCTCTTAATATATTGTTAATTTAACTGGAGATTTTATTAAAAATGACCTGTTTGTAATACTCTCAGTTGACTTCCGCCATGTATAACCTAATGTGTTGTATCTCTTTGTTCACCAGTGTCTGTGTAGTAGTTACATAGTTCTGAGTTAGTCTTTTTTGTTTTGCCATTTCCATATTTTATTCCGTGCATACACCCATTAATAGAAGTCTGCATCTTAATGACTATCGTTTTTGTCGTTCTCCGTGTTTCAAAGCCATATAATAGAATTCATTTAACTTTGGAACTGCATTTTAAAAAAAAATCTAATTTCTGTAAAAAGCTTCTCTTGACTTTTGTATGCTTAATTTGGCATCATTCTCTGTTCATATTTTGGCATCGTCTACCTGTTTATTTTTTTGTTTTGTTTCAATGTCAACACTTTGGTGATATTGCTTGACAGTTTATGACGTCGTGCCTACTTTTTTAGTCTAACAGGGAACAATATATTGTAACGTTCATGAAAAGTTGTTCCCAAGTGTTGTGGCCCGCTCACCACAGATTGAGAATCACTGCTCTAGCCTCTTACATATTTGGATCTTTAGGCTACTAATGAAGTAGAGACACCGGGCTAGGTATATCCCCATGAGAAAACAACAAGAACCAGAAAACACTTAAATACAACATATAATATATATTTTTATGACTTGTACTCCGATGATGACCTGAATGACCGATAATGATTATGATGATGATGGTTGAGGTTATGATAATGATGATGATAATACCATATAATGTAGATAATGCCCCACAATAAAAATGTGTACTGCACTGTATGTTTACACGTGCTGTATGTCGTGTTAGTGAAAGGTAATTATGTTGTAAAGATCAGCTTGCGCTCCGATACTCTGTGGAATAACAATTTGCGTTCTCTTCCTTAGTTCCATTTTTCATGGAAGCAACAGGATGTGAAAGTCTCAAAATACTTCAGGAGGACACAGGTGCAGCAGGAAGTAATTTGATTACCGTAATCTTGTCATGAAAATATTTAAACTACTCGGCTTCTACATATCACGCCAGGGTTTTCACTTTTAAAATGTATTTGTGTTGCTAAATAACGCTCAATTTAAACGACGATTTTAATATATTCTATGAAATAATCACATTAATTTTAGAAAGGAAATATTTTTTTCGAGATAAGAAAAAATTATAAACAATTATCAAAGCATAAATCTGACGAGTGAGTTTTATTTGTTGATTAAGAAAATTAAGAAAGTTATTTGTTATCTTCTTTGATCGCATTTCTTTTTCATCCTTTACATTCATCAATTTCATTAATACAATCATTTTTTTTTCCTTCGTGGTTGTCTCTAGTTTATACACTTTCAAAGTGTTTTGCTTTAGAAAAGAACTCCGCCATTTTTAAAGATTTCGACATACTGATTTCAAATATCTTGTTTTATAATAAATTCTCTGATTGGCTCTGGTTTCTATGATATGCAAACAAAATTTACGTCATACCAATGTGAATAATGCATGCATCTTTAATTCTCGTAGGGATTACGTATTGAGAGACGCATTAAAAAGGAAATGTTTGAATTTTTCAGTCCAAATTTTCTATTTTGCATACATTCAAAATCAGAGGGACACCACAAGAGCAACATTTGCTGCTGGCGCGAGCAGTCGGCATTCTCCAAATCATTGGGACAGCAAAATGCAAAGTGCGTCATTTACCACTCAACTGCTGTTTAGCATGCTCAGCTCTTATCCACATCTCCTATTTTTCAACCATAATACAACTTGCAGGCTTTGTAACACTGCAGTCATTTCTCGTTGGTATAATACACAAATGACTTCACTATAAATATAGTCAAGATTGTGTGTACAGTTCACACATGTCCTGGGTATTTTTGAATGTTTGAAAGGGATAGAAGCATACAAGTATGTCGAACCTGTTGCTGTTTAATTATGAGATCTAAGCTACTTAAACGGAGAGGTTATGCAAACATAGGAATGTTTTAATTTCAGTTTTCATTGGTCATTGGATCAAATTATGCAATGAGCCACAAAAGTTGCAACACATACATATCTATAGATCCTATTGAGATATCTCAGAAACTAAAGCAAGTCATCCATTTTTACTGCCGTTTTCGTTTTCAGCGCCCCAAAAGTTTTACACTGCAGACGTGTGGTAGTTGACCAGAGATGAACACATGTTCTCTTCACTTGAAAGTAAGTTCTTTGTAGTGGGTTCCTCATAAATCTCTTAGTTTATATTTATTAATTCTTTCATGAAATATATCATCCTCTGATGTGCAGCCGGACCCTATTCTCCGTAACAGAAGCTTTTACAAGCTTCACTGATATTAGCTCTTTAATCATATTTTTTGACGCAATAACTGTCATTTAAATGTAGACAACACTACGTCGTTACCGCTGTGTGTAATCGTTGCTTTCGCTGAAGTGTTCGTCCACAAGTAATAAACAATTCGGAAGACCATAACATTTATAATTGAGAAATAAAGAGCGAAAACTATAAATCAATGTAAAGAAAGAGTTGTTATGTTTTGTCTAGTGCAGAAGTACACATATTCATTTTCTAAAATGCCAAAAAATGTACTAAATTGTCTACTAGCGGCAATGAGGCTTCAGTATAGAGAAAATATGTGGTGTGGACAAACATTAACATATACACAAAGTTGTTGGCTTTATGTCAGGAATGAAAATATTTACACAGTTGACTGTTTACGACTTTAGAAGTATCTGGAGGTCAAGGACATCACAATGCCATTCTCTTGTTCAACTTTATTCCTTTCTTCAATATCCGGAGTTGGGAGTCTCTGACTTCAGAAATGTAAACCACATTAATACACACATTTAGCGTGGAGTAATTTGAGACAAAGTTACTAAATTATTGTGGCGTTGTCATCGAACCATATCTCACCAAGACTCTGTTACATCTTACTTTTCCACGTTTCATCCAACGTTACAGCCTAGCACGATTTTATTTATTAGTGCCTAGTACTTGATATCTGTAAATCATCTCTGAATGACTTCTCCATCTGTGAAAACGACTGGGAACATCTGGCAAGTGATCGCACATCAAGGAGAGCACGTATAAGGAATGGTATAACATCATTTGAGAATGTGCTAAGGCAAAACTTAGAAGAGAAAAAACTTATGAAAAAGGATGGAAAACCCTGTGGATCATTGGGCCTGACTTGTTCATTCTGTGGTCGTGTGTGTTTGTCAAACATTGGTAGAATTAGCCACGAGAGAAGCTGTTCGACAAAAAAAAAACCTAAAAGAAAAATAAAATACACAATAGCCTCCACCAGATCGTCTGACAAGACGAAAAGGTTATAGTACTAGTTTTACAACTTATAGTACTAGTTTTACCATTGATAGTACTAGTTTTACCATTGATAGTACTAGTTTTACCATTTATAGTACTAGTTTTACCATTGATGGTACTAGTTTTACCATTGATGGTACTAGTTTTACCATTGATAGTACTAGTTTTACCATTGATAGTACTAGTTTTACCATTTATAGTACTAGTTTTACTATTTATATTACTAGTTTTACCATTTATAGTACTAGTTTTACCATTGATAGTACTAGTTTTACCATTGATAGTACTAGTTTTACCATTTACAGTACTAGTTTTACTATTTATATTACTAGTTTTACCATTTATAGTACTAGTTTTACCATTTATAGTACTAGTTTTACCATTTATAGTACTAGTTTTACCATTTATAGTACTAGTTTTACCATTTATAGTACTAGTTTTACCATTTATAGTACTAGTTTTACCATTTATAGTACCAGTTTTACCATTTATAGTACTAGTTTTACCATTTATAGTACCAGTTTTACCATTTATAGTACTAGTTTTACCATTTATAGTACTAGTTTTACCATTTATAGTACCAGTTTTACCATTTATAGTACCAGTTTTACCATTTATAGTACTAGTTTTACCACTTATAGTACTAGTTTTACCATTTATAGTACTAGTTACAATCGTTTATTTTTACTCTTTCCGTACGTTTCGACGCATTGTGCGTCACTCTCAATGTGATTAGTGTGAACCGTCATCAAAACATATTTTTTTTTTACATGTCCTGTACCATCATAATAATGGTGAAATCTAATATCTTGTTAAATTATATAAAAATTCATAAAATATGTTGTATGTTAAATAAATATAAACATATAAATTGTTTCTTAAAACTATGATCAATTTTGTCTCTGAAATCTCTTCCGTTGCATTGATAAAAAGCTTGCGGATGGAAAGAGTTAAGCGATTGAAACTCGATAGAATCAAGGATCCATATGGTGTCCAGCTATAACATGTTACTACATTCCCTACATCATTTGTGCATTTTACTGAGGGTTGCCTGGAGATAATTTCCATAAGTTTTGGTAAATAAAGGCAGTTGAGATCAGTTCAATTTTAAAAAAATATATAATGTCATCCGCGACAGGAAAAAAATGTTTTGACCTCACCGGAAATTGAACTCGTGTCCACGTGAATAATAAAGAAAATATATTCCATTTCACAAAAATGGTAACAGTTCACAGGATGCAGAATTATTGAACAAAAACATTGACAATGGATTGAAGTTAAACAAAAATAAACTCATTGAAATTAAGCTGCAACAAGTTAGTTTATGATAATTTAATGCATTATTACAATATGCAATAGAGTAATTTTATTATTGGAAATTAAGCCTTGTAAAAGATACACAGACATGTTATATATGATTGGACCATCATTGTATGGCATGCAGAAACCAGCAGCTTAAATATTGTCATAACCAGATTATGGGAATACAATTAGGTGATGTAACACTGTGACATATATATATACAATCATATTATACATGTTTTTTAATTGAGTTTTAATCTGGCACTTTTGTGCAAAGCAATTTTAAAAACAAGCGTTTATTTTGTATACAGATTATTATTGATTGATTGATCAAAAAGACTAAAACAGATTGTTATTGATAAGAAAAAAGAAAGAGAAAAAGAGACAGATAGAAAGAAAGAAATAGGGAAGAGATAGACGAAATAGGTTTAGAGAAAGTTATCCTAAGATTAAAGAAATAATGTGTGATATTAAGAGATGGGAATAGGTTAAGAGAAAGTAAGATACAGTAAGAGAGATAAGGAGAAAGACAGAGGACAGAAAGACAGATAAACAAACAGGCTGGCGCACGGACAGTGGAAAAGACAGACAGACAGACAGACAGACAGACAGACAGACAGACAGACAGATAGATAGATAGATAGATAGATAGATGGATAGATAGATAGATAGATAGATAGATAGATAGATAGATAGATAGATAGATAGATAGATAGATAGATAGATAGATAGATAGATAGATAGATAGATAGATAGATAGATAGATAGATAGATAGATAGATAGATAGATAGATAGATAGATAGATAGATAGATAGACGGACGGGCAGACAGACAGACAGGCAGACGGACGGACAGACGGACAGATAGACGGACGGACAGACAGACGGACGGACAGACTGACGCACGGACAGATGGACAGACGGACGGACGGATGGATAGAGCATTGTAGATTAGATTGGTAGGACTGGTTGGTCTCGAGGCAAGACAGCAGTCTCGAGACAGAGAGGTTGTGATTTAAAATCCCGGCTGTAACAGTCGAGATTGTTATTTGTGATTTCTTTCTGTGACAACCACCCCTGGTCTCAGCAACGAGTCCCGGCTTGAAATGCAAACTACTCATCGATTGAAGAAATATGAGTACCTCCAGAGACGAAGTTATCTGCCTTAACGGCACGGGACAGCTGTGCACACGTGTGTCAAGATAAAACGGATTAAACACGCAAAACTCAGTTCCTAGTCTCTAGGGATTTCGCCAGAGGTGAAAGCTGGCAAACACCCCCCACCCCCCAAAAAATAAAATAAAAAATAAATAAATAAATGTATATCGTAATACAAGTTTTCAAGAGAAAAAATAGAAGAAAATAATAAATAACAGTTACAACACTAACAATGTGCATTCTTTATCAGAGCGGATATTACAAAATAATAATGAAAAATAATCCTATTGAACATTTTCGACACTCGTGCTGTCATTAAGAAAAAAAGTGTTACCAAAGAAGGAATGTTCTTAGAGAGAACATGGACATAAGAGAGAATAGAAATAAGGGATGAGAAAGAGGATAGAGATATACAAGAGATGTGCCATTAGTGGAGTATGAGAAGAGTGACAGTGAATGAGAGAGAGAGAGAGAGAGAGAGAGAGAGAGAGAGAGAGAGAGAGTGTACAATTAAGAATGATTGAGAAATATAGAGCAGTAAGAAATTAAAGTGGAAAGAGAGGCAGACAGAGAGAGAGAGAGAGAGAGAGAGAGAGAGAGAGAGAGAGAGAGAGGGAGTATTATTAGTGACGATAGAAAAGTAAAGATTCTTTTTAAAAAACAAGTGTTTAACGTGGCGAAAGTCAGAGAGAGAGAGAGAGAGAGAGAGAGAGAGAGAGAGAGAGAGAGAGAGTCAAGATAGTAAGCAAAGCAACAAATATTTAGTTCAAAGATGAAGTTCACGAAGAGCACTATGGGTAAAGAGGAGGCTGAGAACCGGAAACTGAAGGCACAGAATGGGAAGTGTGTCGTCACAAGTACGTACACCTGTGAGCTTGAGCAGCAGATGATGTTGTCTATGTGTTTAGTAAACGTGCCGATTGGCAGGGAGTGCGGACCAGATGGCATGGCTAGGGCACAACGTTTGTCTCTGATATTTTAGTATTTTTGAACTGCTGCACATTTCGGAAATGTGATCTTTTTTTTTTAACTCTTTCAGTACGTTTCAACTCACCATGCGCCATGCCAATTTCGATCATGGAGACAAATAATTATAAATGAATATTATTATAGAGGGAACTTCCGAGGCGATAATCAGCGAATCAATTCAGAGGAAGAGCTAACTGTTAGTGCTGAGTGGCAGTGTTCCCTAGCGTTTGGCTTTTCGTGGCAAGGCGCTGTGCCACTGAGTATGGGTTCGATCCTGCTTTGGTCCATATTTTTTTCTGTTGTTGATTATTTGTCATTTTTTCCCAGTGCTGTAAACATACCTCTTCCTCTGAATTGATTCGCCAATTTCGATCATGTACGTTTAGCCACACAGTGCGTCACTCTCAATTTGATTAGTGTAAACCGTCATCAAACCATATTCTTTTTATATGTCTTGTATCATCTTTGTATTGGTGAAATCTAATTCCTTGTTTAATTATCTAAAATTCATATGTAATATGTTAAGTGTTAGATAAATATAAACATATATATTTGTATTTAAAAAGATGAAAAATTTTGTCTCTGAAATTTCTCCCGTTAAATTGATAAAAACCTTCCGTACAGAAAGAATTAATTATTCATTTATCAAAGTTGAATAGAAATGTTAGTGTTATTTTTTAATTCATTTTTTTGTGGTGATCTGTTTTGTACAATGTAAATCACAAACTGACAGAACAGGGAACATTGTGAGTTCATTCTTTTAGAGATTGAATGATTTTCTTCCCAATCTGTTTCAGGGGAAAAAGAAAACTTTCCCCATTACTGGGGTCTGTTTGTAGGACCGGAGAATAAAGGTCGCTGTCCAGTCAGTCACCGAAATGTATTCGGGTCTGAGTTTTTACTTACACCCGTTAGTAAAAAAAAAAACGTGTGACCTTGTGCGCTAGCTCACTGGTTAGTGAATTGGACTATGAAGGACAGATGTAGGGTTCGATTCCAAACGACGGCTTCCGGGTTTACCCAGCCATAAATGGGTACCGGATTTTTTTTCTACGATAGTAAAGCGGCATGAGCCTGATACCGACCACATTACCCAAAAAAATCATGTGATGAAAGTCTATACAAATTATGGTCACTAACACCATATTCCCTATACGCCACTTGGCGTGACGAGGCTCTTACATTTTACCGGAATTCTAATCCGTGTTCTCCAGGTTTGGAGCACTATAAGGTATCCATTCGACCACCCGCTCTCCTCAGTTTCAGAGTTGCAAGAAAATGGAGAATTTAAATAAATGCTTTGTATTTTCATGTATAGCGTTAAGCTTGATATATGCTGTTTCGTTAATCTATCGCTTTCCGGCGATGCTAATAGTCAAATAAGGATGGAAAAAAGAAACGGGTCTCTGTTAGGTCTGTCATTTATATTGTTCTTTTATAAACAGAAATGAAGCATCTTTTACGGCATCATCATATCTTCTAGATCTGTCACTATAGTAACTGAAGAATTAGAGAACGGTACTACATGCTGCCGCCGCATATACAAGTTCAAACGCCGCATATACAAGTTCAGACGCCGCTTATACAAGTTCAGACGCCGCATATACAAGTATGTCTTTTATACTTTTTTCACTAGAACTGCAAAGAACAATCTATCACGGTATTATGCGATCTCCAGAAGATGTCACAATGGCAAATGCGGAATTGGGGAAAGGGAATGAATGTGCAGTGCAATATATGCGTAGTATACAGGTCATGGCTTTTATATAATGTCCTGCAGAAAAATAATTGTGACAAATCTGAAACAAATGCAGAACATCACATACTTGGGCACAATAATAACATCAGACGGAAGATGCACCACATGCAGCAGTAAAAAGCAAAATACCACAAACTAAAGTAGCAATTGAAAAATTGAAAAAGCATCTTATGCAACAAGTCTATGTCAATGGAAGTGAGAAACAAAAGCTTCGTTGTCAATACTGCCTACCCTATGCAAAAGAATAATGGACAGTACACAAAGAAATGAAAAGACGATTAGAGACCACAGAGATCGGATATCGTAGAAGAATATTGAGAGTTCACTGGACAGCTGAGATGCCCAAAGAAGAAATACCTAACCGATACAAAAAGTGAGCTGATTAAAAAAACATCAAAAAGAAACAATCGACATTTTTCAGGCACATTATGAGAAAAAAAAGTTGGAATATTTGGTTACAACTGCCAAAATACAGGGAAAAAGAGATCGCGTATGGCAGAGAGAGAAGATACTAGATAGCTTTAGTGTCGTGGTATGGAAACAGTCAACAACAGAATTCATAAGATGCAGTGTGGATAGAAAATTGTGGAAAGACATGACGTAGGCGACTACGTATCGATAATATCGGTATAATCGGTACAGCGCATGATGATAATGATGACGACATACAAAAATAGTCTTGACTCCACTGGAAATCGAACCACTATTACTGGACTGAAAACAACATGGTCAATCTATCCAGTCACCTATTTCTTTCTTAAGCTTTATCTTAATTAAGCATCTTTGACACACAGATAATTGTTAACGACATGTCCTTCGAGTAATCTTCTAGTTTTGAAAGAAAAATAGAACCACAGCTAATAAATAATGAATTTAAGAAAGCCCTGGACATCCATGGACAGAAATCAAGGTAGGAAAAAAAATCATGAAACTGCCCAGGTAAAAAAAAATGGTCATGGTTTCCACGAATTCGGGTAATTAAGCACACGCACATTAACATTTATTGCGTTAAAACTATTAAACTAAAGTGTCACATTTTGGACTTAAACAGCAACTGTGATGAGAGAGGAGGAAAGGAAGTTGCTGGAAATTGTTTGGAAAATGTGGACGAAAAAAGAAATATAAATGTGGGAGTGGGAAGAACTGAATGAATAAACTTTACATAACAGGAAGAACTTTCTTCTACTTTCTTTAGGAAGCATAGAGGTTACAATTTCACGTTTTTGTATTCAAAAGCTGGAGTCTACTTGTTGTTGCCAAGGAAACAGTAAAAGGTCGACAAGAGCGTTGAAGGACACGAGTGATAATTCATTATAGGCAGAGCGCGCCCCCCCCCCCCCCCCCCATATTTCAGCACTTAATTTAAAATAACGACCCTGGATTTGTGAATCAAAATATTAAGTGGGATACTTTTATATTGAAAGTGAAATTGGGATCTAATATTTGATTGTACTTTTGTGAAATATTGTGTTCTGCATTGTTGGTTTGACTGAAATAAATCCATATTTTATTTTTAATGTCTTTAGTACTCACGTGACGAGAAGAATGTTGCAAAGACACACCAGCTCAAGGTTGAAAGAAATTAACTAAACACATATCACCTCTAACATTTGACCGGCTGCTAAAATCAAGTTACCTCTAAAATGTGACAGGTTGCTAAATTCAAATCACCTCTGACATTTCACAGGCTGCTAAAATAAAATCACTCGTAACATTTGACAGGCTTACTAAAATCAAGTTACCTCTAAAATGTGACAGGTTGGTAAATTCAAATCACCTCTAACATTTAACAGGTTGCTAAAGTTGTCATCTCTAACAATTCATGGGTTCATGGGAGTAAGAACAAATCACCAGTAGCATTTGACATGCTGCTAAAGTCAAGTCACCTCTAATAGCTCATATGTTGCTAAAATAAAGTCACCTTTAACATTTAAACCTTATAAAATCAAGTCATCTCAAACATTTAGTGACTTGTAAAATCAGGTCATTTGTAACATTTTACAATCTGCTGAAATCAGACCGCCTGTAACATTTGACAGGCTGCTAAAATCAAGTCACCTCTTACATCTGGTGGTTTGTAAAGTTGTTTAAATCAAATCAATTTAAACATTTGACATGCTACTAAGTCAAGTCACCTCTAACAATACATTGGCTGCTAAAATCATGTTACCTTTAATATTTAAGAAGTTGCTAAAATCAAGTCACTTCTAACATTTACACCTTATGAAATCAAACCACCCTTAGCATGTGGTGGCTTGTAAAATTAAGTCACCTGTAACATTTTACAGGATGCTAAAATCAAGTCACTTCTAACATTTACACCTTATAAAATCAAGCCACTCTTAGCATGTGGTGGCTTGTAAAATTAAGTCACCTGTAACATTTTACAGGATGCTAAAATCAAGTCACTTGTAACATTTGACAGGTTGCTAAATCCAAATCACCTCTAACACTCGACATCTTTCTATTAGTTCACCCAGTTCTAACACTCGACATCTTTCTATTAGTTCACCCAGTTCTAACACTCGACATCTTTCTATTAGTTCACCCAGTTCTAACACTCGACATCTTTCTATTAGTTCACCCAGTTCTAACACTCGACATCTTTCTTTTAGTTCACCCAGTTCTAACACTCGACATCTTTCTATTAGTTCACCCAGTTCTAACACTCGACATCTTTCTATTAGTTCACCCAGTTCTCCTAAAAAGATTAATTAAGCAAGTTCAAATTCCTGAAGGCAAAACAAAAATAGCCATGTTATGTTATCTCTGGAGTTAGAAAAAAAAAAAATCTGACCCGAACACTACAAGGCTAATGTATTATACATGCGGTTTATACTCCTTGGGAGCCGCGATAGCTCAGTGGTTAGTGAACTGGACTACAAAGGACAAGGGGTAGGGTTCGATCCCAACCAACGGCTTTCGGGTTCACCCAGCCTTTAATGGGTACCGGATTTTTTTTTGGGAAAGTGAAGCGGCACGGGCGTAATACCGACCACATTACCCCAAAAATCATGTGCCGAAGGTCTGTAAAATTTATGGTCACTAACACCATATTCCCTACACGCTACTTGGCGTGACGGGTGTACTTTACTTTTTTTACTTTTATACTCCTTATCCACACGAAGAACTCGCGACAGACCTAACAAAAAATGGGATTTAAGCTTTAATGATATATATATATATATATATATATATATTTATCTTTTTATGTTATTGTAACAACTGTCGATCTGCCATTCTCATGTCTTCCATTTGCGTTCGCTATATACTTCATTGTGGTGTCAAGTCTCTATATGTTCACAATATTTTATTATTTTTTAATCTTTCATATTTTCAGTGTTTATGATTTCACTCTAAGTTTTGTTAAATACATGATTTAAGACAATTGATTCAATTTTTGAAGGTGCTTATTTATGCGTGTGTGTATATATGTAAGTTTACATGGAGACGTTTGCATATTCATTGATCAAATTGACAGAGAGATCGATAGTCCGACCAATGGGGTCGCCGCTCCCATCAGTTTAGCGGATCACCCTGGCAACCTCAAACCAGGAAGCAGGAAAGGGGCGTGCCATGACTGAACTGGTCTGACCTGTCCATGAGAAATGCTGGCGTAGGAGGGGTAAAAATAGTTGGTCGCGATTTGTTTATGAAATAAGGGAGACTGAAAGGAGATAAGAGAGAGCTACATTAAGGTTGAATACTGGCAGTGAATGGAAGAATTAGCGACGAGAATATCTCTCCTCAGACCCTCTCATAAATCATCTAAATATAGTATTATAGTGTACTGGGTATAACTGATATTGTGTCACTATAGGCATTATATAAAATGGTAATTATAAATGTCATAACATACAATTTACAAATGCTAGAAACTTAACCTGCTAGTTAATACATAAAGCGACAACAGATCAAGTGGTTCGGGCATGTGGTAAGACATAAAGAACTAAATCTAATACAACCAGTTACCAACAAACAATACGAGAACTTCAGATCAAAAGGTCGACCAAGACAAAAAAAAATTAAATAACCGGAATACAAGAAACATTTGGAGGTATAACAGTAGAAGAGGTCAATAGAAGAGTAAGAAACCGCTAACCATATCCCCCCCTCGACGTCGAAACGCAAATGTGGAAAGAAAGAAAAAAGAAAGAAAGAAAGAAAACATAAAATAACACAAGATGGCAGAACAATCATGACCATCATCTAAAATGCGTGCTGTCTCTCTACAATTGACTATCTATACAGTTGCTTACGAATGTTTGTGTTAAATTCCTCTCATGCAGCTTGTTTAGATTTTGTCGCTTTGTTGTCCTCAAACTTGTCTTCCCTCGATATTTCCAATTGTGGCGGTATATTTCTGCTGTTCCTTTGCCCCATACGAGCACATGGTGAATATTAATGGGTTTTTTTTCCCCTAACACCGGGTGTTGGAATGTGGGAAGAGCTCAGGGCTTCGACAAACACAGATCCACGTCATTTCTTCGGATGATGGAGATGGGAGTTAAGATGGGCACAGCCAGAAATGAGAAACTTAATGGGCGTGTAAGAAGACTTATCAACCAACACAGAACTGGAGTCGTCAGTCGCTGGATCTGAGCACCTATGGACATTTTCGGAGTGCAATGATAATGACCCGCAAATAACTCAATAACTGGGTGTCACCTTTATCTTGCTCTCTTATAGAGTATCCTTATCCCATGTTTAGCCGTCCATATTCTGTTTTCTTAAGCATATTCACGTTTCTATGGTTTCTAAAGACTTTCTTGTAAAATAACATACAAATAACATACAAATAACATTACAATATGCTCACCAGTCTACATAATCTCGCATCCAACAGGAAAGTACGCTGTTCGTGTGATATGTAAAGCCATCAGTGTTTTTTTGTTTGTTTTATTTTTCTTCATCAGTGGTCTAAGGGTTCTTCAGGTGGTCAAGATTGAATCATATCTCCTATCGAAGGCGGGCGATATATTATGAGACGTTATTTTTATGTTTAAAATAACAGAATGTAAAATACTTTTCCCTAGGTTAAGTATTAAACTAACACGCTGTATGCTCCTCGAAAGATGAATTTTCCAAAAGAAATTGTTCCCATTAACACCACGACACCTGTAGTAGGGAATTTGTATGATTCACAACCATATGTTGCTTTTGGGAAAATACATGTCCTCAGTAGCTTTAACTTTACTGCCTTGTTGATGTTCAGCGTATGTTCTGTATGGTACTAAATGTTTGTGTTGATATTGCTAATCTTCTTTTGATCTTCTTTTAACAGTCACTATTGTTAGTTAATATAGATACCATGTTTTCATAGTTTGTTACAATTTCAAGATTTTCGTTTAGGGCTAAAAACATTATATATATATATATATATATATATATATATATATATATATATATAAAGAGAGAGAGAGACCAGTGCTGAAATGTAAGGATATTTGCAGGGTTTCCTTGAGGGAATTTTCTATAAGTGGAAGGAACTGGGAAAATGTAACTGCGGATCTAGCACATTGAGAGCAAACATAAAAAATGGCACAACAACTTTCGAGACAGTGCTGATGTCAAATTCTGAAGACAAGAGGCGCAAGAAAAGGAGTCCAGGCCGAGTACCGCGGGTGCACCTTGCTCATTCTGTTGATGTATCTGTCTGTCCAGGATTGGCAAATTCAGCAACTAGAATAGATGTTCAGTAAAGCAGCACCCAGTATGAGACACTAATGCTTTGCCAAACTACTGACTTAAGATTGCTTGCTGCCAACCGTCTGTCAAGGCACCAAAGACCATATATGTATATATATATATATATATATATATATATATATATATATATATATACACATATACTTGTATTGGTGTATGTGTGTGCCTGTTTCCAATTACTTAAAAATATTGTCGCATATGCTAAAACATATGAAAAGACTCAGGCGTCATGTAAGTGTTTAATTTACCCTTTTTACCATTAAAAGTATTATTAAATTACAAATGTATACTTATTTATAAACGTATATTCTAGAGAATGCGAGAACATTAATCGAAAGAATACACAGAAGTAAACAAACCAATATCTGCCTGCTATATAGACCACACCAAAGCTTTTGATAGAGTTACACCACAAACAACTTATAGAATGCCTAAAAGAGATACATCTAGATGACAAGGACATACGACTAATATGTAATCTATCCTGGGCGCAAACAGCAATAATAAAATATAACAAAGAGAACTCTATACCCATTGATATAGAAAGAGGAGTAAGACAGGGATGCATCCGGCCACCAAGCTTGTTCAATCTATACACTGAGCAAATTTTTAAAAACATCATAGAGATGCCAGGCCTACAAATTAATGGAAAGATAATCAATAACCTAAGATATGCTGACGATACTGTACTGCTAGCAGAAAATCCTAAAGATCTACAACAATTACTTAATGAAATAAACACGACAAGCAAAAAATATGGACTAGATATGAATATAAAAAAGACTAAAACTATGAACTGACAAAGAAGATACTCACAACCCACATGTGGATATAAAAATTGAAGGAATAGACCTTGAGACAGTTCAGAACTACAACTACCTTGGACATACTATAACCGGTGATGGAAAATGTAAAACTGAAATAAATAAAAGAATTGGAATGGCAAAAAGTAATTTTAATGTCATGAGGAACATACTAACATCAAAACAAATAACACCAGGGTTAAAACTAAGAATAGCAAAATGTTACATCTTCTCAATATTCCTATATGGTGCAGAAACATGGACATTAGACAAGAAAGCAGAACAGAAAATTGAAGCATTGAAATGTGGATATATAGAAGAATAGGTAGAATTGGATGGAAGGGAAAGAAAACAAACGTTGAAGTCTTAAAACAACTAAAAATGAAAAGAGAACTACTAAGCACAATTCAAACAAGACAAATGCGATTTTTTGGGCCATGTTAAAAGACACAACCGCCTAATAAAAGTAATCCTGGAGGGGAAAATACAAGGTAAAAGAGGCAGAGGCAGACCAAGATTAACATGGACGAGTAACATCAAGAGATGGACAAATCAGCCTATGACAACCTGCACCATCAAAGCAATAGACAGAGCAGAATGGCGCTCCATGGTAGCCAACATTCGTTGCGGAGAAGGCACTCGACGATGATGATATTCTAGAGAAGTAGTTATCCTTGTTACAGTGTTTCCTTTCTCTAAAAATGTTTGTCAATGCAAGCCGCTAGTTGAAACTGATATCCAAAGTCATCTCCACCAAAGTAGCTAGTAGGTTGTCGTGACAAATAACTTACAATTCAAACAAACAATTACCAGAAAACGAAATCATCTTAAAAAAAAGATGAAGTTAGAATAATAACAACTACAAACAGAAAAAAACAACAACAAACAAGTGAACGAAAAGGAAATTACAAAACAGAGCAGCTTGGAAAGAAAATAATTGTAAACAAACAATATGAACAATGAAATGCGGCACTCCTAACAAATACCGAAGAACACAAAGACGTGTCAGCAAGAAAACATGAAAGCAAATATTGACAAACAAACTAGTTAGACTATAAAAAAAGAATCAGAATATGCAACAAAGAAGATGGTAATCTCAGGAACTACTTTTACTGGGGCTGTAACTTTTGTCAATAAAGTTCATATTGCTTGCTGTTCTACCTTATATTGCTCTAACTTACATTGTTCTAGCTTACATTGTTCTATTGTACATCTTTCTACCTAATTATATTTGCGGCATTTATTTCATTCCTGGAACATGGTGTTCCTGTATGGTTTGTGAATAAAAGTCGCGGACCCAATTCATTATCGGGCGATAGTTTTTATTTCGGAGCCGCGATAGCTCAGTGGTTAGTGAACTGGACTACAAAGGACAAGAGGTAGGGTTCGATCCCAACCGACGGCTTCCGGATTCACCCAGTCTTTAATGGGTACCGGATTTTTTTTCTGGGAAAGTACAGTGGCATGGGCGTAATGCCGACCACATTACCCCAAAAATCATGTGCTGTCCGGTCTGTAAAATTGATGGTCACTAACACCATATTCCCTATACGCCACTTGTCGTGACGGGGGTACTTTACTTCTTTTTTTCAGTTTATATCTCACTCTTTATAGATTAAAGCAATTTTTAAAAAAAGTTTTGATTCCAGCAGAATTTGAACCCGCGCCCTCTTTATTTTGAGAACGCTTTGTATCCATTCGCGCTTCTGCTCAACAGTAGATCGTTATCACTGAATAAACAAATAATCGCAAAGTTACAAATGCGTTCGATCATTTTCAAAATTGGTTTTGACTGGAACTAAGTAAATGGTTATTTCTTCATACACCCTTAATTTAAATTATAATTCAGTAAAACTATCAGATAAACAATGTGTTATTTGACGTGACTGTACGATCACATCAAACCTGTTTTTTTGCTTGGTTCTATTATGACAATGTCTAAAAATAAAGTTGTTTATGTTTGGCTTGCTCTGTTTGTAATCAGATCGTGTTGTTCTACACACAAAAAAATATAATTTCCCAAACTCCGCTGCCTTAGAGTTAGATCATTTTCATATCAGCAGGTGCAGGTGCAACACACAGATAATCCGTCAGAAGGTAAAGAGTAAACAGTGCACACAATATCTATAGAAACAAGGTTAAACCACCTACGTATTTATGAGTCATGATTTAGGCACAATTATTTTTTAAAAACTGAGAAAAAAATGATAAGAAGAGTTTATGAAAACTTAGTCCACAGAAAATTAATGATAAAGCAACAACATGTAAGTACAACAAGGGATAAGTTCATCGAGACACTCCTATTGTGTTTTACAGTTGTTGTCCTTGAATAAGACCATTGTCTTCGGTGAGTGCTTCTTTAGTGAACGGTTTCTGTTGATCGTAACAAACAAGTACCGGCCTGTCACAATTTCACAACCAAAAAGTCAGTTAAGCATAGATGAAAATATCTTATAATAATATTTTAGGGCTTTTCCTTGTATAATTTCAAATTAATTAAATGTATAAACACAATCGTATTTCCAAATCATACATAAACTACTGTTTTTCCAAGTATAATGCTCAAATTAATCAAATATATATTCACAATCGTATGTCAATATCATTTTTACCTGCTGTTTTCCCACATATAATTTTCAAATATGAAGACCATTATTTTGAATGCTTTTTTTAACACCTTTGTTGATTGCAATTATTAATTTTAGCCCAGATTGTTGCTTATTGGTCGGAATGGTTCAGCGCACAGCCGTAATAACAGTAATTTAGAGAGAAAGAAGCATTTGTTCAGAAGTTCAATATTTCCTATGAGTGAGTAAAGGATTATATTTATTATGAAATGAACACAGCGAAATAGTTTTGGTATGTGTGAACTTAGTACTATCAGCAGGAGACAGAACAAAGAATTTGTTTATAATCTAAAAACTGCAGAACATCCCAACTCCCCCAGTTTGTCACATGCATACACAATTATTAATAAGAGAGAGAGAGAGAGAGAGAAGGAGAGAGAGAGTGAAAAAAGAAAGAGACAATAAGGGAAGAGAGTGTGAGATAGAGAGAGAGAGATAGAGAGAGAGAGAGAAGGAGAAAGAGTGAAAAAAGAAAGAGACAAAAAGGAAGAGAGTGTGAGATAGAGAGATAGAGAGAGAGAGAGAGAGAGTGAAAAAAGAAAGAGACAAAAAGGAGGAGAGTGTGAGATAGAGAGAGAGAGAGAGAGAGAGAGAGAGAGAGTGAAAAAAGAAAGAGACAAAAAGGGAAGAGAGTGTGAGATATATATATATATATATATATATATATATAGAGAGAGAGAGAGAGAGAGAAGAGAGAGTGTGAAAAAAAGAATGAGACAAAAAGGGAAGAGAGTGTGAGATAGAGAGAGAGAGAGGAGAGAGAGAGTGAAAAAAGAAAGAGACAAAAAGGGAAGAGAGTGTGAGATAGAGAGAGAGAGAGAGAGAAGGAGAGAGAGAGTGAAAAAAGAAAGAGACAAAAAGGAAAGAGAGTGTGAGATAAAGAGAGGCGCAACCATTGTTATAACATAAGAAAAGGAAGAAACAATTGTTTTAGTTTCATCCTTTGTTCTGACGGAAGGTTTGAGATTTGATTCCAGCAGCAGCGAGTTTTTCTTTATTTTTTTTCTATCGTCATATTTTGAGTCTACATTTGCACTGTAGATACCATTTTGCTTATATAGCAAAGGTGCTATAGGTACCCTATATATATATATATATATACGTATATATAAACTGTCAATGTTCATTTCATTTCCTATTTCTTTCGTGTAAGGATTTACTGCTTGTACGGTGCGGTGTTGCACATTTGATGTAGCTTTCTAATTATCGCTACTTCAGTCAGGCTAATCTGAAAATAATATTTTCCACTACAATTTTGAATGACTTGTGTGGTTTATTATAGCCTAGAAGATGCAGTTTGAGGCTGATCGTGGCTCGCCAGGAAGACCAAAACCCCTTCGTCATCATTAGCTGTTAGCTTGGATCTTTGTCAACTTGAATTTGTTAAGTCTGCCGCCATTTATCCATCACTTCCTGAATCACATTGTTGCCTTTTAGCTCAATATTTTCATGTAGTATGATCGTGCTGCAAGTTGGTTTATTTTATTCAAGTCAGATGTCCAAACCGTTTCATTCATCGATGTTCGATCTAATCATTAGTGGAACTGTCCAAACGATGTTTCTCAGTTCCATTTTCTTTTCTAAAAAAGAACTATCCGTCTTTGTCTTGTCTTCAGCATTTCTATTACGTATGATTGTATGTGATTTTGTACTGGTGTCTTTCAATCACAATCCATGTCTACAATGTGTATCCTAATGTAGGTATATATATACAAAGGATACGCGTAACAATTTCTTTCTTTCATAAACGCGTTGTAATGTTTCATGATATATGCTATTTGGTAATTTATGTTATTTTCTTTCTAGATTCTAGATTATATCTATTTTACTGGTTTGATGCCATCAGTGAAGACACACCCCAAGCGCTAGTTCTCTCCAACTTGTATAATCTTTTAAATTGATGTTTTATTGTTGCATTGATTCATACAGTTCAATGACAAATGAATAATTTACTTCTTATTTTAAAATAGATAGGCCTTGTTTTATTAGCAAGAACGTTGACATCTGCAACCATTCATATTGACTTCAACCGGTGACTACATACACAGTTAGGGTACATTAACCTGTTGATGTGTGCCCATGTCAAATATGACACACATATATATATATATATATATATATATATATATATATATATATATATATATATATATATATTTATAGAACACAACTGGAATTCAAACTTAATTAAAATTATCTGATAAAACTATATTATAAAACTATATTATAAAACTATATTATAAAACTATATTATAAAACTATATTATAAAACTATATTATAAAACTATATTATAAAACTATATTATAAAACTAGATTTAATTTGCTATACGAGAAGGGTTACCTTTGAGAAGTTGTGGTTGTGATTGTGATAAGGTCGGGTATAAAGTCACAATTAATTGTAGCGATGCAAGCATCTTTGGGAGCCGCGATAGCTCAGTGGTTAGCAAACTGGACTACAAAGGACAAGAGGTAAAGTTCGATCCCAACCGACGGCTCCGGGTTCACCAAGTCTTAAATGGGTACCGGATTTTTTTTCTGGGAAAGTAAAGTGGCACGGACGTAATACCGACCACATTACCCCAAAAATCATGCGCTGAAGGTCCGTAAAATGTATAGTCACTATGACCATATTCCCTATACGCCACTTGGCGTGAAGGCGCACTTTACCTTTTTCACTTTATGCAAGCATCATGAGTCACTTTCTGATTTTCACAAAGTGAGATACACAAAAAAAAAAAAAAAAATAAATAAAAGGGAGCAATATCAACAGGAAATAAGCGAATTTTTCTTTGATATTTCTCTGCACGTGGATGGTATGATCAAAACAATTTTAAAATACAGTCTGTCTTGTATCGTTGTATATAATCTTACAACAATTATACTTGACTCAGAAAGTGAGTGGTTATTTTGTCTGAGAGGACAGTCTAGCTCTGAGATCATACACGCTTTCACTGCGCCACTTTTGTCTTACAACAATACAATATTTAGATTGACAATCTTTTCTCACGATCATGCATCTTAAAATTATGATATTTTACCACCCCTCCCTTCCTCCCAAAAGAAAAAACACATTCTAAATATGACTTTTCTTTAAAAGGAGAAAAGAAAAACTTACATTCAAGCCAGTTTTATCTGGTTTACCATTTACATTTGATTCGCTATATATCGGTCTCACGATCAAAGATCTCATAATCGTGATTGTTCTATCTCACAACCAAAGATCCCCTAATCGTGATTGTTCTATCTCACAACCAAAGATATCCTAATCGTGATTGTTCTATGTCACAACCAAAGATCTCATAATCGTGACTGGTCTATCTCACAACAAAGATCTCATAATCGTGATTTTTCTATGTCACAAACAAAGATCCCCCAATCGTGATTGTTCTATCTCACAACCAAAGATCTTCTAATCGTGATTGTTCTATCTCACAACCAAAGATCTTCTAATCGTGATTGTTCTGTCACAACCAAAGATCTTCTAATAGAGATTGTTCTATGTCACAACCAAAGATCTTCTAATCGTGATTGTTCTATCTCACAGCCAAAGATCTCATAATCGTGATTAATCTATGCCACAACCAAAGATCTTATAATCATGATTGTTCTATCTCATAACCAAAGATCTCCTAATAGTGATTGTTCTATGCCACAACCAAAGATCTTCTATTCGTGATTGTTCTATCTCACAACCAAAGATCTAATCGTGATTGTTCTATCTCACAACCAAAGATCTAATCGTGATTGTTCTATCTCACAACCAAAGACCCCCTAATCGTGATTGTTCTATCTCATAATCGTGATTGTTCTATGCCACAACCAAAGATCTCCCAATCGTGATTGTTCTATCTCACAACCAAAGATCTTCTAATCGTGATTGTTTTATCTCACAACCAAAAAAGCTAATAATCGTGATCGATCTATGTCACAACCAAAGATCTTCTAATCGAGATTGTTCTATGTCGCAATCAAAGATCTCCTAATCGTGATTAATCTATGCCACAACCAAAGATCTTATAATCATGATTGTTCTATCTCATAACCAAAGATCTCCTAATAGTGATTGTTCTATGCCACAACCAAAGATCTTCTATTCGTGATTGTTCTATCTCACAACCAAAGATCTAATCGTGATTGTTCTATCTCACAACCAAAGACCCCCTAATCGTGATTGTTCTATCTCATAACCAAAGATCTCATAATCGTGATTGTTCTATGCCACAACCAAAGATCTCCCAATCGTGATTGTTCTATCTCGCAACCAAAGATCTTCTAATCGTGATTGTTTTATCTCACAACCAAAGATCTTCTAATCGTGATTGTTCTATCTCACAATCAAAGATCCCAAATCGTGATTGTTCTATCTCACAACCAAAGATCTTCTAATCGTGATTGTTCTATCTCACAGCCAAAGATCTCATAATCGTGTTCGTTCTATCTTACAACCAAAGATCTCTTAATCGTGATTGTTCTATGTCACAACCAAAGATCTCATAATCGTGATTGTTCTATCTCACAATCAAAGATCTTCTAATCGTGATCGATCTATGTCACAACCAAAGATCTTCTAATCGAGATTGTTCTATGTAGCAATCAATGATCTCCTAATCATGATTATTCTATGCCACAACCAAAGATCTTATAATCGTGATTGTTCTATCTCATAACCAAAGATCTCCTAATAGTGATTGTTCTATGCAACAACCAAAGATCTTCTATTCGTGATTGTTCTATCTCACAACCAAAGATCTAATCGTGATTGTTCTATGCCACAACCAAAGATCTCCCAATCGTGATTGTTCTATCTCACAACCAAAGATCTTCTAATCCTGATTGTTTTATCTCACAACCAAAAAAGCTAATAATCGTGGATGTTCTGTCACAACCAAAAATCTCATAATCATGATTGTTCTAGCTCACAACCAAAGATCTCCTAATCGTAATTATTCTATCTCACAACTAAGATCTCCCAATCGTGATTGTTCTGTCTCACAAGCAAAGATCCCTAATCGTGATTGTTCTATCTCACAACCAAAGATCTCCTAAACGTGATTGTTATATATCACAACCAAAGATATTCTAATCGTGATTGTTCTATGTCACAACCAAATATCTCATAATCGTGATGTTCTATCTCACAACAAAGATCTCATAATCGTGATTGTTCTATGTCACAACCAAAGATCTTCTAATCGTGATTGTTCTATCTAACAACCAAAGATCTTCTAATCGTGATTGTTCTATCTCATAACCAAAGATCTTCTAATCGTGATTGTTCTATGTCACAACCAAAGGTCACCTAATCGTGATTGTTCTATCTCACAACCAAAGATCTAATCGTGATTGTTCTATCTCACAACCAAAGACCCCTAATCGTGATTGTTCTATCTCACAACCAAAGATCTTCTAATCGTGATTGTTCTTTGTCACAACCAAAGATCTTCTAATAGTGATTGTTCTATCTCACAAACAAAGATCTTCTAATAAAGATTGTTCTATGCCACAACCAAAGATCTCCTAATCGTGATTGTTCTATGTCACAACCAAAGATATTCTAATCGTGATTGTTCTATGTCACAACCAAATATCTCATAATCGTGACTGTTCTATCTCACAACAAAAGATCTCATAATCGTGATTGTTCTATGTCACAACCAAAGATCTTCTAATCGTGATTGTTCTATCTAACAACCAAAGATCTTCTAATCGTGATTGTTCTATCTCATAACCAAAGATCTTCTAATCGAGATTGTTCTATGTCACAACCAAAGATCTAATCGTGATTGTTCTATCTCACAACCAAAGACCCCTAATCGTGATTGTTCTATCTCACAACCAAAGATCTTCTAATCGTGATTGTTCTTTGTCACAACCAAAGATCTTCTAATAGTGATTGTTCTATCTCACAAACAAAGATCTTCTAATAAAGATTGTTCTATGCCACAACCAAAGATCTCCTAATCGTGATTATTCTATGTCACAACCAAAGATCTCCTAATCGTGGTTGTTCTATGTCACAAACAAAGATCTCATAATCATGATTGTTCTATCTCACAACCAAAGATCTCATAATCGTGATTATTCTATCTCTCAACCAAATATCTTCTAATTGTGATTGTTCTAGCTCACAACCAAAGATCTTCTAATCGAGATTTTTCTATGTCACAACCAAAGATCTCCTAGTCGTGATTTTCCTATGTCACAACCAAAGATCTCCTAATCATGATTGTTCTATCTCACAGCCAAAGATTTCCTAATCGTGATTGTTCTATGTCACAACCAAAGATCTCCTAATCGTGATTGTTCTATCTCACAACCAGAGATCCCCTAATCGATATTGTTCTATCTCACAACCAAAGATCTCATAATTGTGATTGTTCTATGTCACAACCAAAGATATTCTAACCGTGATTGTTCTATGTCACAACCAAAGATCTTCTAATCGTGATTGTTCTATGTCACAACGAAAGATCTCCTAATCGTGATTGTTCTATCTCACAAACAAAGATCTAATCCTGATTCCACACAACTTCCGATATTACTATTTCTATCTCACGAGCACACAACTTCTGATATGGCTATTTCTATCTCACGACTACACAACTTCTAATCTGGCTATTTCTATCTCACGAACACACAACTTCTAATCTGGCTATTTCTATCTCACGACCACACACCTTATAATCTTGCTATTTCTATCTCACGACCGCACAAAATCTAATCTGGCTATTTCTATCTCACGACCACACACCTTCTAATCTTGCTATTTCTATCTCACGACCGCACAAAATCTAATCTGGCTATTTCTATCACACGACCACACAACTTCTAATCTAGGTATTTCTATCTCACGACCACACAACTTCTAATCTGGCTATTTCTATCTCACGATCACACAACTTCTAATCTGGCTATTTCTATCTCACGACCGCACAATATCTAATCTGGCTATTTCTATCTCACGACCACACAACTTTTAATCTGGGTATTTCTATTCCACGACCACACAACTTCTAATCTGGCTATTTCTATCTCACGACCACACACCTTCTAATCTTGCTATTTCTATCTCACGACCACACAACTTCTAATCTTACTATTTCTATTCCACGACCCCTTTAACGCATAAACAAAAATAAAGTATATCCCTACCAACATATTTTCGAAGATAAGCTTCATGTGTGTTTGTGTGGAATTGATAATGTTTCAAAAGTTATCTTATCTATCAATCAACCTAGTAAATGTTTTGAAACTTATTCTGAAATTTGTGTCAATGAAAATGCCAATCTACTCAACTGTCTACTATTTTATTTGTTGTTATTGATCTGAGGGCTGATAGAGGTTTTTATCTTTTCAACTCATTACGTTATTTGATAAAAACCTCTGGACTATCTGTTTGTCCCGGTTTTTCACCTTACCTTAGAATCTGCAAACATAGAATTGGCGATGGTTAGATAGGGATAATTATGTTTCTGACATTTTGCCAAACATTGCTGCATACAGATTGACAACTACACTTTTAGCTTTTAAAATAAATTGGATAATATTTTTTGTAGCGAGTTGAGAATTAGAAAACAAAACTATTGGATATTTAAAAGAAATGTACAAAGTGTTCAATTTGAGAAAAATTTTTTTTGTTTGCCAATAAAACACTTAAGATGTTTAAATAAGTTGTTTTCAACATTCCCGTTTCACCATGCTTTAATTAAACAAGTCGCTAACTATTACAACACGGATTCAACATTATGAAGATATGTTTGTTTATGTTCTTAAATAAATGATATATGAGATTGTATTTTTACGCTCAGGGGCTGAACCTTTGACCACTATGTTAAAAAGGCAAATACAATTCTGTTCATATTGATTTTATTCCCATTAAAATATATGCTAAATAAAACATCTACTGTTTCATATTATTTTTTTTCGCCTTTTGTCTAAATTCCATGACACATCTGGGGTCCCTTTACAATTTAACTTTTGGTAAGCTCTGCCCTAAACATTAGGAAAATTAAATAAACAAACCAGCTACTTTAACGTAAAGCGCAATGTAAAGTTTACAAAACATTTACGTGCTCAAAGATAGGTGGTTGAGGAAATAGCTGATCATATACCGCACTTTAATATTTATTATAAAAGGTGCACTGAGAACAATAGGCAATCAGAAACAAGCTTCGAATATATAATATCCGTGTTATATTTTGTTGTTCAATTATTATTTTCGAGTGCATTTCAGATAAATGTAATGTTACACTGTTTACGCTTTTTTTTTCGTTTCTAAGTTTGTGGTAATGTATATATGTGTTAATTTAATATTACCATATTTTTTTGTTTGACATAAATAACACATTGAGGAAGTTTGTTTATATTTAACGAGAAAGATAGTGCATCAAAAATTGTAGTAGCAGTAGCAGTAGTAGTTGTATTAGTAGTACTTGTTGTAGTAGTGAATCAGCATTGTTTATAATAAGTAATTGTTGCAGACTTTAATAGTTGTAAAACAATATTATGTTGCAATGATTAATTTTCAGTAACTTTAATATGTTTCTGGTTACTTTTGGGTTTGTGTTTTCATAAAATATTCTCACCGATCATGAGATTCAGGTTGATTTTTCTTAGTTCCACTGCCACTTTCAGCACAAACAGAAGTACTAGGGGAGACATGTCTAGAGTAGAAAGAGAACAAATCATATGGCGGTGAGAATCATGTGCTTGATGTACTGCATTTCCAGAAACATTAATCAAGTTAAGAATTGATTTTTCCCCGCAAATGATCACCAAAAAATATGAGAATTCGTTCTTGGAGTTAGGGCTCTCCATTCTCCTGTCTGGTTTAGTGTGAAATTCGTCACTTTCATCATCGGTTATTGCTTCCAACTTTCATATTTCTCCTCTTTCATATTTCCCGTCCTCTCCTACTTGAATTTATTGCTTCTTTTCACTCCTCATTTTTCATCCCGCTCTCGCTTTCCCCTCGGTCTCTGGAGACAAGTCACACAAGTCATGGTTGGTAATGAGTCACTAGTGAGAGCACGTCCCGACCGCGAAATGTTCTTTACTCAACTTCAGCCATGTTTTTCTCTTTGTGCGTTGTCTTTTTTTCCGGTTTGGAATTAGAAATTTTAAAAATGCAATTAACCATCTTTAGTGACAGTTCCGAATTTGCACATCTTTAATTTGCGGTCTGTGTTTTTGTACTAGTGCAACAAAAGTTTTAACCAATAGCCCATGATTGTAAAGTTTAATGGATTTTGTGTGAGTGTGTGTGTGTGTGGTTTGATCCTTAAGATCTTCGTCCATATTATTTTTCTCTTTATCTTGTTCGATTTCTCTGATACAACCCCATAATATTGTTCCTCATAAAGTTGGCTACCGTCTCTAGTTAATCTAGTCATTTTATTTTGTAAGTTGAAGAAAGTCTGCGCCATCACGTGTGTCCGTTTGATCATAGGACGTGCCGTTATCAGTTTTCTCGTTATGAACTTGCCTTAGACTAACCCTCAAAAACACTTTATGTTGGCTTATGTTGACAACGATTACTGTTGCGAATGTTTGCTCTCAGTGAAAAGCTGAGGATCTTCCGGTGACACTTAAATTCCACGCATTTAACTTCTTTTATAACTCTGCATTTACTATCCAATGTTTCGCAAGCATGTAAGACTGTTGATATTACTGGTGCAAGCAACAACAATAATCGTTTATTTAACCTCTTCCCGTTGTACAGCGAAAACACCCTTAGACAAACAGAATACAAGCCTGGAATAGCAGTAGGAGAACTTAATGTTAACAACTTCAAATATGCAGATAATATGGTACTGATATCCAAGAGCGAAAAAGAAAATTAATCATTACTCGATCAGTTATTAAACAAAGTGAGAAAAATAAGACTCATTTTAACATGAAAAAATAAGCAAACTAATTGGGGTCTTTAAATAAAGTATGTTACACATATAGGTGCAATGTATATGCAAATAGAAGAAAGCTTAGACAAGTAGATCTTTAAGTATGTAGAAATTGTGTTAAGATCCTATAGAAGATATTTTATGAGGTAAAAATATTTCATCGCACAGGCCAATAATAGTTTTTGTAAATTGAGAAATATGTTATACATTAAGTAATTATCATTGTTTCTTTCTCTCTCTCTCTCTTCTCTCTCTTCTCTCTTCTTTCTTTCTTTCTTTCTTTCTTTCTTTCTTTCTTTCTTTCTTTCTTTCTTTCTTTCTTTCTTTCTTTCTTTCTTTCTTTCTTTCTTTCTTTCTTTCCTTCCTCGTGTGTCTTTAGTCGCGAGGGGAGTTATGGTTCGCGGTTTCTTGCTCTTCTGTTGGCCGCTTCTGCTGATATTCCTCAGTGTTTCTAGTAAGCCGTTTATCCACCTTTTTCTTGGTCGGCCTCTTGGTCTGGTGTTCTTGTATCATTTGTTGGTGACACATTGTGTTAGATTTAGTTCTTTGTGTCTTATCAAATGCCCCAACTATTTGATTTGTTGTCGCTTTATGTATTCAATATCTCGTTCAGTTCTAGTCTTTTTCGTAACTCTTCCATCCATCTCTGATCCTTTCTTTCAGGCTGTTTCCTGTCATGCGTATGACTCGTTTCATTTCTGCGGTGTTTTTTTTTCTGATAGTTCTCGAGTCGAAGGTTCAAGTCTGGCACAGGTAGCACAACTTTGTAATAAAGATGTCTTATGAATGGCTCGCTTCGCTTCTTACGTTACTTCTTTGTTCGATAGCAGTGGTGAGATCTGCCCGATCACTTGACAGGCTTTGTTACATCTTGAGTCTATTTCTGGTGCTTGCATGTTGTTATATGTCAGGGTACTGCTAAGTATTTGAATTCCTTCACTTGTTTTAGGTTATTGCTATCTATCGTTATGTTGGTGTCGTGTGTTTATTTTGATATTGTCATTACTTCTGTCTTGTTTCCCGACTGTTACATTTGTCTAGATGTTCTTGCATGTCTACTGTTTCATGTGAATCAGTGCTTGGTCGTCTGCGAAATGAAACTCGTTGATTTCATCCCTTTCGGGTGGATTTGTCAGTTTGCAGATGTAGTCCATGTGATGAATAGCAGGTGGTATAGTACGCATCCCTATTTTATTTCTCTTTTGATTTTGAAGGGATCTGCATAGCCAGCCTGCTGCTGTTCTTACTTTGCTGATGCTATTTACATATAGATTTCTGCACAAGTTTATCAAATGTTGAATAACACCGTATCTCATTATCACTGAGAATTAGATGAAGAAAAGTTTCACAGTGTTACACTAAATCGGTGTTGTTTTTTGGTTGCAAATGATCGACAGTAAACGAAGAGATACAAAGCTGGATGAAATCTGTTGAGATGTATATTTTTTAAGAAGGATGCTAAAGGTACACTGGATACACCCCTCTCTTCCCCTCCCATGCCCCCACCCCCCAAAAAAATATTATTTAAGATGTGCTAAAAGAGACAGATTAAAGAAACAGAAGAAGATTATGAAACAAATTATGAAAAGGTAGTCCAGGTTTGTGAGTAAGATGCAAGTGGGAATATTTAATAACAACAGAAGAAGTATAAAGCGGGAAATATAGAGGTAGACAAAGGAAAATGATACTGGATGGTTTTCACGGCGAGACACGGGAAAAGATCAATGGTGGAATTGTTGCCCAGCGTAGAAGATCGAGAGTTACGGAGGAACATGATATCCTACGCCTCTAGCTCGGTGTGGACCACGGGTGTGTTTGACGATCTGACATCTTTACTCTAAATTCAATCCAACTTGAACTTTCAACTCAACACCCCTGCAGTTAGGAGCCGCGATAGCTCAGTTTAGTGAACTGGACTACTACACAAGGGGTAGTTCGATCCCAACCGACGCTCCGGTTCACCCAGCCTTTAAATGGGTACCGGATCAAAGTAAAATCAGCACGGGCGTAATACCGACCACATTACCCCAAAAAATCATGTCTGAGGTAAAATATAGTCACTAACACCATATCCCTATACGCCACTTGGCATACTTTACTCCCCTGCAGTTACATCATTATCATCTCAACATCCCTGCAGTAACATCCCAGCCATCATATCAACATCCCTGCACTATGCCAACATTCCAGTCATCATCTCAATATCCTTGCACTAACATCCCAGTCATCATCTCAACATCCCTGCAGTAACATCCCAGTCATCATCTCAACATCCCTGCATTATGCCAACATCCCAGTCATCATCTCAACATCGCTGCACTATGCCAACATCCCGGTCATCATCTCAACATCCCTACACTATGCCAACATCCAAATCATCATCTCAACACGCCTGTACTAACATTCTGGTCATCATCTCAACACACCTGAACTAACATCCTGGTCATCATCTCAACACGCCTGCACTATGCCAACATCCTGGTCATCATCTCAACACACCTGCACTAACATCCTGGTAATCATCTCAACACACCTGCATTAACATCCTGGTAATCATCTCAACACGCCTGCACTAACATCCTGGTAATCATCTCAATACGCCTGCATTAACATCCTGGTAATCATCTCAACACACCTGCACTAGCATCCTGGTAATCATCTCAACACGCCTGCGCTAACATCTTGGTCATCATTTCAACACGCCTGCTCTAACATCCTGGTCATTATTTCAACACGCCTGCACTAACATCCTGGCCATTATTTCAACACGCCTGCACTAACATCCTGGTCATTATTCCAACACGCCTGCACTAACATCCTGGTCATTATTTCAACACGCCTGCACTAACATCCTGGTCATTATTTCAACACGCCTGCACTAACATTCTGGTCATCATTTCAACACGCCTGCACTAACATCCTGGTCATTATTTCAACACACCTGCACTAACATCCTGCTCATTATTTCAACACGCCTGCACTAACATCCTGGTCATTATTTCAACACGCCTGCACTAACATCCTGGTCATTATCTCAACGTCCCTGCATTATACCAACATCCCGGTCATTCATCTCAATACACCCCCGCACTAACATCCTGGTCATCATCTCGATACATCCCTACACTAACATCCGGTCATCATCTTAACATCCCTGCACTATGCCAACATCCTGGTCATCATCTCAACACACCTGCATTAACATCCTGGTAATCATCTCAACACGCCTGCACTAACATCCTGGTAATCATCTCAATACGCCTGCATTAACATCCTGGTAATCATCTCAACACACCTGCACTAGCATCCTGTAATCATCTCAACACGCCTGCGCTAACATCTTGGTCATCATTTCAACACGCCTGCTCTAACATCCTGGTCATTATTTCAACACGCCTGCACTAACATCCTGGTCATTTTTTCAACACGCCTGCACTAACATCCTGGTCATTATTCCAACACGCCTGCACTAACATCCTGGTCATTATTTCAACACGCCTGCACTAATATTCAGGTCATCATCTCAACACGCCTGCACTAACATTCTGGTCATCATTTCAACACGCCTGCACTAACATCCTGGTCATTATTTCAACACACCTGCACTAACATCCTGGTCATTATTTCAACACGCCTGCACTAACATCCTGGTCATTATTTCAACACGCCTGCACTAACATCCTGGTCATTATCTCAACGTCCCTGCATTATACCAACATCCCGGTCATTCATCTCAATACACCCCCGCACTAACATCCTGGTCATCATCTCGATACATCCCTACACTAACATCCGGTCATCATCTTAACATCCCTGCACTATGCCAACATCAATGGCATCATCACAACACCCATTCACTAACATCCCGGTCATCATCTCAACACGCCTGCACTAACATCCCGATCATCATCTCAACACGCCTGCACTAACATCCCGGTCATCATCACAACACCCATTCACTAACATCCCGGTCATCATCACAACACCCATTCACTAACATCCCGGTCATCATCTCAACACGCCTGCACTAACATCCCGGTCATCATCTCAACACCCCTGCACTATTCCAAGATCCCGGTCATCGAAGCAGACGTGCATAAACTATTTTCTCTGAAGTCGCACTGGCTGGTCGGTTAGTGCGTGCCTGTGCTACTGACAGGAACGTTCCGGGTTCAGACCCCAGATGTGGCAATTTTTTTTCTCACTGACACGGCTTCGGGGCTTCTATAATGTGTACCACAGACTTTTTTCAGTTAAAGTAGGGCGGGTTTGCATAAAAACAACGAAATCACCTATACAAATTTCCGTTGATTATTAAAAAATATGGACAACACCATGTTCTCATAACACCATAATGTATGAAAGAAGCCCACCTTCCTTTCAAATTATCTTCAGTGTTAGAGTGCATAGTACATTACTATAATAAAAAGACGATATATTCTTAACATGTAGTTTTTACATGTGCTCTGTGTTGAAATTTCCAACAAGATGCGATTACTGCGGCCCAACATAACCGATATGACTTTCTACAGGCTGCCTTCCATGCTTGATAACCACTTACTTCACCATACCGGTTAGTTCGTTTCCTGGCCTGCTACAGGAAGATTAGTGAGATCTTGTTTGAGCTATGTTTTAATATTCCTGAAACAATCAGTTAAGAGAATTTAGACATTAATCCAAGTGCTGTTGGGCGTTCTGAAAAGCTCTTTCTCTTCAGATTGTTGTTGTTGCTATGTCTCGATCATTTTCTATTTTTATTGTGTCTATTATGTTCTTCACAAAATAATTAAAAAAAAATAATGCAGTAACAGTAATTCATAAAAGGACAGTTTTTGCTGAGCAATATGTTTGTGATACAAAGACCACGAGTTTATTACCAGGTAAATGTCTAGAACTTCCAAGCATGTCGTAAGAGGCGACAAAGGAGGTTGATCGATGGCTTGACAAGCTGTCATTGTAAAAAGTATTGTTATGGAAACAGAGCCATAGATTTTAGAAACAGTGATCTCTACAATATGTGCCTTTTTGGCACACAAGGTTTTTGTTTTCGAGATTGTCGTTCTGCCCTAAAGGACAGAAAGCTCGAAAGGACAATAGATAGATAGATAGATAGATATGTCTAGAAACAGTACTGCAGTTTAGAGGTTTGAGATTAACTCTTAAATCTGCAATCTCCAACAGCATAACGCATGCCGTGTAAACACAAACCAAATTTAGCTTAGGGCTAGTTAAATATGTCCAATTGAAATAATAATTATAAATAACAGCATGACGTAGCACAGTGTCTGCTGGTGTGGGTGTTTATGTCTCTCCTCAGCTATTTATCTCTAGTTGGTTATCAGTCCAATTGCTGACTTCCTACCGTACCGTTCTCATCAGTTGCCTGCTATGCATTTTTCATTTTAATAAATATTTGTTCATCCCACACGTAATGTGGTTGATCTTTACATCAACCTTGAGACGAGCTGGTTGATAACGGTGTAGAAAGACCTAACTAATGACGTGGACGTGTTGGTGCATTTATACGTTTTGTTATGCTCTCCTAGTACTTGTTTTATTTGAATACTATTTTTGTCTTTAATATGCATTTCCATTTTGAATTAGTTCAACATTTGGTAACTTAACAAATAAATAAAAACAGGGGTATGAGTTTCATTACGTTAAATGCTTCCATCGTTGAGTAAAGAAAACCTTGAGTGTTAAATCAAATGATGTTAACTAAGAGTGAGATGTAAATATCCTCATACACTGCTGAAATCGGTCGGCATAACCGAACTACAGACATGGGCTCAGAAATAGCTGACTAGTAAATGTCAGCGTGACTCAAATGACACACGATACATGATCTGTCTTTAACCATCAATTTTTGTTTTAGAAATCCATAATTTGTTTGCAGTTAGTTTCGTTTTCCCACTATTTTCTTACATCCTTAGCTACTCCATTTCTCAATTTCAGTGAGAATTGCATTCTTGCTAGTCGCACTATTTTTACTCGCATGACATTTTCATGTCACTCTTTAGCGTCAATTACTACATTCTCATTTCTCTCCTCTTCTATTTCTTCATCGTCGTGATTGAATAAAAATAATTGCGTTTCTGGTTTGTATTACTCTTAGCTCATAATATTGCCTTTTTTCTGACAGATAACATCCCCTAAGTTCATCTTGTAATCCGCATTATTACTCTGATTTTATTGTGTAATATTTTACCTTAAAACGACAGTAAACATTCTTTCCGCTGTATGCCCATTAACTTTTTCTTCCACAACTTTACTCGCGATGCTACTTTCTCATTGTGTAATTGTTTCTATAATTATTTTAGGCAATCACTTCTGCCATCCTTAACTCTTATTTCTAAACTTTAGCATGACTAAGGATACATAAGGTTAGTAATTTGATTCCATTTTACACTCCTTTCAGAATATCGTGACACTATTCTCATCTAATTATTTACTAACATAAATGTCTATTTGCCTAGTTGGTTGTCATTAATTTGGATGAATTCGTTTAAATATTATCAATAACGAGGGTTTTGAGGAACTTTAGTCGCGGAGATATAAATCCAGCAACTATTCACACGTTAATTTGTGTCTTAAATGGAAAGTCTACAACTGAAGTGAGGTTTTTTGAGTATTCCAACGATTCGCACGAAGGAAACTATCCACCAACATGAAGTTTAACGTTAAGTCAACACAATTTATTATTATTTCTTGCATAATTGTATACCTTACTGGTGATTGATGATGTTCATAACTATAAGGTGTGGGTTTATGTCTCTTTCAATTTATTTTGACTCCATCATCCCATCGTCCTGGGATTTCTAACGTTTCATTTCTAACACTTTAGAGGATGGTTTGAACACCACAAAAGATGGGCTGAAAACATTCAGGAAAAGCTTGAATATCTTCAGTGTAGTTTGTATTCTCTTTGTGCAATTTTTTAAGATGAATACTATTTTTTACTTACAAAGACGTTAAATTGTGATAGATACGTAGACATGTCATCAGGCTGCAATATCTACGCCATTCTGCCACGAACATTCGATTTTGAACATACCATTTTGATTCCAGGTTGCATTCTCTCCTTAATCCGTACTCGTTTGTCCTGGTTGATTGATCTATTTCGGATACAGCACGGGGAGGTGGAGTGGGATCTTGATCAGTTCGAGTTCATGTATACTGACACTAGTCAGCTATGAGTTGCTGATCACTTTCAGCTCAGATTCTGTTGGATGTCTTGGGCCCCATTAGAGAAAATACAAATCTTGAGTTATGTTCCCAAACCAGATCAACGTTTAAAGATGCCAATGACCACTTGCAGCAAAACTCTGGTGATAATTGCTTTGTATGTTCATTTGTATAAGTCTTTTATCTCTCTCTCTCTCTCTCTCTCTCTCTCTCTCCTCCCTCTCTCTCTACGCGTGACAGCTTCAGTTTTAGTTTTGGCCATGCACACTGACTATATAATACTGATAGCTTATTTCTCGTTCGCTGTGTCAGAAGGGATGTTTACGTTTTAATTTGTAAAGGCGTATACTGCGGTATGTACGGTAGGGGTCTGGGTATGTGACCAGAGTAAAGCCATTTTACTCCGGCGTGCTTTGCACTAGGTGATCCAGACAGACTAACATCTTCCACGAGTACGTTTGTTGATTGTTTTATTTTGTTGCACCAGGAAAGAACGATAGAGGATGGTAAATGAGGTTTGGTATTACACTAGTGAAAGTGTTAAACCATAGTCGTATTTCCAGCATTAAAGTCTATTGCCAGAAAGTTTGTATACCTTTGAAACGGATTTAAAGCGATGCATATTAATCCAATGATAGAAGGTGAAGAAAAGTCAGCGGGTTGGCTTCACAAACCACCACTCTCCATTAAATTTTGTCATTTATTGTCTCATTATTACTACAATATGCTCATTAACAGCTATGTCTGGCGCAAACATCTCAGCGACATTTAAGGAGAAATATCAAGAATTAACTATTTGTCTTCTTTGTCAATCTTTGTTTGTTTGTATGTTTATTTGTTTCTTTCTTTCTTTTACATTAATGAATTATTAAAGTGCATTACCCTCTTTTGTCCACCTTTATATATACCCTGTCATGTACTTGGGACACATTTTAACATTAGTGTTCACACACTCGACTTCTCCAGCTGTGATGTTATGTTTAGCACGCGACTATAACGATGGCGTCAATGTTGCTTCTGTGTCCGCTCCTCGTTCTTTAGGTACACTAAGCTAAATAAAGAATAAGTCTCATGCTCACCGAATGGGTACCGGATTAATTTCTGAGAAAGAAAAACGACACGGGTGCAATATTGACCACATTACCTCAAAGATAATGTGCCGAAGGTATGCGGAAAAAATGGACACTAACACAATGTTCCCTCTACGCCACGTGACGTAACGAAGCTCCTTTTTTCCCCCTCACTGAATTAAATAAGGTAACAACAACAGGTAAAATACAGGATCCGTCACCAACAAATGCTGTTGTCTAGTACGGTAACTTGACGTAGTACACTACCTTGCAACATTATATGTTACAGACCATACTTGATATTTATAATTGCTTTAATTTTTTTAAATATTAATTTTCAACCCGATATATTTACTGCCACTGTGTACATTTTCATCAGAATGTGAGTGTGTTAACAAAACGTATGGGGCGAGTATGTTTGAAGAGATAAACACAAATCGATGCTTCTTTTGCAACAACCTCAGAATATACATCAATATTGTATTGTTTATGTTATTGCTGCTATTAGAGTTTATGTTCTCTTGTTATAGCATACAAATTATTAATGTTTTCGTGAGTGAGGATAAAGTAGAACAAAATAAAGAAACCAATGTTAACAGAGCTCTATTGGTTTATAACGACGATACAATATACATTTCGGCGTGACAGCTAAAGACCGTCACATGGAAAAAAAAATTATACAGTAATATACAAATAAATGGGCTTATCTTAGTTTATGTAAATGGGAAATAAGTGAGTGGTTGTTAAATAAAGGGAGATTAGATCAGCAGATGACGTCATTGATAAGGAAGAACATTAATGGACAGACGGGCCAAACAATGAAAAAAATAGTTTGGGGAGGGGAGTGAATGTCAACATGGTAGGAAGGAGAGAGGGTTGTAATTAAAGATGTGGTTGAGACAACATGATTTCCAAAGGCTAAAGTGAATCCACACCAGTTTTAAATGTTAGATTATTTGATTTTAATGCCGGCAGGTAGAGTTTCTATATAGCCTGAAAACACAAACGAGGCTCTAAGCTGGATAAAACTAAAATAATAAACAGTTGAAAAACAAACAGGCAGTAGAAGTTGTCAAATACAAGGAAACACACACAAACACATGCGTATACTGTTTCTATCACAAGATTTTGGTGAAGACCACTACAGAATAACTTCACTGTGCTTCACTCCATGCAGAAATCATTACAGCTGAAGAGGTATGCCCTAGAACCGATTTACGAACATTAAGTTCATAGCCAGAGTTATCTCTCCTTCCATACTCAGGCTTATCTCCCCACGCTCTGTAACGTGGCCATTTTGTTTTGAAGATGCTAAATCGGATTTGGCATAAAGTAACCGCTTTTCATCACGTGGTCTGTATTTTGTAACAGGATTTAAACATGAGGAGATACTTAAAACCCACACATGCGGCACGTTTGGTTAAGAATACGTCAAAGACCAGATTTAAGCTTGTAATTGTCTTGCACCACATTGCAAGTTTAGAGAGGAATCAATGGTTTGAAATGTTGTATGGTTTCCTGCCGGTTGCCAGCCAATTACTGAATGCTGTTCACAATGCCACACTAGGAGCTAAACGTGAATCGTAAACAATAAGTTTCAATAGTGGAGGCAGAGTCCATTGAAAGTGAATTTGTCTTATCGATTTTAACTGTTGCTCCTTTCCAGTTAATTTTAAATTTTTAACTCATTATCGTTATGTGGCTTGTCTTTGCCCAGTGTGTGGTCCTGGTGGGATTGATTTCTGATAACTGATTAAAGGATCGATCTTACACCATATTCATGCAAACCGGCATATGCTATATCCTTTAAAAAACATAATGAATTAATACTTCTTCATTTTCATAGCTCTGAGGGTTTTTTAGGGCAACTCTGACAGACACACTTATCAATCTTATTCATTTCTCTCTTCTTCAGTCATCCATCTGGGATTCTGCTAAGTTCAGGCCTATCCATTCTCAGATGTTATCTTCACATCTCTTTATCTTTCTACCTCTCCTTCTAGCGCATTTTAAAGTTCCTTGCAGAACGATTTTTGCTTGGCCAGACAGTCTCTCTCTCTCTCTCTCTCTATATATATATATATATATATGGTCCTTTTCGTCTTGTCAGACGGTCTAGTGGAGGCTATTGTGTATCTTTTTTAGGTTCTGTTTTTGTCGAACAGCTTCTCTCGTGGCTAATACTGCTAATGTTTGACAAACACACACAGCCACAGTAAAAACAAGTCAGGCCCACTGATCCACAGGATTTTCCATCCTCTTTCAGAGTCTTTTCTCTTCTAAGTTTTGCCTTAGCACAGTCTCAAATGATGTTATATCATTCCATATACATGCTCTCCATGATGTGCGATCACTTGCCAGATGTTCCCAGTCGTTTTCACAGATGGAGAAGTCATTCAGAGATGATTTACAGATATCTCTATATCGTAATTTAGGCCTGTCGATTTGTCTTTTTCCGTGTATTAGTTCGCTATATAGTATTTGCCTGGGGATGCGTTTTTCTTCCATTCGCTGGACATGCCCCAGCCATCTTAGTCTTCGACATCTTAGCATCGACATGATTGTTGGGGTCTTAGCACGTTGCAGGACTGTTAATTTGGGTATTTTGTCCTGACATTTGATGTGCATTGTTCTGCGGAGACATCGCATGTGGAAGACATTTATTCTTTTTTCATGATTTGAGTTTGCTGTCCAGGTTTCAGATCTATATAAAAGTGTGAAAAGCACACAAGTTTGATATATTAACAGTTTGGTCTTCAGTGTTAGTTTCGTGTTGTTCCAAGCCATTTCTGTGAGTTTGCCGTAAGTCGTAGCTGCCTTACCAATTCAAATAAAATACTAGCTATATATACATATATATATATATATATATATATATATATAGATATATATAGCTACCGAGACAACAAAAGAATATCAAAACATGCTCTTACTTGGGAAACACCAGGATACAGAAAAGGATAAAGACCTACAGAGATCTAAAGTATGGAAAAAGACACGAAAACCATGTTGAACAACCTAATGTAGATGCAATAACACTTTCAGATTTATATTTGTTTTGTTTTTGTTTGTTCTCTGTAACAAAACTTTTACGATCGAAATGTCAGTTTGCATATTAGTGTCTTATTAACAGAATTGAAACATACTATCTTTATCTATTCATTTGTAGGTGTGGTTATCAGTATCACACGGCACGCCGCCATGCCGCCCTACTTTCATGGAAGAGAATATGCAGTTTTCAAAGTCTGGGTGAACTTAAATGACGTAGTGATCTAAGAAAAAAACGTACTATTTAGAAAATGAACCCAGACTTAACTGATAAATAGACAAACGCATCAGTCACTTTACTTAAATTCACTACTAGGACTTCAATAGTTTCTGTAGCTTGCTAGTTATACACACCAAGATTAATAACTGTTCGATAATTGCGTTATTTATGCTGCTTCTCGAATCTGTCCAGTGCGGATGAGGATGAAGAAGTGTAGGTCAGATTGGGAATGATCGCATGTCCAGTGCAGTCTCCCCATGGTGTTCGGGTAAGAGTTTTTATCTCACCTATTTGATTTTTGGGATAATGTGGCCGGTATTACGCCCGTGCCGCATTGCTTTCCCAGAAAAAAAATCCGGTACCCATTTCCGGCTGGGTGAACCCGGAAGCCGTCGATCAGAATCGAACCCGACCTCTTGTCCTTTATAGTCCAGTTCATTAACCACTGAGCTATCGCGGCTCCCAAATGGTCTAGTTCTAAAGATAAAGCCGGCAAAGTTGAAGGAAACAAATGTATCGATGGATACAAAACTTCCTCCAGCGCCGTACTGCAAGAGTAAAACTGGAAGATACACTTAGCCACAGCATCCTATTACAGCAAAGAGTTCCCCAAGGAGGAGTAATCTGTCCCATACTCTTTAACATCTACATGAACACATAACAGACAATTTTCGAAACCATACATCAAGAACCCTCTAAACCAACGACCTGACATCCGAAAACATGCCTACAGCAAGAACTCCGATATAAGAAACACTCAACAAAATAGGAAAATGGAACAATGATTTAGGTGTAGAAATAAAAATTACGAAAACAGCCATGACCTTTCGCATACCCAGAAACCAGTCAAGCAAAAATTGAAAAGAACTCCCACGAGATGAAAATCTCAAATATGTAGGCATCAACCTGGACAAGCGACTCATCTGGAAATCATACGTAAAGGAAACAGAGGAAAAAGCAATCCCGAAGTTATCATTCATAAAGAAGCTAGCTGGAACAAACTGGGGAGCGAACAGCAGGTTGTCAGAAACATATATACAGACAGAGTATACGGCATGAGAGCATGGACATCTGCCTCAAAGTGCAACACAGACATGCTTAGCGACAACTCAAAACGCAACCCTCAAATTCTTCACAGGACGCATGTAAACTATACCAATCTAGACCCTAGAGAATTGAAGATAAAATCACTGGATGATAGAAGAAAGGAGACAGTTCTGAAACAGAGAGAACAACTTCTCCGTGTACCAAACCATCCAGCCCACTCCGAAAGTCAAGGCCCTGTCTCCATAAGCCGACAGAGAAAGAGCTTCAAACGACTCTCCAAACACCTGCAGAACAAGTTTGGAAGCACCCACAGAGATGGAAATACTGAAATACTATGAAGTTGAGAAATACCCACCGGAAGGAACTGACCTAAAAATGGCATACCAGGCATAAACAAAAAAAGCAGCTTAAACTCCTCCTCTCTCCCCCTCCCCGAAAAAAGATTTAAAATATTTAAAAAGTAGCTGAAAAAATGCTTCATAAAATAATCACACCTCCAAGAAGTGGACGCATGTCTACACAGGTTGATCAGCAAAAGGAGCAATAAAGAAATTGTTGGCGAAAAGGGGTGGGGAGGGCTGAGGGAGAGGGTGGCATTTACATTCAATTAGCTGATGGGAAAATTTGCAGAAATTCCATCCCAACCGGTAGAATCTCATCTAATTTCAGAGCAAAAACTACCGATTTGCTCCAAACTACGGAGATCTTTACCAAGTCAGAAAACAAATCACCAGCACAGGTAGTATTTTTAACAGACTAAAAATCATGTCTAATTGCCATACAAAATACCACAAGCCACCAAACACTCTAAAACATAAGAAGGAAACAAACAAATTTGTCCAAAACTGAAATCGCAGAATAAGAAGGTGAATGCACGATCATAAACAAGTAGCAAAATGGAACAACTCTGCCACCATGTGACATACTAAGAGCCTAAGCCAAGACCATCATAAGCAACAAATTTCACTCGGAGTGGGAAAGATGGTTGCACATTATGAACTACAATGACCCCATACAACAAGTGCAGGGACTTCATTAGACCGTCATCTTTCATCTCAAAGCCCGTCACTGTAGACTCCTAATCAATCGTCTCACAGTGTCCCAATGCCCATGTCGAACTTGTATCAAAGACCCAGAGAACAGTCTCTATCCGTGTCCAGCCACGGTGTCAAATCTCACCAGACGGTGCAGAACTGAGCAAAACCTATCCGGTAACTGTCAGCTTTATCATGACAATGAGACTACAGATCAGACCCCACGAACTAAAGACCAGATGAAAAGCTTCTCCTACCAGGACGTGTGGGTACAACAGGTGAAACAATGAGTCAAGATCGCATGAATAAAAGACTTGAATACTGAAGATGAAGAAGGTCATTAGAAAATATAGTACTAAACTTTTTAAAAGGCCAATAAGCGGAGGAGCTATAATTAATCTATCTATCCATCCATTGATCTTTCTGCCCGTAGCCGGCCCATAGGGTATAGACCCAGATACTCTTTCTCTTATCTAAATTTTTATTTTAGCAGTTTTCAATCCTTATAAAGATATTTGATCAAATCTCGCCATTTGTCTCTGTTCTGTGCAAGCAACTCTATCATTAATGCACCCATCTAATTAGTCTCTTGGCAAAAGTACAAAATTTTATCCACATTATCTTTATCCCGTGAAAGAATTCCGTTTTTTTTAAAACAAACGTTGTTTTCCCGGTAATCATTTCATGCGGCTATTGGTCTAAATTTCTTATTTTGTTTCGCTTCTTGTCAAACATAATTTGTAACTGTCGCGAGAAGGCGTCATCACAATGCTGATTACCCAAAGCATAAGCATTGAATAATTGGTAGTTGAGTCTTGCAGACAGCGTGAATGTAAGCAGGAAGAGGAATTTGCCAGAACGGCACAAACATGAACAAAGCCGCATCACGATCAAAGATCTTGTAGTCTGTGACAATGGACGGATAGTCTGAAAATAAACAGCAAATAGAAAAACACCGTTGATGTCAAATGAAGAGGTTAACTACTTTATATTAATGTTACCTGAAGAAATTCAAAGAAAAATCTAATTTTTAATAAAGAGAGAGAGCGCGCGCGCGAGAGAGAGAGAGAGAGAGAGAGAGAGAGAGAGAGAGAGAGAGAGAGAGAGAGTGAATTATGTTATAGTGATTTCTCCAAAGATAGTTTTTGAAATAAAATATCAGCAAATAAGCAAGAATGCTTCTTCTCTTCCCACAATTATCACACCCTACTTCAGGAGCAGCAGTCATTTTATTTATCGCGAAAATATAATGTCATGGAAGTGATAGAAAGTGTGCACGTGTATAACTTTATCTAAATGAGTGCTTTATGGAGACTTAGATGCTAAAAATGTCAGATAACAAAAGCCAGGAGAAATAAAGAGAAACTATTACAATAAGATGTCTGAGAATGAATAGCGAACGTAACAAAATGTTACCAAATCAACAACAAGCCTGTTAGAAAGGAACCCAATTCTAAATGACATCGATCAATTGGTAGGGACACATACCGTGCCTGCTAGCAAACAACATCCCTGCCAAGCACTAACAATTAGATTCAACAATTAAAGGGAAATGAGGGAGACCTCATTCAGAGAAATTTCTCGAAATAACATTATAACATTAAAAAAATAAATATAACATTACACAAATAACTGATGTAAACCATACAGTTCCTCCCGAGCACTCAATTCTCCCTCTACACTAAAGCTCTAGATGAATGGGAACAAAACAGATCATATGTTTGTGTACACATACACTCATACAACTGTGTAGTTTTTTGTATTCGTACTTCACTTTATAAAAAAAAATAATGAACAACAATTACAAATAATAATAACGAAAAACAAAATATATGAATAAAAAAATCAAAGATGATATAACAACAAAAGATGAGATCATATTGAAGCCAACATTTGAAAATAATAGCGCCAGCTTTAAATGCTAAGACAATTAAGTGATGAAATCTGCATGTAAGAAAGGATATATCAAACTTAACATTAAACACATTCAAACACTAAAGGTTATATTCATTTAACAATCATCCACTGACTTATAATTATTTAATCAATTAATCAATTAATCTCTTTTTGCGAACGTTGTAACATAAGAAATTGAAGCCAGCGGTCACAACATAAATAATTTGCGACATGCAGATGACGCAGTCTTAATAGCAGACAGATAAAGAACTACAATAAATGATAGACATAATAGTAAAAGAATGCAACAAGAAAGGTCTCAGTCTGAATAGTAAGAAAATAGAAGTAATGGTCATATGAAAGACACAGAGGACATTTCCTGAACAGCACGTTGACAAGACACATATTTATAAGAGACATCCAAAGTAACTCTAAAGTACAAAGAAAGTACATCCAAAGTGCAAAGTACACCCAAAGTACTTTCAAAGTAGACAGATTGACTATTTACAGGAATTAATGTAGCGCCATTCACCCTGCCCATTGTCTTGATGGTGCACGTTGTTATAGGCGAGCCTGTCCACTTTCTGTTGTTATCAGTCCACTTTCTGTTGTTATCAGTCCACTTTAGTCTTTGTCTGCCTCTGCGTCGTCTACCTTATACCTCCCCCACCCCCTTCCAAGATGACTTTGAGAAGGGCATTTTGTCTCTTCACATATCCAAAAAATATCATTTGTCTTTTTCGAATTGTTTTAAGACAAGTAGCTCTTTCTTTTACATTTTCAGCTTATTGAGAACTTCCATCTTTGTCTTCTTTTCCTTACACCCAATGTTCCCAATGTTCCCCATTTCCCCTGTCGATCCAAATTTCAAAGGCTTCAATTTTCTGCTCTGCTTTCTTGCTTAATGCCCATGTTTATGCACCATAGATGAATGTTGAGTAAATATAGCATTTTGCTATTTGTAATTTTAGTTTTGATGTTATTTGCTTTGATGTTAGTTTATTTTCTATCTATCTATCTATCTATCTATCTATCTATCTATCTATCTATCTATCTATCTATCTATCTATCTATCTATCTATCTATCTATCTATCTATCTATCTATCTATCTATCTATCTATCTATCTATCTATCTATCTATCTATCTATCTATCTATCTATCTATCTATCTATCTATCTATCTATCTATCTATCTATCTATCTATCTATCTATCTATCTATCTATCTATCTATCTATCTATCCATCGATCCATCGATCCATCCATCTATCTATCCATCTATCCATCGATCCATCGATCCATCGATCCATCTATCTATCTATCTATCTATCTATCTATCTATCTATCTATCTATCTATCTATCTATCTATCTATCTATCTATCTATCTATCTATCTATCTATCTATCTATCTATCTATCTATCTATCTATCTATCTATCTATCTATCTATCTATCTATCTATCTATCTATCTATCTATCTATCTATCTATCTATCTATCTATCTATCTATCTATCTATCTATCTATCTATCTATCTATCTATCTATCTATCTATCTATCTATCTATCTATCTATCTATTGATCTTTCGAACTGTGGCCGGCACATAGGTCAAAGATCCATATACTCTTTCTCTTTTCCTAAATTTCTTTCCAGCAGTCTCGATTCTTGCAAATATCTTTTATCACATCTCGCCATTTATTTCTGTTCTGTGCACACATCTCAATCACATTGAGGTAATCAATTTCTGCTGCCTTTGCCTCGCTGATCAATGTCAGTGTCTCAGTATCTCTCTAGGTCGGTTTCTTTTCTTCCTTCCTGTTGTCTCTCACATGAATGCTTGTTTTGTTTTTCAGTTATTATTTCTTCTCATCACATGTCCAACATATGTCAATCTTCTTTTCTTGATTACTTATTATACTAGTGGTTGTTTGGCGATTAGTTTATTTTACATGTTAAAATTAATTTTTGTTACCCATTCTTTTGTTTATGTCTGTCTTACATTTTCCATCATTTATTATAATATAACCAAGATAGCTATATTCCTGAACTATTTCTGGGTTCTTCCATCTAACTATTAGACTGTCACCATCAACAAATAAACTGCGTTATTAAACACAATAAGTTGTCTTCCGTGTTTGGTTTAGTAAATCACACCTTCAAAATGCAAGAGAGCGTACCGTACAAGTGAACATTTATTAATTGTAAAATGTTCCTCATATTTGTTGGATTGTTAGACTCCGGAAGATGGGTTTGAACTAACTGCAATGTTGATCTGAGAACGTAGATGTAATAGTTAACAGAACATATTTTACTTGCCATACTGCAACAAGAAATACTGAAACTCACACACCACATCTTTAAATGTTGTCCTACAACACACGTGCACAACACACATCTTCCATACCTCTTAGAAGGCAATTCGAGTGTTGAGCAGCAGTCTCATATCCAAGGCTTCAGAGATGCAACTAAGAATGTACTTGGTACTTTGATGTGTTGAGCTCTTACCGTCATCTGGTTCATGTAAATAATATGTGTTCCTATGTTTGTATCCGTGTGTGTGTATGTGTGTGTGTGTCTATGTGTGTGCTGATCTCCTTGATCTAACACCAAGTTTACTTCTCTTTCTCAAAATAATATGTTCGTCATATTGTGAGAGTATTAGTAGCACAGCGATAGCGCGCTTACTTGGGGAACAAGTGGCGTGGGTTCGATCGTAGCCTGGCGCATCCAATAGACCCTGATAAATGGTAATGAGTAATGAGTTTCGGGAAATAAATATCAGCCAGGAGAAGCATTGACCGGTCGCCTCCAGATGCTGTTGTCTACCAAGCATGGTGAAGACTTTACTCTCAAACGACATGAATATATGTCGCGGGATACCGTCCAGATGAAATTACTTCAGAAGCCATCAAAGGAAATATTAAAATCTCTGCAAAGATTGTACACAATCTATTAGATAAAATTTGGGAGAGGGAGGAGATACCTAAATACTGGAAAGAACGTTATATGATCAAACTACCAAAGAAAGGAAGTTTACAGGAGTGCACAAATTATAGGGGAATTATGCTACTATCAGTGCCATGATTAATATTAAGCAGAATCATTCTGGAGTGACTAAAAAGGCCATAGAGAAACATTCGAGAGATGAACAAGCAGGTTTTAGGAAGAACAAATCATGTACTGATCAAATAACTACTCTACGTATAATAGTTGAACAAAGTTTAGAACTACATTCCACACTTTATATTGGATTCATAGATTACGAAATTTTATATTTTACACAGATGAATGCTTTGGAAGTTGCTGAGTCATTATGGAATCCCCATAAAGTTTATTAAACTGATAAGAACAATGACTGAATGAATGAAATGTAGTGTGGTGCATGAAAGACAACTTACAGAAGCATTTGAAATACGAACAGGAGAAAGGCAGGGATGCCTTATGTCTCTATTTCTCTTTAAACCATGGATTGGATAATGAAAATAACTCAAAACAACAGAAATGGAATCCAGTGGTCACTGACCAAGAATTTTGATAATTTAGATTTCGCTGATGATATTGCTCTCCTATCATACAACCATCAACAGATGCAAGATAAAGTGAGCATATTTGATGAGAGATCACAACAGATGGGACTAAAAATAAATAGAGATAAGACCAAAATTATGAGAATTAATGCAGTTGGCAATAAACAAATTAAAATATGAGAAATACCTCTACTAGACGTACAATCTTCCATATCTCTGGGCAGTAATATAGACAAAGAGGGAGGAACAGAAAATGATACCAACATAAGGATATCAATAGCAAGAGGAGCTTTTGTTGCACTGGGAAACAAATGGAAGTCCAAAGAAATTAGGTTAAATACTAAAATAAAAAATTTCAACTCCAATGTTAAATTCAGTTTTATTATATGGCTGTGAAACATGGAGAGCAACTAAAATGACAATCATAAAGATACAGACTTTCATTAATGAATGTTTACGCAGAATAAAAGGATGGAAATGACAGGACAAAATCACTAACATAGAATTATAGAAATGTACCAGTAAAATACCAGTGGATAAAGAGATACAGCGAAGACGATGGCGCTGGATAGGACACACACTGCGGAAACCAACTGAGAGTATTACACAACAGGCCCTTTTTTAATGTCCTGGCAAAAAAAGAGGAAGACCAAGGAATTCTTGGAGAAAACAGATAGAAGCAGAGATGAAGATGATGGGGAAGATATGGAACGATATTAAAAGAATGGCAAGAAACAGAACGGCTTGGCAAGTGTTTGTCGAAGACCTATGCTCCAAAGGGAGCTGTAAGATAGAAGAAAGAAGATACAGTTTGCTGACTGTTACAACATAGCACATTTTACACTGAAGTCAAGTCCAAACATATAAAGTCATAACCCAAGTTAATGATTAAAATGACTGTTATTGGAATTGTTATACATTAAACATCAATCACTAGGGTTCTCTTTCATTCATCAGTAAATTACTCGCATTGTTAATGCTCATATCGCACAATAATAATTACAACAATGGCTTTGTTTTGCTCAAGGGATTTATTGCAGACGTTGTGTACAAATAAGAGGAGACAATCAAACGTTTGAAGCGATCAAAACCCTGGCGCTGGCTATCTCAACAACGGAAACCCCTGACAGTTTCCGGGTAGGTTCGGCTAAGTTTAGCGCTTTGTGGGAGCCCTATTTTCCCCTAAATTTGTCCGGAAGTGACGGAGACATCTAATCAAACAACTGTAACGGTGTCGCCTCAGAAGTCCCGTTACTGCTCTGCAGTGCTATGTCTATCTCAAGATGTGAGCATAAACTACCGGTTTCTTAAATCTACACCTGGCGCTCGACGCAGCTATTTGACACAGCCCAGTTCCCCTGTCACTCATTTCCCTCCGTTCCACCTCAGACTTCCTCATCTGTTAAACAACCCACGACTTGACCCCGGCTGACATTCAAGTGCTCGTGATTTACCCAGAATGCCAAGGGCACAGGTATGATTTGTTTACCTGGTTCCTGTGACGTCACCAGTCGTAAAAGCTCTCACACATTACCGCTGACGAGAGGAAGGGGAAAAGACTCTGCTAAGTGAAAGCTCAGACGCGCCAGCTGGCGACAGCCGAGAGAACCTTGATAAGTTAAACCTTCCTGCCATGTGTGGGAGGTAAACGCAATCAGGACCCGGTATTGTGGTGGAAACAGAAGAAAAAACAACCAGTTACATACTTGGTTGCTCCCCTTACAAAAATCATCATCAAAGTTCGAAACTGTAAACTCCAGACTCTCGAAAGGCGCGGACCTGGAGTACTTGACACCAACAGCGGGTTCTTCCTTTTCAACTTCCTACTTCATCATCTGCTAACTCACTCCTTTAAACGTGAAGCACGCCTTTCCTTCTTTATTGTACCATATAACTGTGTGTGCTCACAGACACGGGGCATGCTCTCAAATTCTGGCTTCACTTCGCATCCTAGCCGATTCCGATCCTGATTCGATTCTTAGATTTGCGAAGCAGCACGATATCAACCTCCATCACTTCGTTGCCAAAATGGTTCTCATAATATCAGCATTCACATTTAAATACGTCGGCCGGATGTTGGCCTGGAGAGTATATAAGAAGAATGGTGGAGGAGGAGAACAATGTAGAGCGTGGCTGCACATTTCAAACTTGAAACTTTTCTATGGGTTACTACTGTATCTATGGTAAGTAGCTTAGAAATAAATTACAGGACACTTAGATGGAAATACTGCCTCTAGCGATGTTCTCTCACTCCTGTAACAATTACCTAGATCCCTTATGAATATTGCAGAAACAGTAGCAACCGATGAAGAGAAACAGTTCATTTTATATCAAGTTATTGGGGACCACCAAGGGTAACATCTTTCATCGGTCTTCTTGGACTATTGTTATATAGACAGAAATATTGGATATCTTAGAAGGGAGTAATTTTTTATTGACTGACGCTGCAAAGAGAACAGAAACTGTTAGCATAATGTATTGAGAGGGCAGCACGGTGTATTGAGAGGGCAGCACGGTGTATTGAGAGGGCAGCATCGTTCTATTGAGGGTAGCACGATGTATTGAGAGGGCAGCACGTTGTATTGGTGGCAGCACGTTGTATTGAGAGGGCAGCACGTTGTATTGAGGGTAGCACGATGTATTGAGAGGGCAGCACGGTGTATTCAGGGCAGCACGTTGTATTGAGAGGGCAGCACGTTGTATTGAGGGTAGCACGATGTATTGAGAGGGCAGCACAGTGTATTGAGGGCAGCACGGTGTATTGAGGGCAGCACGTTGCATTGAGAGGGCAGCACGTTGTATTGAGGGTAGCACGATGTATTGAGAGGGCAGCACGGTGTATTGAGGGCAGCACGTTGTATTGAGAGGGCAGCACGTTGTATTGAGGGTAGCACGATGTATTGAGAGGGCAGCACGGTGTATTGAGGGCAGCACGGTGTATTGAGGGCAGCACGTTGCATTGAGAGGGCAGCACGTTGTATTGAGGGTAGCACGATGTATTGAGAGGGCAGCACGGTGTATTGAGGGCAGCACGCTGTATTGAGGGCAGCACGTTGTATTGAGGGCAGCACGTTGTATTGAGGGCAGCACGTTGTATTGAGGGCAGCATGATGTATTGCGGGCAGCACGATGTATTGAGAGAAGCACGATGTATTGAGAGCAGCACGATGTACTGAGCGCAGCACGATGTATTGAGAGAAGCACGATGTATTGAGAGCAGTATGATGTACTGAGCGCAGCACCATGTATTGAGAGAAGCACGATGTATTGAGGGTAGCACGATGTCCTGAGTGCAGCACGATGTATTGAGGGCAGCACGATGTACTGAGGGCAACACGATGTACTGAGGGCAGCAGTTATTGGGTACTACCAATGGTAACATCTTTCATCGGTCTTCTTGGACAATTGTTTTATAGACAACAATATTGGATATCTTAGAATGGAGTAATTTTTTTATTGACTGGCGCAGCAAAGAGAACAGAAACGGGCAGCACGATGTATTGAGAGGGCAGCACGGTGTATTGAGGGCAGAACGATGTATTGAGGGCAGCACGATGTATTGAGAGCAACACGATGTACTAAGGGCAGCACGATGTATTGAGGGCAGCACGATGTGAAGGGAGACAATTCAGTTCGAAGATCAGTTCGAGATCGAATGAGATAGAGTTGTCAGTATTACAACAGGTTGTTTGATTTGGAGAAACTACACGTAGAAGATGAGTGCACTGATAGCAATGATCCTGCAGGAGAGGAATTAAAGAACGGTGCCAGGTGTCCGTGAGTGTTTTAAGGTCTGCGCACACGTGACGGTTCAAGCGATTTTGCAGACTCTAGCTTACGGCAATGGCAGAATTTTTACTTTGTGGTAGGAGTATTGCGCATCCTTTTAATGTCGTAACGTGTCTCGTCTTTCCTGAGTGTAGACAGGAAGCGAAATCCGCGTTAGATTTTAACATGTTGAGGAGGGGGTGTGGAAGGTGGTCAGGTTTATTTCTTTATTTCTTCATTTTTATGAAAAAAGGTAGGGGGTGGGCAGCATGTGGACTAGCTATGATCTTGTCATGACCTTCAGGTTTGTGTCATTTACAGGTAAGAGTGAAATCAAGTAGGAAAACAGACCTGTGCGATGAGATTAGAGGTTCGTTGGGCTCTGGGGGGAAAGGAGATTAAGTTGTTTTATTCCACTTCTTTCTTTCTTTCTTTCTTTCTTTCTTTCTTTCTTCTTTCTTTCTTTCTTTCTTTCTTTCTTTCTTTCTTTCTTTCTTTCTTTTTTTCTTTCTTTCCTTCTTTCTTTCTTTCTTTCTTTCTTTCATTCTTTCCTTCTTTCTTTCTTTCTTTTCATCAGATGTTATACACATATACTAAAACTAGATACACAGACTGCTAGAATGAGAATCGAAATCTAGTCGACAGTGATTGAACATTTAAAATAAAACCTGTATATGACGTTGCGACTACAAACGGCCTTTATTCGCCATCAGAGAAAGACGCGTCTCCGGCAGACTCTAGAAAACACAAGATAGTAAAGGTAGGTTTTTAAAAATGTTCTAGAGCCTAATATATTTACTGTCTCACCTTAAATGAGTTTCGAGTAAACCTTCGAAACACTGTTGATAGCAGCATCAACGATGTGGTTCATTACACAAGATTCATTCAATTAGATTGCCATTTACAGTAACATGGCTTTTTTAAAAGTGCTTACTTTTAAGGGCACGTAAAATATTTTTGTTTACAAAATCATCTCAGGAAACTAAACAAAATTGGTTTGTTTATAAAAAAAAAATTGTTCCGGTCCTCCGTGTGAACATACTGTGGCTGTAGCATTTTCATGTATTTTTCTGTTAACAATTCTCAAATGTTGACTTACATGAGCGAAAAGCGAAAAAGAAAAGGATTGGATACTGTTGTGCATCACAAAACAAAAGCTATTACCTAAGTCAATGTTGATTGACTTCGTTTTAACATAGTTTATGTTTTGCCTTGCTTGTAGTATATTTATTATGATTTATTGTCTTTGTTCATTTCTTAACGCAGCTGTCATACCTGCAGACTTTTAAACTGCTTGCTTTGTCAGTAGGATAACTCTTGACATATTACCTCATTTATCTTTGTATATTCAAAATATTTCACTTGATTGAGTATTTCTCTTTTCAAACAGCTCTACTATTCCAGTAAATTCAGCTGAATTACCACTGTTTCCTGAGTAACTTTTAACTGATGACATCAATTTCAAATTCTCAGTCTAAGCTGCGCTATACAGTTTCATGACAAGACACCATTCAGTGACACTAAACGCGACATTTCTTTTTTCAATGAAGATAGCTAGATTCTAAAGTAAGCTTAAGACATGCGCACTGTGCAGGCTTGTAGAAGCAAAGTCTTGAAGGCATAGATTCCGGCTATGGAAGGATACCACCCAAATTTTTACATGTGGACGTCAAGTCTAATTATGTGAACATTAAAGGTTTCTGCTCCAGGGTTTTTCCTAACGTCACATTGGTTTTCCTTTCTCCGTTTTTTGTGTGTGATGATCATCTACTTTGGTTTGCATTTGTGCCTTTACCGGGCTTCACTGCGCCATTTTTGCATAAAGTCCCTGGTTCCAGACCAGCCCCACAGGCACCTCTTTCCTTTGTGTGCATGATTAGATAATTAGGACAGCTACTAAGTTTGAAGACGTCCATTACACGCTAAGCCGATCCTCGCTTTCCTCATTACGGCATGCGGTTGGGAGATGATCATTCCATTAGTCTGCCGAGCCTACTGCTTCCAATATTTTCTTACCAATTTGTCCTCTTCTAGGGTTTCCCTTTTTTTTTTTTTACAAATAAAAAAAAAACCAAAAACAAAATTTGTGTTGGTTGTTGGAAGTGAGTGTTCTTGTTGTTTTGTTTACGATCGCCAGCTTTATACGCCTAGCGAAACGTCCAGGGACTTAATTTGGCAAGAATATCACCTTTTCTATTCTTCACACCCGCAGCCGTGTGCTCAGTTGTCCCTCACCATACATGCAGATATTCTCCTACTTCATTTTTACTCTCATTTTTATCGTCCGGAGTTGTAATGGTTTAGGTAGATTTTTTCCTTATAATTATTTCCCCTGCAATTTTTACTTCCCCTTTTCGATGTTTAAATGCTAGGGGTGCTATAACGCGTGCAGAATACACACGAGACCCGCTGATTGTCGCCGGTATCCGAGACTGCTAGACATAGCATCCAGCTAAACATAGCATCCTGCTAGGCATAGCTAGCATCCAGCTAGACATAGCATCCAGCTAGACATAGCATCCAGCTAGACATAGCTAGCATCCAGCTAGACATAGCTAGCATCCTTCTAGACATAGCTAGCATCCAGCTAGACATAGCATCCAGCTAGACATAGCATCCAGCTAGACATAGCATCCAGCTAGACATAGCTAGCATCCATCTAGACATAGCTAGCATCCAGCTAGACACAGCATCCAGCTAGACATAGCATCCAGCTAGACATAGCATCCAGCTAGACATAGCATCCAGCTAGACATAGCTAGCATCCATCTAGACATAGCTAGCATCCAACTAGACATAGCTAGCATCCATCTAGACATAGCTAGCATCCAACTAGACATAGCATCCAGCTAGACATAGCATCCAGCTAGACATAGCATCCAGCTAGACATAGCATCCAGCTAGACATAGCTAGCATCCATCTAGACATAGCTAGCATCCAACTAGACATAGCATCCAGCTAGACATAGCATCCAGCTAGACATAGCATCCAGCTAGACATAGCTAGCATCCATCTAGACATAGCTAGCATCCATCTAGACATAGCTAGCATCCAGCTAGACATAGAATCTAACTACCCAGAGACAAGGGGAGGGTAAAGCCACGGTGAAAACACTTATTCAAATTATTTGTTATTTAATTTTCAGTCGTCTATAGTGGGAATAGAACCCTATAGCTTTTGTTCAAACGCCGACGTCTTATCTGTAGACCACCATTTATTAATGATTAATTTATGAGAGAAGATTCTACAATTTACTTCATCCAAACTGTTAAAATAATATGTCACGTTTCTATCTAATTGCACCTGTTACATCGCAGTTATTATTAAAATTCTATATCATTGTTTTCATTTTATTTCACTATCATCATCATCATGTGCCATACCGGTTGGCGTAGGCGATCATGTCCCTCCACAATCTTCTATCTACAGTGACATCGTATCAGTTCTGTTGTTGACTGTTTTCCATGCCATGACACGAAGCTATCCAGTATTTTCTCTCTTTGTCGTTCGCGATCTCTCTTTCCTTTTATTTTTCCAGTTGTAACCAAGTATTCCAACTTTCCTCTTCTCATGATGTGCCCCTAAAAATGTTATATTTTTCACTATGCTTAACACAAATAAATTTTAGAAATATTTCTCAACATGTGTTTTGAGTTTCCTGTTTTCTCCCTTTCTCAAAGTTTTTATTCCTTTCTTTCTACCTCTCACTTCTCTTGTTGTGTTGATTCTCAACGTCATTAATCTCCCTCTATGCCACGTCTAACCCATTATTTACAGACACATTTCACGAATGTACACTTTTTTTTGACGGAAATGTTTTCTTTTCCGATTGCTCTTTATTGATCAGAATCAGATTTCTGGGATATTTTTTCAGAGCTCTGATCTTAAGTAAACACAAGTTCCGATGCACATAAAACACATGGGAAATCGCTTTCAAGTTGAGATCTTCTACCGTGCACACCTTTGTTGAAGTAAGGAGAAAGAAATGATCGGCTTGAGGCTGTTGATACCTGCCTTAATTTTTACTGCATTTGTAGTGCGGTGGTTGTCTCTCTTTTCTGGGGAACATGGTGGTTGTCTCTCTTTTCTGGGTAACATGGTGGTTGTCCCTCTTTTCTGGAGAACATGGTGGTTGTCTCTCTTTTCTGGGGAACATGGTGGTTGTCTCTCTTTTCTGGGGAACATGGTGGTTGTCTCTCTTTTCTGGGGAACATGGTGGTTGTCTCTCTTTTCTGGGGAACATGGTGGTTGTCTCTCTTTTCTGGGGAACATGGTGGTTGTCTCTCTTTTCTGCGGAACATGGTGGTTGTCTCTCTTTTCTGGGGAACATGGTGGTTGTCTCTCTTTTCTGGGGAACATGGTGTTTGTGTCCTAAATTTTTTTCCTCAAACATTATCACGTTTGTGTGTAATATGCAATGAGTACCATTCCGATTGCGGTCAGTTTTACACCAGATGCGATGAGTACCATTCCGGATACGGTCAGTTTTACACCAGATGCGATGAGTACCATTCCGGATGCGGTCAGTTTTACACCAGATGGGATGAGTACCATTCCAGATACGGTCAGTTTTACATCATATGTGATTAGTACTATTCCAGATACTGTTTCACACAAGATATGATCAATATCACCCAGGTATGGTTAATATAACAGCATATAATGTCAGTTTTACACAAGATATAGACAGTATCACGTCGTAGCTGACCAATTACACGTCAGAAATGGTTAGTTTCACTCCGGATATAATCAATGTCACGCCAAATATATACGGGGGTACTTTACTTTACTTATGCAAGAACTATTAGTAAAAAAAAATAATATTCTGGAACCAAAGGTTAGTGTCTTGGTGAACTCCGAAGCCGTTGAGATACGAACAAATTTCGTCACTTTTGAGAATTAAACCCGCATTCACCAGATCAATAAATAAGCGAACTGAGTACGTCACTACATTGACTTGAAGAGTCCTCCATATAAAATTAGCCATCTCCTCATAAACACAATTTCTCACAGTTTTACACAACACTGCATAGACTACATGTTAGTGTTATATCACTTGGCATGACTGTCACGTCTTTCAAGATCTTACATTTGGCAACAATACTAGAAGAAAAACTTGTCCTACATTTGTTCTACAACCCCTAGAGCAAAACTCCATCTTACATTTGTTCCCCAACTTCTAGAAGAAAAATCATTCCTACATTTGTTGTCCAACTTCTAGAAGAAAAATCCTTCCTACATTTGTTGTCCAACTTCTAGAAGAAAAATCCTTCCTACATTTGTTGTCCAACTTCTAGAAGAAAAATCCTTCCTACATTTGTTGTCCAACTTCTAGAAAAAAAATCCTTCCTACATTTGTTCTACAACTTCTAGAAGAAAACTCCTTCCTATATTTGTTGTCCAACTTCTAGAAGAAAAATCCTTCCTACATTTGTTGTCCAACTTCTATAAGAAAAATCCTTCCTACATTTGTTCCCCAACTTCTAGAAGAAAAATCCTTCCTACATTTGTTCTACAACTTCTAGAAGAAAAATCCTTCCTACATTTGTTCCCCAACTTCTAGAAGAAAAATCCTTCCTACATTTGTTCTACAACTTCTGGAAGAAAAATCCTTCCTACATTTATTCCCCAACTTCTAGAAGAAAAATCCTTCCTACATTTGTTCTACAACTTCTGGAAGAAAAATCCTTCCTACATTTGTTCCCCGATTTCTAGAAGAAAAATCCTTCCTACATTTGTTCCCCAACTTCTAGAAGAAAAAATCCTTTTTACATTTGTTCTACAACTTCAAGAAGAAAAATCCTTTTTACACTTGTTCCCCAACTTCTAGAAGAAATATCCTTCCTACATTTGTTCCCCAACTTCTAGAAGAAAAATCCTTCCTACATTTGTTTCCCAACTTCTAGAAGAAAAATCCTTTTTACATTTGTTCCCCAACTTCTAGAAGAAAAATCACTCCTACATTTGTTGTCCAACTTCTAGAAGAAAAATCCTTCCTACATTTATTATCCAACTTCTAGAAGAAAAATCCTTCCTACATTTGTTGTCCAACTTCTAGAAGAAAAATCCTTCCTACATTTGTTGTCCAACTTCTAGAAGAAAAATCCTTCCTACATTTGTTCCCCAACTTCTAGAAGAAAAATCCTTCCTACATTTGTTCCCCATCTTCTAGAAGAAAAATCCTTCCTACATTTGTTCTCCAACTTCTAGAAGAAAAATCCTTTTTACATTTGTTATCCAAATTCTAGAAGAAAAATCCTTCCTACATTTGTTCCCCATCTTCTAGAAGAAAAATCCTTCCTACATTTGTTCCCCATCTTCTAGAAGAAAAATCCTTCCTACATTTGTTCCCCATCTTCTAGAAGAAAAATCCTTCCTACATTTGTTCTCCAACTTCTAGAAGAAAAATCCTTTTTACATTTGTTATCCAAATTCTAGAAGAAAAATCCTTCCTACATTTGTTCCCCATCTTCTAGAAGAAAAATCCTTCCTACATTTGGTCTCCAACTTCTAAAAGAAAATCCCTTCCTACATTTGTTCTCCAACTACTAGAACAAAACCCCTTCCTACATTTGTTCTCCAACCCCTGAAAAAAATACCCTTCATACATTAGTTCTCCAACCCCTAGAACAAAGCTCCCTCCTACATTAGTTCTCCAACCCCTAGAACAAAGCTCCCTCCTACATTAGTTCTCCAACCTCTAGAAAAAAGCTGCCTCCTACATTAGTTCTCCAACCCCTAGAACAAAGCTCCCTCCTACATTAGTTCTCCAACCTCTAGAACAAAGCTCCCTCCAACATTACTTCTTCAACCCCTAGAACAAAGGTCCCTCCTATATTTGTTCTCCAACCCCTAGAACAAAGCTCCCTCCTACATTTCTTCTCCAACCCCTCTAACAAAGCTCCCTCCTACATTAGTTCTCCAACCTCTAGAACAAAGCTCCCTCCTACATTAGTTCTCCAACCTCTAGAACAAAGCTCCCTCCTACATTTCTTCTCCAACCTCTAAAACAAAGCTCCCTCCTACATTAGTTCTCCAACCTCTGAACAAAGCTCCCTCCTACATTAGTTCTCCAACCTCTAGAACAAAGCTCCCTCCTACATTTGTTCTCCAACCTCTAGAACAAAGCTCTCTCCTACATTAGTTCTCCAACCCCTAAAACAAAGCTCCCTCGTACATTAGTTCTCCAACCCCTAGAACAAAGCTCCCTCCTACATTACTTCTATAACCCCTAGAACAAAGCTCCCTACTACATTTGTTCTCTAACACCTAGAACAAATCTCCCTCCTACATTAGTTCTCCAATCCCTAGAACAAAGCTCCCTCCTACATTACTTGTTCAACCACTAAACAAAGCTCCCTCCTACATTACTTCTTCAACCCCTAGAACAAAGTTCCCTCCTACATTAGTTCTCCAACCCCTAGAACAAAGATCCCTCCTACATTACTTCTTCAACCCCTAGAACAAAGCTCCCTCCTACATTAGTTCTCCAACCCCTAGAACAAAGCTCCCTCCTACATTAGTTCTCCAACCCCTAGAACAAAGCTCCCTCCAACATTAGTTCTCCAACCCCTAGAACAAAGCTCCCTCCTACATTAGTTCTCCAACCCCTAGAACAAAGCTCCCTCCTACATTAGTTCTCCAACCCCTAGAACAAAGCTCCCTCCTACATTAGTTCTCCAACCTCTAGAACAAAGCTCCCTCCTACATTTGTTCTCCAACCCCTAGAACAATGCTCCCTCCTACATTTGTTCTCCAACCCCTTTAACAAAGCTCCCTCCTACATTTGTTCTCCAACCCCTAGAACAAAGCTCCCTCCTACATTAGTTCTCCAACCCCTAGAACAAAGCTCCCTCCTACATTAGTTCTCCAACCCCTAGAACAAAGCTCCCTCCTACATTAGTTCTCCAACCCCTAGAACAAAGCTCCCTCCTACATTAGTTCTCCAACCCTAGAACAAAGCTCCCTCCTACATTAGTTCTCCAACCTCTAGAACAAAGCTCCCTCCTACATTTGTTCTCCAACCCCTAGAACAAAGCTCCCTCCTACATTTGTTCTCCAACCCTTTAACAAAGCTCCCTCCTACATTTGTTCTCCAACCCCTAGAACAAAGCTCCCTCCTACATTTGTTCTCCAACCCCTAGAACAAAGCTCCCTCCTACATTTGTTCTCCAACCCCTAGAACAAAGCTCCCTCCTACATTAGTTCTCCACCCCCTAGAACAAAGCTCCCTCCAACATTAGTTCTCCAACCCCTAGAACAAAGTTCCCTCCTACATTAGTTCTCCAACCCCTAGAACAAAGCTCCCTCCTACATTAGTTCTCCAACCCCTAGAACAAAGCTCCCTCCTACATTAGTTCTCCAACCCCTAGAACAAAGCTCCCTCCTACATTAGTTCTCCAACCTCTAGAACAAAGCTCCCTCCTACATTTGTTCTCCAACCCCTAGAACAAAGCTCCCTCCTACATTAGTTCTCCAACCCCTAGAAGAAAGCTCCCTCCTACATTAGTTCTCCAACCCCTAGAACAAAGCTCCCTCCTACATTAGTTCTCCAACCTCTAGAACAAAGCTCCCTCCTACATTTGTTCTCCAACCCCTAGAACAAAGCTCCCTCCTACATTAGTTCTCCAACCCCTAGAACAAAGCTCCCTCCTACATTAGTTCTCCAACCCTAGAACAAAGCTCCCTCCTACATTAGTTCTCCAACCCCTAGAACAAAGCTCCCTCCTACATTAGTTCTCCAACCTCTAGAACAAAGCTCCCTCCTACATTTGTTCTCCAACCCCTAGAACAAAGCTCCCTCCTACATTAGTTCTCCAACCCCTAGAACAAAGCTCCCTCCTACATTAGTTCTCCAACCCCTAGAACAAAGCTCCCTCCTACATTAGTTCTCCAACCTCTAGAACAAAGCTCCCTCCTACATTTGTTCTCCAACCCCTAGAACAAAGCTCCCTCCTACATTTGTTCTCCAACCCCTTTAACAAAGCTCCCTCCTACATTTGTTCTCCAACCCCTAGAACAAAGCTCCCTCCTACATTTGTTCTCCAACCCCTAGAACAAAGCTCCCTCCTACATTTGTTCTCCAACCCCTAGAACAAAGCTCCCTCCTACATTAGTTCTCCAACCCCTAGAACAAAGCTCCCTCCAACATTAGTTCTCCAACCCCTAGAACAAAGCTCCCTCCTACATTAGTTCTCCAACCCCTAGAACAAAGCTCCCTCCTACATTAGTTCTCCAACCCCTAGAACAAAGCTCCCTCCTACATTAGTTCTCCAACCCCTAGAACAAAGCTCCCTCCTACATTAGTTCTCCAACCTCTAGAACAAAGCTCCCTCCTACATTTGTTCTCCAACCCCTAGAACAATGCTCCCTCCTACATTTGTTCTCCAACCCCTTTAACAAAGCTCCCTCCTACATTTGTTCTCCAACCCCTAGAACAAAGCTCCCTCCTACATTAGTTCTCCAACCCCTAGAACAAAGCTCCCTCCTACATTAGTTCTCCAACCCCTAGAACAAAGCTCCCTCCTACATTAGTTCTCCAACCCCTAGAACAAAGCTCCCTCCTACATTAGTTCTCCAACCCCTAGAACAAAGCTCCCTCCTACATTAGTTCTCCAACCTCTAGAACAAAGCTCCCTCCTACATTTGTTCTCCAACCCCTAGAACAAAGCTCCCTCCTACATTTGTTCTCCAACCCCTTTAACAAAGCTCCCTCCTACATTTGTTCTCCAACCCCTAGAACAAAGCTCCCTCCTACATTTGTTCTCCAACCCCTTTAACAAAGCTCCCTCCTACATTTGTTCTCCAACCCCTAGAACAAAGCTCCCTCCTACATTAGTTCTCCAACCCCTAGAACAAAGCTCCCTGCTACATTTGTTCTCCAACCAGTAGAAGAAACCTGCGACCTTCCTTCATACTCCACAGAGAAGTGATACAATTTCTAACGATGTATACTTTTTATTAGTTCGTCTTTCACTGCCAATTAGCCAGCTTTCATGTCCCTTTTGGGTATTGTGTAGAGATTTGATTCATTCCACCAGTTCTCTTGTACATGTCTGACATAATGTGTGTAGTTATTGCTCTTTTGCCATTGAAATTTACATTTTTATAGCTCTACATTATTATGATTACAATAATTACATTTCTGACAATTACCGTTATTTTTCTTTTAGCGCGCGCTCTCTCTCTCTCGCTCTCTCTCTCTCTCTCTCTCTCTCTCTCTCTCTCTCTCTCTCTGTCGCTCTCTCTCTCTCTCTCTCAAAATAGCTATTTTTATATTTTAAACTTACCTATCTCTGTTCTAAAATTCCCGACAAATGTTACATCGTGTCACGGTATCTTTTCAATGTGTTTTCTGGATGTTGATTATGTATGGGCATCGATAAAAATTCTTCTCTATTTTGTGTTGGAAACGTCGCTCACCCACTATTCGATGTCCCGTTGTGTTAGTTTTACCATATTTCTGAACATCTGTCTATAGTTTATGCATATGTTCTCATATTATGTTTGTACATACTTGTAGAATTATCTGGATATTGATTTAACAACGAGTCTGCGAAGTACTCTTATGACAGCTTTCGAAGATTCTGCAAATTTTCTACCCTTTTTCTTTCTTCCTCCTTTAAAAGTATGTATCATCCAGTATGTTGGATCTCCCGAAGTCTGTCTTTTGGCTGCTATGCTTTTCTCTAGAGCCTATCCTGAGGACTGGTAAAGCGTCCAACATGAGTCATAGCCTTAGATGTACTATCCTTCCATGCGTTTTAATGAAACTCTATGACCTTGCTAATAGAAAAAAACATAACGTTACGGCATTTTTCTACTTGTGGATCTTCCATGGGAATTTACAGAGCTCAGTGGTTAGTGAACTGGACTACAAAGGACAAGAGGTAGGGTTCGATCTCACCCGACGGCTTCCGTTTCACCCAGCCTTTAGTGGGTACCAGATTTTTTTCAGGGAAAGTAAAGCGTCACGGGCGTAATACCGACCACATTACCCTCAAAATCATGTGCAGAAGGTCTGTAAAATGTATGGTCACTAACACTATATTGCCTATACGACACTTGGCGTGACGGGGGTACTTTACTTTACTTACTAAGAATTTAGGTCGACTGTTCTGTGCAGTCGCCACGAGGCGTTCGGGTGTGAGTTTTTATTTCACCTCAGATAGAAAAATTGTTTGACCCTACCGGGATTGGAACATATGTTCTCCGGGTTTGGAGAACTACAATTTACCGATTCGGCCAAATGCTCTCCTCAGTGTAAGACTTGGTATGATGATTTCAGATAAATCGCTCACCACTTAATTATTATGTCTTATTTTATTTATTCATTTCTATTAGTATTTTCCTTTAAATGTTCTACTGGAAAACATTACAACTAAGAAAAGGAAACAGCTGTAATAAACAAAACAAATCTACTTCGAGTTCTTCTTCTTATTCTTCATGTCCTTCATACCATAAGCGCGGGGGTTGTTGCGGCATTACTAACAAATTTCATCAAGCTTCTTAATTTCTCTCTATCTTCAGTTATTCCTTTGAATTCTGCTAAATCGAGGCTTGTCCACTCTTTGAGTTGCCTTCCTGTCCACTCGTTGATGTTGCCTTCTTGTCCACTCGTTGATATTGCCTTCCTGTCCACTCGTTGATGTTGCCTTCCTGTCCACTCGTTGATGTTGCCTTCCTGTCCACTCGTTGATGTTGCCTTTCTGTCCACTCGTTGATGTTGCCTTTCTGTCCACTCGTTGATGTTGCCTTCTTGTCCACTCGTTGATATTGCCTTCCTGTCCACTCGTTGATGTTGCCTTCCTGTCCACTCGTTGATGTTGCCTTCCTGTCCACTCGTTGATATTGCCTTCCTGTCCACTCGTTGATGTTGCCTTCCTGTCCACTCGTTGATGTTGCCTTCCTGTCCACTCGTTGATGTTGCCTTCCTGTCCACTCGTTGATATTGCCTTCCTGTCCACTCGTTGATGTTGCCTTCCTGTCCACTCGTTGATGTTGCCTTCCTGTCCACTCGTTGATGTTGCCTTCTTGTCCACTCGTTGATATTGCCTTCCTGTCCACTCGTTGATGTTGCCTTCCTGTCCACTCGTTGATGTTGCCTTCCTGTCCACTCGTTGATGTTGCCTTCCTGTCCACTCGTTGATGTTGCCTTTCTGTCCACTCGTTGATGTTGCCTTCCTGTCCACTCGTTGATGTTGCCTTCTTGTCCACTCGTTGATGTTGCCTTCCTGTCCACTCGTTGATATTGCCTTCCTGTCTACTCTTTGATGTTGCCTTCCTGTCCACTCTTTGATGTTGCCTTCCTGTCCACTCTTTGATGTTGCCTTCCTGTCCACTCTTTGATGTTGCCTTCCTGTCTACTCTTTGATGTTGCCTTCCTGTCCACTCTTTGATGTTGCCTTCCTGTCCACTCTTTGATGTTGCCTTCCTGTCCACTCTTTGATGTTGCCTTCCTGTCCACTCTTTGAGTTGCCTTCCTGTCCACTCTTTGATGTTGCCTTCCTGTCCACTCTTTGATGTTGCCTTCCTGTCCACTCTTTGATGTTGCCTTCGTGTCCACTCTTTGATGTTGCCTTTCTGTCAATTCTTTGATGATGCCTTTCTGTCCACTCTTTGATGTTGCCTTCCTGTCCACTCTTTGATGTTGCCTTCCTGTCCACTCTTTGATGTTGCCTTCGTGTCCACTCTTTGATGTTGCCTTCCTGTCTACTCTTTGAGTTGCCTTCCTGTCCACTCTTTGATGATGCCTTCCTGTCCACTCTTTGATGTTGCCTTCCTGTCCACTCTTTGATGATGCCTTTCTGTCCACTCTTTGATGTTGCCTTCCTGTCCACTCTTTGATGTTGCCTTCCTGTTCACTCTTTGATGTTGCCTTCCTGTCCACTCTTTGATGTTGCCTTCCTGTTCACTCTTTGATGTTGCCTTCCTGTCCACTCTTTGATGTTGCCTTTCTGCCCGCTCTTTGATGATGCCTTTCTGTCCACTCTTTGATGATGCCTTTCTATCCACTCTTTGATGTTGCCTTCCTGTCCACTCTTTGATGTTGCCTTCCTGTCCACTCTGTGATGTTGCCTTCCTGTCCACTCTTTGATGTTGCCTTCCTGTTCACTCTTTGATGTTGCCTTTATATCTCTTTCTCTGCCTACCTCTCCTTCTAGCCTCATTCACAGTCCCTTGCAGTAGGTGCCTAAGCCATTTCATTTCGTATTTATTTATAATAGTAAGTTTAAGGATCGCCGTGTACTCCGATTGTTTATTATATCATTTTCCAGATATTGTTATTTGTGACGCGACCTAAGTAAGAGATGCCTCAAGTCTTGCAATAACATTTCATCTCCATAGTTTGTATTTTCTTCTGTAGCTCTGCTACAACGGTTGATATTTCCAAGTGTAAAGAAAGATATATATATATATATATATATATATATATATATATATATATATATATATATATATATAAAACAAGGGTGTGCATCAGAGTAATTTTGCAGACTGGAATGATGTTCTTAACTTTCAAACCTGGTTTTAGCCTTGCAAGAGGTTCTGCAGTTTGAACTATTCTAGCTGATATTGCATGCTATGAGCGTTCATCGCTGACAATCACCGTTCATTGTTATTAGAGTATCATCTAGTGACAGTACAGTTTCTATCAATTAATCTCGAATTTTTAAGAAGAAAATACAGTTAGAAGAAAAGGTGCCAGTACTGTTTGTGTACTGCTAAAAAATATTTAATCTAAAATGCTAACTAGAATTGTCACTGTGGAAAAAAAGAACAGTATAGACCAGACCTGAGGGATCTTGCAAAGGATGATCATAACAAATGCGGAATAGAGAAGCGTTATTGCTGCCCAATAGCACTCCACAAAGGGCATGGGTCACTAGTTGCCTCACAAGGGACATAAGTCACTGGTTGCTCCTCAAGGGAAATAGGACACTGGTTGCTCCACAAGGGACATAGGTCACTGGTTGTTCCACAAGGGAAATAGGACACTGGCTTGCTCCACAAGGGGCACAGGCCACTGGTTGCTCCTCAAGGGACATTGGTCACTGGTTGTTCCACAAGGGAAATAGGGCACTGGTTGCTCCACAAGGGACATAGGTCACTGGTTGCTCCTCAAGGGACATAGGTCACTGGTTGCTCCACAAGGGAAATAGGGCACTGGTTGCTCCACAAGGGAAATAGGGCACTGGTTGCTCCACAAGGGACATAGGTCACTGGTTGCTCTACAAGGGAAATAGGGCACTGGCTGCTCCACAAGGGAAATAAGTTACTGGTTGCTCCTCAAAGGACTTTGTTCAACTGTTGCGCCACAAGGTACATAGGTCACTGGTTGCTCCACAAGGGACATATGTCACTGGTTGCTCCACAAGGGAAATAGGGCATTGGTTGCTCCACAAGGGAAATAGGTCATTGGTTGCTCCACAAGGGACTTGGGTCACTGGTTGCTCCACAAGAGAAATAGGTCACTGAATTGTTCACTGGTTGCTCCACAAGGAACATAGGTTAGTGGTTGCTCCACAAAGGAAATAGGTCACTGGTTGCTCCACAAGGGATATAGGTCACTGGTTGCTCCACAAGGGACATTGGTCACTGGTTTCTCCACAGGGGACATTGGTCACTGGTTGCTCCACAAGGGGAATAGGTCACTGGTTGCTCCACAAAGGAAATAGGGCACTGGTTACTCCACAAGGGACATAGGTCACTGGTTGCTCCGCAAGACGTATAGGTCAGTGGTTTCTCCACAAGACGTATAGGTCAGTGGTTGCTCCACAAGACGTATAGGTCACTGGTTACTCTCCAAGACTTATAGGTAACGGTTTGTCCCTCAAGGTTACGGGTCACTGATTGTTGTCCCTGAAGGCCATAGGTTACTGATTGTTGTCCCTCAAGGCTATAGGTCACTGATTGTTGTCCCTCAAGGCTATAGGTCACTGATTGTTGTCCCTCAAGGCTATAGGTCACTGATTGTTGTCCCTCAAGGCTATAGGTCATTGATTGTTGTCCCTCAAGGCTATAGGTCACTGATTGTTGTCCCTCAAGGCTATAGGTCACTGATTGTTGTCCCTCAAGGCTATAGGTCATTGATTGTTGTCCCTCAAGGCTATAGGTCACTGATTGTTGTCCCTCAAGGCTATAGGTCACTGATTGTTTACTGTGCCCCGGCGAAGAAACATATTTAACAGAAGTAAACTCCAAGAACAATCCCGATTCACAAATAAAAACACAAATATTTCACTTCTGTAATAGTTTAATGATGAAATTTATCATTGTACCAATTTATCCTCATACATTTGGTTTTGTACTAGCAGATGCTTGAATAAAACGTTTGTAATCACAAGTTCACATGATAACCGGGGAAAAATGTGTTTTCGTTTTAAAATATGTGCATTCTAATTAATTATAAAACAACCCATCGATCAAAGGAACACTAATTGCTGCCATTTGCCAGAATCAGCACATATCATTTTAGCAGCCACATTGCCAGTCTTATCAGCAAGAGGAAGACATCGATAACGCGAAGAAAAAAAAGAGTGTAATGAATAAATGAATGTAGGAATTTTTGCCAGAGTAAAGATTCATTAAAACGTGAAATGTGCGGATGTTGGTAAGAAGTGAAACATGAGATAGATTGATTGTTTGTGCAAACTTGAAGGATGACTTATTGTTGAGAAAATTTGTTTCTGTATGCCTGAGTGTGTGTTTATGCGTCCTTTCTTTTAAGCGCCAAAGACGGTTATTTTGCCAGCAGGCTTGTCACTCATACTAATCCAGCGTGCGTGAATGATGTACTATTTTCATTTCCTGCTAACAAAAAGTCATATTTAACTATTTTTCTACGGTCAAAGTTAAATAATCCTACAGAATAAAATGGTTGTATAACGTGTGTTTTAATGACCTAACTGCACTAACTTTGTACGAGGCCAGTGCGCCCCTCCTCTCTTTCCAGGTTTCCTTAAATGAAAATTAAGTGGCCACTTTAGCTTCAGAGAGTACAGCAGTCAGAATTAGTAGATGTAGAAAACTCTACACACCCAAATTGTGGCGACAGAGGTTTTAAAAATGTTATTCGCTGATACGAAGAGTCAGTCTTGATGTATACAAGTGATTTCTAAGCAAACAAAGACGTTTTTAAAGTCACAGAAATGTGCTTTAACACAAGAATGTTTAAAAAAAACCACAGACAGCTAAAATGAGTAACAAGGACATTCTGAAAGAAAAACACGTAAAAATAAAGCTTTTTACCAACATCAGCAGGGATCAAACGCTCTTTTTGTAAAGCTAAGTAATGAGAAGGAAAGAGCGAGAAGATTGTGTAACTTCAAAAATGGTGGAAAGAAGAGGCGAAGAGAACCAGTGAGAAAGAATATAACACAGCTTAAGTAAAAAGGCATTATAGGAAGTCAAGAGCAGAATATATAAATATTATTATCAATGTACATCAGGCTATAAAATCTTAAAATCTGAGGTGGAAAAAGCTATAAAAACAATGAAAAAGGGAAAAGCAGCAGGACCTGACAATATACAGATAGAGGTGATACAGGCACTAGAAGATTTTGGCATTGAAGTGATCACAGACATATGCAATGACATATACCGTACAGGATACATACCAAAGGAACTAAAAATATCAACTTTTATAGTAATGCCTAAAAAGAATGGTGCATTTGAATGCAGCGATTTTAGAACAATAAGCCTAATGAGCCAGGTAACAAAATTTTACTAAAAGCTATACATGGAAGGATTCAGAATAAAACTAATAATGAATTAGATGAGCAGCAATTCGGATTCAGGAAAAACAGTGGAACAAAAGAAGCCATATTCTGCATGAGAACATTAATCGAAAAGTACACAGGAAAAAAAAACCAATATATGCCTGCTTCATAGACTACACCAAAGCTTTTGATAGAGTACACCACAAACAACTTATAGAATGCCTAAAGGAGATACATCTAAATAACATGGACATACAACTAATATGTAATCTATACTGGGAGCAAACAGCAATAATAAAATATAACAAAGAGAACTGTACACCAATTTATATAAAAAGAGGAATAAGACAGGGATGAATCCTATCACCAAGCTTGTTCAATCTATACACTGAACAAATCTTTAAAAACATCATAGAGAAGCCAGGCCTACAAATTAATGGAAAGATAATCAATAACCTAAGATATTATGATGATACTGTACTACTAGCAGAATATCCTAAAGATCTTCAACAATTACTTAATGAAATAAACATGATAAGCAAATAATATGGACTCGGTATGAATATCAAAAAGTCTTAAATTATGATCATAAACAAAGGAAATACTCAAAACTCACAAATGGATATAAAAATTGAAGGAATAGACCTGGAGACAGTTCAGAACTACAACTACCTTGGACATACTATAACCAGTGATGGAAAATGTACAACTGAAATAAACAAATGATTCGTCGTCATCATGTGCCGTACCGGTTGCGTTGGCGATCATGTCCCTCCACAATCTTCTACCCACGGTGCATCATATAAGTTCTGTTGTTGACTGTTTTCCATGTCCATGACACCAAGCTATCCAGTATTTTGTCTCTTTATCGTTCGCGATCTCTCTTTCCTTTTATTTTGCCAGTTGTAACCAAGTATTCCAACTTTCCTCTTCTCATGATGTGCCCAAAAAATCTTGATTGCTTCTTTTTGATGTTTTTTAAAAACTCCCTTTTTGTGTTGGCCTCTTTGAGAACTTTCTCATTGGTCTTTTTAGCTGTCCAGGGAATTTTCAACATTCTTCTTAGAAATCCCATCTCTGTGGCCTCTAATCGTCTTTTCATTTGTTTGTCTATTGTCCATGATTCGCTTCCATAGATCAGAATTGGTTCTATGTAGCATCGATGAACTCTCTTTCTCATTTCAATTGACATAGATTTATTGCATAAGATATTTTTCATTTTCTGAAATGCTATTTTGGCCTGAGCTATTCTACTTTTTATTTCTGTGTTGCATCTTCCATCTGATGTTATCACTGTGACCAAGTATTTCAAACGTTGCACTTGTTTCAGATTTGTCTCGTTTATTTTTATGCTGCATGCTGGTGATGATTGTTTCTTCGATATAATATTACTTCTGTTTTCTTACTATTCAGACTGAGACCTTTCTTGTTACTTTCTTTTACTATTATATCTATCATTTCTTGTAGCTCATTCTCTGTCTCTGCTATTAAGACTGTGTCATCCGCACATCGTAAATTATTTATGTTGTGACCGTTGACTTCAATTCCTTTTTTGTCTACTATTGATCTCATAATATGTTCGCTGTAAAGTGAAAACAAATGCGGCGACAAAACACAGCCTTGTCTGACTCCTTGTTTTATTAATTGAAAATATCCTGTTTGGTTGTTAATTCGTATAGCTGCTGTTTGTTGCCAGTACATGTTTTTTTTATGATTCGCAGATCCTTGCCATCAATGTTTAATTTCTCCAGCATATTGATTATTTCCACGTGCTTTACTTTGTCAAGTGCTTTCGTGTAGTCTATATATAGATCTTTCTTTACCTCTATAGATCTTTCTATCAATGTTCTTAAGATGTACATTGCATTATTGGTGCCCTTTCCTTCCACAAATCCACATGGTTCCTCACTTATTTCTGGTTTTATTTTGTTCCTTACACGTCTCATGATGATTCTTAGTAATATTTTAGTCATATGGCTCATGAGACTAATAGTGCGATGGTCTTCACAATCAGTGGCGCCTGACTTCTTCGGTATGGCTACAAAGATAGATTTTAGTAGATCTTCAGGTATGTGTCCAGTGTTATTTATGTCATTGAGTAGTTATGTTATGACTTGTACTCCCAGCTCTCCTAATGCATTTATCTCTTCGATTGTTATATTGTCGGGACCTGGAGCTTTGCCTCTTTTCATGTGTTGAATTGCGTCCTCCACTTCACTCTGCATTATTGGTGGTCCTGTGTCTTCATTTGAATTGGTTAATTCTGGTCTTTCATCATCATAGAGTTGACTGATATATTCTGTCCATCTTTCCATTGTCTTCTCTTGTCCAATTATTATATTTCCTTCCTTTGATTTCACACATCCTGAAACTTTGACTTTTTTCCTTCCTGTTAATTCTTTTATTCATTTCCAACAAAAGAATAGGAATAGCAAAAAGTAATTGTAATGTCATGAAGAACATACTAACATCAAAACAAACAACACCAAGGCTAAAACTAAGAATCGCAAAGTGTTACATCTTCTCAATATTCCTATATGGTGAAAAAACAGGGACATTAGACAAGGAAACAGAACAGAGAATTGAAGCCTTTGAAATGTGTATATAGAAGAATAAGTAGAATTGGATGGAAGGAAAAGAAAACAAACGACGAAGTCTTAAAACAACTAAAAATGAAAAGAGAACTACTAAACACAATTCAAACAAGACAAATTCGATTTTTGGGCCATGTTAAAAGACACAACAGCCTACTAAAAGTAATCCTGGAGGGGAAAATAAAAGGTAAAAGAGGCAGAGGCATACGAAGACTAACATGATAACATCAAAAGATTGACAAATCAGCCTATGACAACCTGCACCATCAAAGCAAGAGACAGAGCCGAATGGCGCTCCATGGTATCCAACCTTCGTTGCGGAGACGGCACTCGATGATGATGATGATGATTATCAAGTACCAAGCCTGCTGGCGTAGGTGATCATGTCTCACCACAACTTTCAATCTTGACAGTTATTTATCATTTCTGTTTGTTGACCTTCTGCCAAGCCATTCTCTGAAGCTGTCTGGTCTATTTTCTCTTTGCTTCCCTTTATCTCTTTGCCCCTCAATTTTCCCAGTTGTTACAATATATTCCAACTGTTCCCTTCTTATTACATGGCGAAAAAATGATGATTGTTTCTTCCTAATATTGGAAATTAGCTCGCTTTTTGCTTTGGCTTCTTTCAAAACGTGTTTATTACTCTTCTTAGCTGTCCATGGTATTCAATGAGATTCTTGTGTAAAACCACATTTCTACAACCTCCGGTGATTTTCTTGTCTGTTGTCCTATATTGTCCATGACTCACATCCATATGTTAAGACTGGGTCTAAATAATTTTTAAGAACTCTTTTTCTTTTTTCTATTGTCAAAAATGGATTGAACAGTATCTTCCTCATTGTTTTGGATATTTATAAATATATAAAGACAGAGAGTTATGTTGAGACAAAATCACCTATAATTCTAGTCACCGTCGCTCACTGCACGTATAGATGGCCTTTATTTTTCTGACCATTAATAAATAATGGCAGTTAAATAATTCCTCTCTTGAAATGTTTTTATTTCGTGGGTTTCATCAAAGGGCACTCTTTTATAGTTGCATGTAGAATGTATAAGACTAAAATCATCGCCTGTGTTAAGTAATTGTTGTTCAAAACTTTGCTTTGGCCCAGCTTTTTCCAATCCTTGATTTTTCTATCACATTTTTATTGATTTATTTTGTAACGTTTCCTCGACTCCTACGTCTGTTAAATTTTTAGAAATGAAAATATGGGAAAGTTAATATCAGAACTATAACGTTATGCGCTGGTTGCAATTGTTGAGATTTATTATCGCTTTCACCAACTAGCCCGGAACATGATGATGATGCAGATTTCTTATTATATGTATGGTCGCTTGTAGCAAATAGTGCGTTAACATGAATACATCCGGTGCACATTTTTATGGTTAAAATGTGACTCTAGTTTGCCTGAAGATGTTTTTAATAGCCATTTTTTTTTTTAGGTTAGAGTGTATGAAAGTATCAGGCTAACATTTATTACCGCAGGCTTGTTATCTGATATGACATCTGTTTTTTGTGTGTGTATATACTTATATATGTATGAAATGTTAATATACAAAAAATGTGTCTCAAAGAAAAAGTCAGTGTGGTTCCTTATTTAATATTCAGTGTTTTTCCCATGAGTTTTAATTTTCTAATCTCTAGCTAAAATAATATAAGCAACAGGTTTTCTACATCGAAGTGTATATGTCGTATCTCCTGCGCCATTCCTTAATCTCTGTTTATGTCACGCTACATTCTATGTTTGATACTGTCTTGAAAGTATATCCACAGTTATCTCAGACAGTTACCGTAGACAGCTGCAGTTTTATTATGTTAATTGTATTACCATCTTCATATTTGACATCATGTGATTTCTGTTTCTTAGTTCCTCCGTTTTTTTACCTTTTCTCCGTGATTGGATCGTAACAAGCACAATTGATTAATTGTTTTTTTAGAATATAGATCGTGATTTGACAGAATAGAGACACAAATTGTTTGTTTAATTTTCTGCGAACCGTTTGTAGATCCACGCTGTTGCTATAACCTTATATTAAAACTGCCTGGGGACACAGACAATGTTAATCTTGAATAGCAACCTTACTGAAATAATATTGAAAATTAATAAATAATATTACGAATCGACGGACATAAAACATCGAAGAAGTGCTACAACACCATCAATTGACAATGACTGAAGCCGCCAAAAGGCAAAAACCAGAGCTTTGTATAGCTTCGACAGACAAATGGGAAAGAAAGAAAGAAAGAAAGAAAGAAAGAAAGAAAGAAAGAAAGAAAGAAAGAAAGAAAGAAAGAGACTAACAGTTCATAATTAAAATATTAAACATTGCTATACTTCTGTTTACGATCATTAAGTATTGACAATGAACAACGCGGTAAAAAAAAGTACAATAATTTCACAAATACATCACTAATCTTGTATGTTAAATCTGGAAGTAGAGACATCAATGTAACTTCAAAATGATAAATCCATAAAATGAAGAACGTCTTGTAGTAAAGAGGAGTATGCTTTAGCTATGTCTGGGAGAATGATATTACTAGCAACACGAAATTTACTATACAATTAAAGTTGGTGAGAAGTGGCATGAACAAGTGAAGTATGATGAACTAGATTACAATGGTCAGTGGATGGAGAAGGGCCCAGAGAGGTGGGGCATGGGGTGGGAAAGAAAGACGGAATAAAAAGGAAAAATACAGAGACATAAGGTCAGACTGACAAAGAGAGAAGAGTGAGGTTCTATTAAAAATAGTAATAAAGAAAAGGTAGATCAACAGATAGAGTTATCACTGGCACTTACAGCAACATGAGAGACATAGAGACCAAACAAGCCTGGTTCTTTCTAGTTTTCTTTTAGTTCCAGGAAGCCGCCGCAGATCATTGGTTAGTGAACTGAGATCAAGCTGCCGGGTTCAATCCCTGTACACGGTTTCTTGGTTCACCGAGATTTACAAGAATACTGGATTCTTTGTGAGATAGTAAGACAGGACTGGCGTAATGCTGGTCATAAAACACAAAATTGCGTAGATGGTAAGAAAATTATCTGATATCTAACACCATATTTCATGGGCCTGATAGTGGTACTTCTTATTTCTATGGCAGCATAAAGAAATGGATTAAAAAAAACTTTGGATAAAAGAGGATTCGAAGTCTATGAAGATAAAAATACACGACATGGAGGACTACTACTTTTAGTTGGTCTACTCTTGCTTTTTATCTTCGCATAATCGCTTTTTTTCTGTCACTTCTATTTTACTTTCTTTCTACATTACCTCGTTATCATCACATCCAGTTAATTCGTGGGAGGACTGGCATTGCCGTCTCCTGATCATAATGCTTTCCTATCTTCCCTGTCTTCGGCTCTTAATGCAATTTTATGAAAGAAGTACACCCCGTCATACTAAATGTATTGGCTCTTAGGAAGTATTGCGTTAGTACCCACATTTTTTTTTATCTGTATGCAGTTCAAAATTAGTTGCATGTTTCTATTATGGTTTCATTCTCTTTTTTTTTTAAACTTTAACATTGTATAAGTGATAATAAATTTGACATTTAAAAGGTATATTATTGCTATCTTTTATTTAAATATTCCTTTTTTAAAAATCTATCTCCACCAAACTCATCTTTGCACCTAAAGATAACTTCTAATTTCCAGAAAACTTTGTATCTGTTCTATTTAATGTCTAAGCTTGATAAAGTTAAATGCGACTAAATCAATGATTAGTTATCTGTACAGCCCGAAGATCTCCAGAACATTCGTATCTCAGTTCAGATCATTTTTGGATAGTTCCAGATATATTTATATGGACATGCAGACAACAAAACCCAGTCACCGTACAAACAAAAGTACAGGCTTTTATTTTTGAGAATTATTTTGAGGTTGAAGTAACCATATACGCAGACGGATCATATATCCAGAGCATAGAAGCGCTCCATGCAGGGAGTCAAAGAAAACTTAAAAACACCAACACAGATCTGGGTCGATACTAATCGCTAAAGGCTGGGAGATTGTACTCAAAAGAAGATCTGAGCACATACGGAGTTGTTCGATGTACAGAGAGGAGGATCTGTCTAGCAGCGAAATAACTTCTTCTTTACCCGCTTCATAATTTTTCTTTCGAACCCTTGTGATGCATAAGTCTTTAATTAAACACTTTCCAAGTTGCCATGGATTGTGCCATTCTCTTAAGATCGTCATTCCCGAGTTTAACAGTTTTCTTTCCGTCCGTCCTCTCCAAGTATAATTGGCCTTCCCATTTCTCTCCTCCACTGAGGTTTCCATCAAAAATAAAACATAAATAACCAAATAGGTAAGACATATCTATCTGCTTGGTGCTACCAACAAACGCACTTACACTTCGGACTCTACGAATGTCTAGGTTGTCAATACACCCCAAAACAGCAATCAGTCATTGCGGAGTGGGTCTCTTGCCTGGTCTACAGTCAATTGTTTGACACCGTTTCAAATGTTCAATGTTAAATCCTCAGTCTCCATCACGCCAAATCAGATGCCTCATTTCGAGCGTAAAGAGTAAAGAGAGAGGAAATAAAACTGCCAAACCAATCTCCGAAAATTATTTTGAGATGCCAATTCTTGCTCGCATTCCCAAATATTGAGCCTCATTTTTTTCTCTTTTTGTTTGCTAGAGAGCAGGAAGGAAGTTGGAGGCGGGTGGGGGAAGTTTGGAGGGGCCGGGAGTATGGGGGTAAAAGTAAGATTCACTGCCGCCTTTGTTTCTACACAGCTGGCATCACGTATGAAATAATAAAATGTTATGTATTTTTCCTTGGCATCTCAGCTGGCATCAAGTATGAAATAATAAAATGTTATGTATTTTTCCTTGGCATCTCAGCTGGCATCAAGTATGAAATAATAAAATGTTATATGCTTTTGTTTCTATTTCCTGAGATAATTGTGATAATATATGTTCATTCATTCCTGCAAGATATCTTCCCTAGCATTTCTCATTACTCTCTCCCTTTCTCTCACAAACATCCAATGTTAACTCGCTCACTCACCTTCAAACTCTCTCTCTCTCTCTCTCTCTCTCTCTCTCTACCGTAATTTTTGTGTCACACACACACATCATTTACTCTTCCACCCGCTCACTTTCTTATTAACCGCTTCATACAGTTCATTATCTTCACACCATTAACATCCTTTCTCACCTATTTCTGTCTTTCTTCAATTCATTTTTTTCTCTCTATTTTCATTTTTTACTTTATCTAAAGCTCGTCCCTTCTACGTTTTTTTTCAATCTCATATTTCCCACGTCTCACTCTCTCTCTCTCTCTTTCGCTCGTGCGCGCACACTCTCTTTTTTTCTCTCTCTCTCTCTCTCTCTCTCTCTCTTTTGACTTTTACCCAAGCGTTTACTGTTATAATATCTTTAACCTCTTTAAATTCCTTTCTAAAATTGAGCACGTCTTTCTTCCTCTCTCAGTCTCTCTCTCCCACTCTCACTTTATCCCTCACTCTCTCTTTATACATAATTCTCTCTCACTCTCTCCTTCTGTCTCACTCTCTGTGTATATCTCTCATGCGCACACTCTTTTCTACCACTCTATCCTTCACTATCAATCTCTCTTTCTCTTTTCACTCTCGTTTTCTCTCTTACCCCCTCTCCTCCTTTCTTACTCTCTCTTTCGCTATCACTCATTGTTTCTTGTTCATTCTCTCTGTCTTTCTCACACTCTCTTTCTCCCTCTTTCTTTCTGTTATTGCGTTGTCTTGAAATTCTTTCTATTTCTAACTTTGACAAACACTTAACTTTTTAAAACCTTTATTTCAGAACCTTTCCATTGCTACTCTCACACTCTCTCAATCTCAGGCTTCTTCATAGCTCTCTAATCCCTTCATATCATAAACTCCCATATCTACAATCTTTTCTCACTTAATCACCTATGTATTTTCCCTCATTTACAAACACTTCGCTTTAAATTTTACTTCTTTCTTCTCACAGTTCATCATTTCAGATATTTTCATCCCGTTGGTCTATTCTTTCTCAGTTTTTTTTTCATTCCTCTTTTCCCCTTCCAATTCTCGTTTCAAGACTCCTTTATTTTTTACTCCTGTGCCTGTTTGTATCTTTTGTCTTTATATTTTTTTGTCTTTAACTGATTTTCCTCGCGTTCTTCTCCATTCATCATATCCAGAAACAAAACAAAAAAAAAACACACATTTCTACAAACACAAACTTTCATTTTTACTTCACGCGTAGTCAAACTTTCACTTCCAATATTCTCATATTCTAAAGAAGCGGTGGCCCACCAGTCCTCAAACAAGCAGCAACCAATCTTTTCCACAACCGGTCCCCTGCACTGTTCCTCCCGGCGCTGTAGTATTTTCTGGTCCCTAATTTTATCTGCAAATGAAATCATTGCCAGATGAAGGGAATATCAGCATGTCTGCGGCTACAGCTAATGCCAAATTATTCATTTTTGTGGGCGCTCAGATCCTTGATACCACACACGTCCCTTCGTCTCTTTCACTAACTGGGAAGGGGGAAGAAATGAGACCGCAAGAACAAAGCATCACGTCGCCAGAAAACGCAAATCATCTCCCTTTGCGAGATCTTCAGGGACCAGTGCTCCAGTATTTTCAGAATTTGAGCCGCTCTGGCGTGAAAAGGAATAAGTGTCGTGCTTAATTTGGCGGAGGAATATCGTGTCCCTAACTCGTGCCAACAGTGCCGAAGTGGTGAAGGGTCTTTACGCGGTATCCTGTGTCACGTGATCGCATTCGTCACGGTCACGTTAGCACGCGCCGGCCGGAACCTTTTCCCATCTGGAAGAGGAAGAACACTTTAATGCTTTTGGCTATTTAAGAAAATAAAAATCAATGCTTCTATTTTATCTATTAATTCGCTATTATTTAAAGAGAAAAATATATTAAAGAAATAAAACATTAATGTTTTCTGTATACATCAGCATTAGAACCGTGCTCACTACGGAATTTCAAAATCTTAATTTCGTGTTGCGAGTAATTAAAAATAACTAAAACTAAGAATAACAAAATGTTATATCTTCTCAATATTCCTATATGATGCAGAAACATGGGCACTAGGCAATAAAATAGAATAGAGAATTGAAATTGAGCCTTTGAAATTTGAATGTATAGAAGAAGAGGTAGAATTGGATGGAAAGGAAAGAAAAGAAACGATGAAGTCTTAAAACAACTAAAAATGAAAAGAGAACTACTAAACACAATTCAAACAAGACAAGTGCGATTTTTGAGCCATGTTAAAGGACACAACAGCCTAGTAAAGGTAATTTTGGAAGAGAAAATGCAAGGTAAAAGAGGCAGTGGCCGAGCAAGACTAACATGGACGAGTAACATCAAAAGATGGCCAAATCAGCCTATGACAACCTGCACCATCAAAGCAAGAGGCATAGCAGAATGGCGTTCCATGGTAGCCAACCTTCGTTGCAGAGATGGCACTCGATGATAATGATGATAATGATGATGATGATGATGATGATGATGATGATGATGAGTAATTAAACATTTGGCCAAACAATTGCAAAACATTCCATTTACCACACGAATACCTCGTAGTTGAAACCATCTGTACTGTATCCACATACAGTATATAACTATAGAGATAACCCTATATAACTATAATTGTAATACTGATGAGCAATCTAACACCTAATTTAAATAAATGTTGAGAAAATTCTCTCAGAAAACCCTACATGCAGCGAGCAAAATGTTAAGCGAATGGAAAACAAAAATTGTTCTTCCCATAAAATATGGTTCATAGAATAAAATAACTGTTGAGAACATATTATAATAAATGCGAAAATTAAATAAAAACATAAAGAAATTGTAAAAAAATAATTGGTCTGCATAAAGAAATATAATAAATAGTGCTAATGTGGTTTGAACCCTGTACCTTACTCACGCGATGCGAGGGCGCCACCAGTTGCGGAACGTCTTGCGAAGAAAAGCAAAATTAAAAACACATGCAAACAGTGGTGTGAACTTTATATATTACAAGTATATGGTGAATATAAGTATTACTTGGATAAATATATTTGTAAAAATATAAATGAAGAACAAATAATCATTTCAAATACACACAATTCAATTAATCAGTTATTACTGAATGTAATGCATGCAATAATATACTATAGTTTATCAAATGATATTTTATTGTGAGCTCGGCAAATATTCCCTGTTATGGAAAAACGCCCTTATCATATAAAAAAAAAATATACATTGCGAATACAAATATTAATATTTTAAACTATAATATCTGTTGAATAATTTATGTCATATAAAACTCATCGAATTCGTCACCACTGTAATATCAGATTTAACAAAAATAGTCAATAACACTTCATATAGTGTACGCTTACATGAATATTGCTCGTAACTGTTCTTTTTAGGGTCTTACGATGAATGATTATATACAAAAAGTCGTTTTTTTGGTGATAATAGAAGACTTGACTTACGAATGTTAAAATCAAAATTTGATTATAATGTTAGACAGTCCTGGAACCATTTAAATAACATGATCCAAGTTGCTGTTACATTTATACAATAATATTTGTTTACACATTCGAAATACATTTTTCCTATTTTTCTTCACCTTCTTGCAAAAATATCCATGCAAAATATGGACTATCAGAACTTCTACAATGGGCCTGGGTGGTCTAGAGGTGCGTTGTCTATCTCTGAGCAAGCAGGTTCCGTGTTCGCGTCCTACTACCAGCGGCGGAAAATTTAAAACTTCGAATCCGTGGTTTCTTTGTAGCTTTACCCTCCCCTGGCCTCGGGGTAATAAGATCAGATGTCCAGTCCTCTCTGGTAACTGCTTAAAAAAAAAGCAGGTACCGTGTGCACTTGCGCACGTTAAAAAACAATTTGACATTTGGAAATCGAAATGAGCAGACCAAAAATGGCCGTTGCACGAGCAAAATTATTATTGAACATATCTACCCAAAAACGTAAAAACTCTCGATGATAAAATGGGAGTGATATTCACCCAAGATTGAGTCCATCGGGATTTCGCTAGACATATAGTTGGCGACTGCAAACAAATAACAAACTGTACTTCTATAGCGATATATGTATGTACACACACACATACACACACACACACACACACATATATATGTATTATATTATATTATATTAATATATATGCCATTAATGTTGAAGATTTTTAAAAAACAAAATCTGGCACATACAAAATACATTCTACTAGTATGCATGTATGTTTTGAACCCGTGAATCAATTGTTTGAATCTATCATTCTGGCATTTCGTTGCTGGAAATTTTTCTTTTAAACAAATTTTGCCTTCATCTTTCTCGCCATCTTTCCTAGATTGTAAAATCACTCGATTTCTTCTCTGAATAAACGTTCCATGACTCACTTGTTCTTGTACATGTATCATTCTTCTCTCAATAAACGTTCCATGACTCACTTGTTCTTGTACATGTATCATTCTTCTCTCAATAAACGTTCCATGACTCACTTGTTCTTGTAAATGTATCATTCTTCTCTGATTTTATTTCATGTTTTTTTTATAACTGCGGTCTGCCAGTTACAGAAGGTATGTGGAAATATATATATTTATTTATTTATTTTGACCAACATAACTTTATTTGCATTTTATCTTTCTGTTTATCGTGTCTATAATTACAACACTTTTACTATATTAATATTGTAATAATGGTGGTTAAACTCGTTTTAAGACAAACATTAGGCAGACAAACACTAGACAGGCAAACGACACTGTCATGGTGGTTAAACTCGTTAAAAACAAACATAAGGCAGACAAACAGAGACAAGACAAGCGACACTGTCATGGTTGGTAAACTCGTTATAAAACAAACATAAGGCAGACAAACAGAGGCAAGACAAGCGACACTGTCATGGTGGTTAAACTCGTTATAAAACAAACATAAGGCAGACAAACAGAGACAAGACAAGCGACACTGTCATGGTGGTTAAACTAGTTATAAGACAAACATAAGACAGACAAACGACACTATAGGCACAATAATTATCTGGCACATACAAAATACATTCTACTAGTATGCATGTATGTTTGAACCCGTGAATCATTGTTTGAATCTATCATTCTGGCATTTCGTTGCTGGAAATTTTTCTTTTAAACAAATTTTGCCTTCATCTTTCTCGCCATCTTTCCTAGATTGTAAAATCACTCGATTTCTTCTCTGAATAAACGTTCCATGACTCACTTGTCTTGTACATGTATCATTCTTCTCTCAATAAACGTTCCATGACTCACTTGTTCTTGTAAATGTATCATTCTTCTCTCAATAAACGTTCCATGACTCACTTGTTCTTGTACATGTATCATTCTTCTCTGATTTTATTTCATGTAATAACTGCGGTCTGCCAGTTACAGAAGGTATGTGGAATATATATATATATATATATATATATATTATATATATATATATATATATATATATATAACATATATATATATTTATTTATTTATTTTGACCAACATAACTTTATTTGCATTTTATCTTTCTGTTATCGTGTCTATAATTTACAACACTTTTACTATATTAATATTGTAATAATGTGGTAAACTCGTTTTAAGACAAACATTAGGCAGACAAACACTAGACAGGCAAACGACACTGTCATGGTGGTTAAACTCGTTAAAAACAAACATAAGGCAGACAAACAGAGACAAGACAAGCGACACTGTCATGGTGGTTAAACTAGTTATAAGACAAACATAAGACAGACAAACGACACTATAGGCACAATAATTATCATTTCCAACACTATTCTCACAATAATTATCATTACCAACACTATTCTCACAATAATTATCATTACCAACACTATTGTCACAATAATTATCATTACCAACACTATTGTCACAATAATTATCATTACCAACACTGTTGTCACAATAATTATCATTACCAACACTATTGTCACAATAATTATCATTACCAAAACACACCATTGTCACAATAATTATCATTACCAACACTATTGTCACAATAATTATCATTACCAACACTATTGTCACAATAATTATCATTACCAACAGTATTGTCACAATAATTATCATCACCAACATTATTGTCACAATAATTATCATTACCAACACTATTCTCACAATAAATATCATTACTAATTTAGACAATACATGGAGCCCAAAAAAAGAAAATGAAGACGGATGTGTTTGACCAAATTAAAAAAAAAAATTCTCTGCTATAAGCACCAATTTAATGAGCTCTCTCGACAGACATTGAAAATGAAGAATCGCCAGAACGAAATAAAGAAGCGTATCTAATCAACATTATCATCTGCATCATCACAATTATCGTTAACGAATCCTCTGCTTGTGCCCAACATCATGATGACCTTACAAAATAAATGTTACAAGCTCAATTTCCTGATGTTCTGTCTGCCTTAAGGCGATATCGAGGCTCAGCCTAACCAGTGGGCTGTTTTACAAAACGTCAGACCTTTCCAAATATCAGCCAAACTCCAATAGTGACGTCGCTTTTGCCATATTGGCATTTGCTGTAGAAGCAAAGAAGTTAATCATGTATTTGGTGTGAGACATGGACATTTTGGGATATCTTCAGCGATGATATAGCTACAAAACACGACACCCTTCATGAAATACCTCCAACCAGCGTCTGCAATAAGATTTATCATGAAAAGACATATGATTGCGCCATTAAAGTAAAAATTGGTACTTGATCTCTGGTCAGGGAAAGAATAGTATCTGGAAAGAGAGAAAGTGTATCTCGGGAGAGAGGAAAATGAATACTGAAAAGAGAGCAGTAATATGCCCAGAGAGAGAGAGAGAGAGAGAGAGAGAGAGAGAGAAGGGAATCGAGCGAATGCATTGGTATACTGAGTGAGTAGTGGTATTTGGAAAAAGAACAATGGCATCATGAGAGAGGGGCACTGTACGCGAACAGAGAGAGCAGTGGTATCCGGAGAGAGAAGAATACACTCCGTAAAGATGATTCCAGAAGAAGTGTTGGCTGTAACTCCCTGACATTAATGCTATGGGATAGTTTGACCTTCACCTTTCCATATATACATTTTGACAGCATTCACAAACACTTCCCCTCTTCTTCTTCCACATTTACCCGTTAAGTGAGTGTGTTGTGTCGGGAGACAAATAATAATAAATGAAGATTATTATAGAGGGAAACTTCCGAGGCGATAATCAGCGAATCAATTCAGAGGAAAAGGTATGTTTACAGCACTCGGAAAAAATGACAAATAATCAACAACAGAAAAAAAAGAACAATATATGGTCCTAAGCACGATCGAACCTGTACTCCTTGGCACAGCGCCTTGCCACGAAAAACCAAACGCTAGGAAACACTGCCACCTCGGCTAACTTGGCTATGTTATGTCGCTAGTTTCCAGCAAGCTGTGCTATCTACGCCTATCGATTCGACACGTTCATCTTCGGTATTGTCAGTAGATTGCTTAACAATTGTTCCACGACAGATGTCAGAAGATGTGGAAGTTGGTCATCCGAGCCAACATCCACTTGTCCAGGATCGCCACAAGGCTCACCATCGTCACCAAATCTATTTAATGTGTACACAATAACAATCACGGAATAACAGTTGGATGGGAGGGGAAGAACTATGACTTATGCTGATGACATTCTGATATATCGACAGGGAAGAGACAGACGGGATATCGCCTCCACTCTGCAAAACGAACTCGATCGCATCTCTTCCTGTGTGGGGTTTCAGGTGCCTTGGTTAAAATCCTAATAAAGCATCAGTTTCATGGTTCTCCCTTAACAATCATATCGTTAACACGGAAATACCAATGGTACGAAAGAGAGATGATGAGGTGATCAGGGACATGTTGATGACGTACTTTGGAGATAAGTTTGATCACAACCTGTGTTTTTTGGACCACGTCGACTATGTGATAATAAATGCAAGCAAAGGATTAGCCGCCTTGAAGGTCGTGAGAGCTGCCAACATAGATAATGGCTACTTATCCTTCTATTCCAGGGATTCGTTCCCACACCAGTCAAGTATGCCGTGAAAGATTCTTGTGCAGCATTGAGGTATCTTCTTGACTTTCCAACCATGGACGACAGGAACAAGATCTAGAGGGCACGAGCATACCTGAAGATGAGTGCAGATAAAGAGCATCCAGTGCACCAAAGCTCAACACAGGGAAAGGTGACAAGCTAAAAAGAGGCAAATCATATGAGAGCCAAGCAGAAGATGTCATCAAACAGGTCTGTAGGCTCATCAATATCAACGCTGCCGAGAAGTGAATACCGGGGCCAACGTCATTATGGAAACAGTCTCATGTATTGTCACACTCGACAGGAAATGTAGGGAATAGAACTTAGTCGTGGTCAATTCGGAGGTCAACGGTTTAATTTAAGATAACACAGATGTGAAAGATGCAGTCATTTATACAGACGGATCCGTAATACAACACCAATGCATGAATATTTACGGCATGTTCGGCAGGCAGAATAGTCAAGGAAGACAGTGGTGTGTACTTCATGACCACGAATAGCATGACGATGGAGGTGAGGGCAGTGACCAGGGCATTCATCTGGTTAGAGTCACAAGACTACACCCACACCTGCTTACTGAATGATTCAATGAGCTTGATTAAAAAAAAAGTGGAGGCGGTCTCTATACGTATGCAGCGGTTAGAGTCATTGCAGAAGTAAAAATTACGTAGTCACCTTTGTCTACCTTCCTGGACATGCGGGAGTACAGGGAAATGAAAGAGCGGTTGGCTAGCTGTGCTGTCATTGAAGACGGTTAACCAATGGATAGGACGAACGTCATGAATCACCTCCGATATGTGGGAAGGGCACAAGACTTCGACAACCATGAGTCCACGTCACTCCTTCGGATGAAAAAGATGGGAGTTAAGATGGGCATAGCCAGAGACGAGAACTATAGTGGGCGTATCAGAGGATCAGCCAACACAGAACTGGTGTCGTCAGTGGCTGGACGGTTCGAAACATGTTGGGCAGAGAATCTGAGCACCTATGGACATGTTAAGAGTGCAATGATGATGACCCACAAATAACTCAATAACTCAATAACTCCTGGACAACGGCTACTTTGATCTACTCTTGTTTAAAATTGTAACTACCAAGGACACTTAAACGTGTGCTGAGCGCAAACGGGGTCATTAGTTTTTCGCGCTATCTGAAAAGGCTAGACATTGTGTATCACAATCCACAGGAAGGAGTAAAGTAAATTGAGTTATTTGCCAACCTGTCATTTCATTTTCATGTTATCCCGCATGTCCAGGGACATAGGCAAAGGTAACTGCATATCATCCACTTCTTTTGCCTGCTTACATAGCCCTTCTCCACTTTTCTTATCACACTCATCGAAACACTTAGAATACAGGCGTCGGTAATAGTTTTGTGACTCCAACCAGATGACAACGTGACCATATGACTCTAGCCCTTATAACTGCCATCACTTCCATCGTCATGCTACTTGTGGTCATCACACACGCATCGCAGTCTTCTTTTACTCTTCTGCCTGTAGAGCGTGCTATGAATGCCCATGTACTTCTTTGGTGTCGTATCACAGCTTCGGCAGGATTCGAGCCCAATACTTTTTGTTTTACCCAAATGTAATTCTTGTTCACCGAGTACCCTTCAAACACACTTTATGGCTTCTTTCAACATTTACACATTATTTCCAAATTGAGTGTTGCTCTGGGAGAAAAATTGGAATAACAATTACTACTCTCTCTCCCTTCCTCTCTATTATAGAAAGGGAATTTTAAAGATGCTAAATATATATACCGACCTCCCTTAGTGATTATGCAGTATGAAGGTGAGACCTGAGCTGTAAATGCAGACATGTTGAAAAACGAAACAACTCAAACATAAGCTGTCTCCGAGGACTGATTTGAATAATGTAGCAGTAGCAGGATAAAGTACCAGAAATTGAATTAGACTTAATTATAAGCATCTTGGCGCAACTACAAAATGTCGAAGTGAGACGGGCTGGACTTGGTATTTGCATGTCTAATGGCTCATGACGAAAACAACTCTTGTGCAAGCTCAGCAACGTCAACAAGGATCGACCAGTGAACGGGCGAAATGTTACAGACTCAATAAAAATACCCCTGAAAAAAAAAAAAAGCTTTAAAATCAAAATAAATGCCTTGTAAAAATCGACAGAACTGCTAACTTTGACGAAGTTACGTTATTTTCGAGGTAAATGCACTACAAGAAAAGATAAGACAATTCATACTCCTGCGATCAACGCTGCTCATAATTGCGCCTCATGTTGCGAAGAACTTTATGCCATAATTCTTGAATATTATAATCACCTCTGCATACACAAAAAATATGTCACTTCACAAAATTGAAAATGTCGTCACCTTTTACATGGACGACAATTACACAACACTTCCACACTTCTGGGTTCTGTACTGGTTGTAGAAACTTACCAGATGTAGCTATACAAACTCAACAACATAATTAGACAGGATGTGTAGCCAGGTCTCCGTAAACTACATTAACAAAACAAGCGTGACTCACGTCGTACCCAAAAAACCGAAGCTACATTATCAAACATTACTAGTAGTCAAACATTTGCGTATTCACGTGGAGCTGACGTTTATCAAAACTCCCAGTGTGTCGCGTTTGCTTACTCATACTCCTAGTCTAAATTGCCTACTAAACCGACTGTTGCAGCAAAGTGTAGACCAGTTGACGTCGAACTTATAAATTCCGGTCATTTTAGACCAATGTCATCCTCTCTAATGAGAATAACCTAGGATTGCCACACGTGTCAAAGGGGCGTTATCCTACAATACGAGATGTAAACGCATAGCTGGTGTTTTCTGCTGGCAGTCATGCAAATAATTGTGTTGATTCATTCAGTAATTGAGCAATTTTCCCGGAGGTCACACCACTGACCTATCTAAGTCCGCGCTGTAGATACAGAATAAATGGAAGGGAGTTGGGTGCATTTATATAGTTCTGTCACATTTGGAGAATGTAGTTGTTTCGACACTTTATTTGGGCATATCAACAAGAAAAATAAGAACGTTTTAAGAATATGTATGTATACATGTATATGTGTATATATGTCTTGAGTCCGTGCACCTTTTTTCATTTATTTTCAACTCATTCACTAATTCCCTCTCCACATCTTGAAACGCCCCCCCCCCCCCTACAGGGGCGGCGAAGGTGCCTATCAGCACAAGCTGAAAGCATTCAGCGATTCAAAGTTGACTGTTAACGCTAGGATCGGTTAACTATATGTATCCAAAATCTACTCCATCATGTGTCCTCCATCTACTCCATCATGTGTACTCCATCATGCGTACGCCATCTACTCCATCATGTGTCCTCCATCTACTCCATCATGTGTACTCCATCATGCGTACGCCATCTACTCCATCATGTGTACTCCATCTACTCCATCATGTGTACTCCATCTACTCCATCATGTGTACTCCATCTACTCCATCATGTGTACGCCATCTACTCCATCATGTGTACGCCATCTACTCCATCATGTGTACGCCATCTACTCCATCATGTGTACGCCATCTACTCCATCATGTGTACTCCATCTACTCCATCATGTGTACTCCATCTACTCCATCATGTGTACTCCATCTACTCCATCATGTGTACTCCATCTACTCCATCATGTGTACTCCATCTACTCCATCATGTGTACGCCATCTACTCCATCATGTGTACTCCATCTACTCCATCATGTGTACGCCATCTACTCCATCATGTGTACTCCATCTACTCCATCATGTGTACTCCATCTACTCCATCATGTGTACGCCATCTACTCCATCATGTGTACTCCATCTACTCCATCATGTGTACGCCATCTACTCCATCATGTGTACGCCATCTACTCCATCATGTGTACGCCATCTACTCCATCATGTGTACGCCATCTACTCCATCATGTGTACTCCATCTACTCCATCATGTGTACTCCATCTACTCCATCATGTGTACGCCATCTACTCCATCATGTGTACGCCATCTACTCCATCATGTGTACTCCATCTACTCCATCATGTGTACTCCATCTACTCCATCATGTGTACTCCATCATGTGTACGCCATCTACTCCATCATGTGTACTCCATCTACTCCATCATGCGTACTCCATCTACTCCATCATGTGTACTCCATCATGTGTACTCCATCTACTCCATCATGCGTACTCCATCTACTCCATCATGTGTACTCCATCTACTCCATCATGTGTACTCCATCTACTCCATCATGTGTACTCCATCTACTCCATCATGTGTACTCCATCTACTCCATCATGTGTACTCCATCTACTCCATCATGTGTACTCCATCTACTCCATCATGTGTACTCCATCTACTCCATCATGTGTACTCCATCATGTGTACTCCATCTACTCCATCATGTGTACTCCATCTACTCCATCATGTGTACTCCATCTACTCCATCATGCGTACGCCATCTACTCCATCATGTGTACTCCATCTACTCCATCATGTGTACTCCATCTACTCCATCATGTGTACTCCATCTACTCCATCATGTGTACTCCATCTACTCCATCATGTGTACTCCATCTACTCCATCATGTGTACTCCATCTACTCCATCATGTGTACGCCATCTACTCCATCATGTGTACTCCATCATGTGTACGCCATCTACTCCATCATGTGTACTCCATCATGTGTACGCCATCTACTCCATCATGTGTACTCCATCTACTCCATCATGTGTACTCCATCTACTCCATCATGTGTACTCCATCTACTCCATCATGTGTACTCCATCTACTCCATCATGTGTACTCCATCTACTCCATCATGTGTACGCCATCTACTCCATCATGTGTACTCCATCTACTCCATCATGTGTACGCCATCTACTCCATCATGTGTACTCCATCTACTCCATCATGTGTACTCCATCTACTCCATCATGTGTACTCCATCTACTCCATCATGTGTACTCCATCATGTGTACGCCATCTACTCCATCATGTGTACTCCATCTACTCCATCATGTGTACGCCATCTACTCCATCATGTGTACGCCATCTACTCCATCATGTGTACTCCATCTACTCCATCATGTGTACGCCATCTACTCCATCATGTGTACTCCATCTACTCCATCATGCGTACGCCATCTACTCCATCATGCGTACGCCATCTACTCCATCATGTGTACTCCATCTACTCCATCATGTGTACTCCATCTACTCCATCATGTGTACTCCATCTACTCCATCATGTGTACTCCATCTACTGCATCATGTGTACTCCATCTACTCCATCATGTGTACTCCATCTACTCCATCATGTGTACTCCATCTACTCCATCATGTGTACTCCATCTACTCCATCATGTGTACTCCATCATGTGTACGCCATCTACTCCATCATGTGTACTCCATCTACTCCATCATGTGTACTCCATCATGTGTACTCCATCTACTCCATCATGTGTACGCCATCTACTCCATCATGTGTACTCCATCTACTCCATCATGTGTACGCCATCTACTCCATCATGTGTACGCCATCTACTCCATCATGTGTACTCCATCTACTCCATCATGTGTACTCCATCTACTCCATCATGTGTACTCCATCTACTCCATCATGCGTGTTGCCAAGTGAGCCTATTATTCAAAAAGAGAGGAAGGCAACTCCGTTATCAAAAATGCTGAAGAAGAATGTAGACGCCAAAAGGCTCATATAACGCAGATTGCTATAAACTACAACAGAGTGCATCTACTTTTATTTTATTATATTTTATTTACATTTATATATATTTAAATTTTATATGAAACCAAAAAGTAATTTTGTGAAGTAATACTAAAATAAACAAGCCTATTTCGTGAAAAAAGGAACAGCTGTGAGTACAACAGATTTTATCTTCCATTTCTACATTTATAAAATAATTACCTCCTTCGATCATTAACAAGTTTTATTTTAAATATAATCACGAACATCATACGGTCCAAACCGCTGAACATGCAAAGCTTACATTCTGAGAGCTTGTTCCTTCAGTGCTAACCTTGATGTGTCGAGATAGGTTTTTTTTTTCATTCGATCCCTAAGGAGGTAAAACAGAAAAAAACAGAAGTAATGGTCATATCAAAGAAACAATCATCACCAGCATGCAGCATAAAAATAAACAATACAAATCTGAAACAAGTACAACGCGTCAAATATTTGGACACAATAATAACATCAGATGGAAGATGCACCACAGAAATAAAAAGCAGAATAGCTCAGGCCAAAATAGTATTTAGAAAATGAAAATATCTTATGCAACAAATCTATGTCAATAGAAGTGAGAAAGAGAGTTCATCGGTGTTATATAGAACCAATTTTGACCTATGAAAGCGAATCATAGACAAACAAATGAAAAGACGATTAGAGGCCACAGAGATGGGATTTCTCAGAAGAAAGTTGCCTGGACAGCTAAAAAGACCAATGAAGAAATCCTTAAAGAGGCCAACACAAAAAGGGAACTCATAAAAAACATCAGAAAGAAACCATCAACATTGTTTGGGCACATCATAAGAAGAGGAAAGTTGGAATACTTGGTTACAACTGGCAAAATAAAATAAAAGAGAGATCGCAGACGACAAAGAAAGAAAATACTGGGTAGCTTGGTGTCATGACATGGAAAACAGTGAACAACAGAACTGATACGATAGAAGATTATGGAAGGACATGATCGCCTACGCCAACCGATATGGCACAGGATCATGACGATGAAAAAAAAAACTATCTTTACGACACAAAGTACCATTGCTGGTGTCTCTTTACGACACATAGTACCACTGCTGGTGTATCTTTACGACACATAGTACCATTGCTGGTGCATCTTTACGACACAGTACCATTGCTGGTGTATCTTTACGACACATAGTACCATTGCTGGTGTATCTTTACGACACATAGTACCATTGCTGGTGTATCTTTACGACACATAGTACCATTGCTGGTGTATCTTTACGACACAGTACCATTGCTGGTGTATCTTTACGACACATAGTACCATTGCTGGTGTATCTTTACGACACATAGTACCATTGCTGGTGTATCTTTACGACACATAGTACCATTGCTGGTGTATCTTTACGACACATAGTACCATTGCTGGTGTATCTTTACGACACATAGTACCATTGCTGGTGTATGTCGGGAGGCAACGATAGAACCAGAAGGATAAAGGCCGCTTAGTCAAGCAGTCGCCACGACGTGTGAGACTCAGGATTTTTATTTCACCCCCGATAGAAAAAATCCTTTCTGTCTACCGTGGGCTTCGAACAACATACGTCAGCTTTTCAGCCAGCGGAACAGTGGTTTTAGCCGCACGGCCACGCGCACCTGACGATGAAGGAGGTAAAAATACGGCCATCATGCATAAATAACAATAGCTCACGTGAAGTTTGATGAATTTATGATTTTTTTTCCTGTTTTGAATAAAGCAATTGTTATCATACTATTTGTTTTGTTTTGAGTACTATGAAAAATAATTTCAAACAATCTTAATTCTTTAATTCATTTCCACCTAATCAGCATTTATATTCACCAAAGTGTGATAATGCTATGATAATAGTTGCTCTTCTTCTAAGAAGTTCTACCGGTCGAACAGGATGACATGAGATCTTAAATTGTTACAGATGTAAACAAGACATAGAGAAACAATAACTTCGTGTTACTGCGTCTTCATGGAGAGCATGATATAATGGCAAATGGAAAGTTTTGGGTTTGATCCTCCATATCTAAATGTTTTATTTTTATGGTGGTGGTTGGGGGCAGGGTGGCGGGAGGATTAATGTTTTCTTTCTGTCTTTTTTAGTCGTTTTTTATTTGTTTTCTGCATGCATGTAGTGTTGTTTTTTTCAATATTTATAAAAATCTTAATTTTTTGGGATGGTTGTTGGGATAATGTTTTTTTTCTCTTCGCCTTTATTTATTTGTTCACTGAATGATATGAATTTTTAGTCATCATCATCATCATCATCGTGCGCCTTCTCCGCAACGAAGGTTGGCTACCATGGATTGCCATTCTACTCTGTTTCTTGCTTTGATTGTGCAGGCTGACATAGATTGACTTGTCCATCTGTTGATGTTACTCGTCCATGTTAGTCTTGGTCTGCCTCTGCCTCTTTTACCTTGTATTTTTCCTTCCAACATTACTTTTAGTAGGCTGTGTGTGTCTTTTAACATGCCCCAAAAATTTCATTTGTCTTGTCTTAATTGTATTTAGTAGTTCTCTTTTTATTTTCAGTTGTTTTAAAACTTCATCGTTTGTTCTCTTTTGTTTCCATCCAATTCTACCTATTCTTCTATAAATCCACATTTCAAAGGCTTCAATTTTCTGTTCTGTTTTCTTGTTTAATGTCCATGTTTCTGCGCCATACAAGAATATTGAGAAGACGTAACATTTTGTCATTCTTAGTTTCAGCCCTGCTGATATTTGTTTTGTTGTTAGTATATTTTTCATGGCATTAAAATTACTTTTTTTGCCATACATATTCTTTTGTTTATTTCAGTTTTGCATTTTCCATCATTGGTTATAGTATGTCCCAGGTAGTTGTAGCTCTGGACTGTCTCCAGATGTATTCTCTCAACTGTAATATTTTATTGTAGGTCTTGAGAATTTTCTTAGTTTATGATCATAGTTTTAGTATTTTTGATATTCATTTCTAGTCCATATTTTTTGCTTGTTATGTTTATCACATTAAGCAATTGTTGTAGGTCTTTAGGATTTTCTGCTAGTAGAACAGTATCATCAGCATATCTTAGGTTATTGATTATCTTTCCATTAATGTTTAGGCCTGGTATCTCTGAGATGTTTTTAAAGATTTGCTCAGTGTGTAGATTGAACAAGCTTGGTGATAGGATGCATCCTTGTCTTACTCCTCTTTTTATGTCCATGGTATGTTTTAGTAGTTGACAGATATATGTTTATCCTTGTTTGAAAATACATTTGTCTTTTGTGCCTTTATTTATTTTTTCAGTGCATGTAGATTTCACTGAAGAGTGTTTTTTTTTTATTTATTTAAATTGAAATTTAGAATAAGAATACTGGTTTTTTTTAAATTCTCTTTTAAATGTTATTTATTTGTTCGCTAAATGTAATTTTTCTCAAATTATTATCTATCTATATAGTACAGATCATCTCAATTAAAAAATGTACCTAGAGTTAGCACGGGAACCCTCCCTGACAGTAAAACCGATCCAGAGCCTGTCTCCTCGAAGGTGGTGCTACAGTGATGTTGCTGCGAAATCTGAACTTGTCCAAACTCTGCTATGTACATGCTGTAACTGAAGAACCTCCATAGAGTTCATCGACTATGCCCAGAGTAAAGGTGTTCGTACCTCGGATACCAATAAAATCATCCGATTACCTCGGAGACCACTGTAATCACCTGAGTACATCGGAGACCACTAAAATAATCTGAGTACCTTGGATACCGCTAAAATCATCCGAGTATCTCAGAGACCACTGAAATCATCTGATGACCTCGGAGACCACTAAAATCATCTGAGTACCTTGGAGACCACTAAAATCATCTGAGTACCTTGGAGACCACTAAAATCATCTGAGTACATCGGAGACCACTAAAATCATCTGAGTACATCGGAGACCATTAAAATCATCCGAGTACCTCAGAGACCACTGAAATCATCTGAGTACCTCGGAGAACACTAAAATAATCTGAGTACCTCGGAGACCACTAAAATAATCTGAGTACCTTGGAGACCACTAAAATCATCCGAGTACCTCAGAGACCACATAAATCATCTGAGTACTTCGGATACCACTGAAATCATCTGAGTACCTCGGAGAACACTAAAATAATCTGAGTACCTCGGAGACCACTAAAATAATTTGATTACCTCGGAGACCACTAAAATAATCTGAGTACCTCGGAGACCACTAAAATAATCTGAGTACCTTGGAGACCACTAAAATAATCTGAGTACCTCGGAGTCCACTAAAATAATCTGAGTACCTAGGAGACCACTAAAATCATCTGAGTACCTCGGAGACCACTAAAATAATCTGAGTACCTCGGAGAGCACTACAATAATCTGAGTACCTCGGAGACCACTAAAATCATCTGAGTACCTCGGAGTCCACTAAAATAATCTGAGTACCTCGGAGACCACTAAAACCATCTGAGTACCTCGGAGACCACTAAAATCATCTGAGTACCTCGGAGACCACTAAAATCATTTGAGTACCTCGGAGACTACTAAAATCATCTGAGACCACTAAAATCATCTGAGTACCTCCTTCAATTCCAAAGGTTACAGTTCACCCTCCAAGTTAGTCCATGTGCAGTTGTTTAAAATGGATGGTATTGACTCGAGGGAGGACTGCTTCTTACATGCACAAATCATCTTCATCTTCAGAAGGATCATAATAGCGACACGGTCAAGATGATCCTGGGCTTTTTCTTCATGCACAAAGTGTACCTGTGATCGGAGATAGCCTCGATGAAAAGTTAAAAGTCCCAACATTAGTGACAAATCTATTAATCCTCTTAATAGCTATACACTTTTATACCGCAGATCCTAAAAATAAATGGTAGTCTAAATGCTATTTTCAGGTTCTTTATGTACATATTTACGGAATGTGGTATCTTCTGCAGTTTTTGCTTGACCGATGCAGAAGTTCATTTGTGTGAGCTTGGCTTTGAAATCGTAGCTTGTATCGAAGCTTGAATATAAAACTAATATGTGTGTGTATGTGCGTGCGCGCGCGCACAAGAAACTTTAATTTTACGTAGGTTTCTGGCTCCGTATCATGTACTATAGCTTGTTTCATAAGTCGTGACCAACTTTAAAAATCAATATCTTTTAAACCGCTTTTTGTAATTTTTTCAAAATTTGCATGTATAGTTACAATGATTAGAACCCAACAGGGAATTAATTTCATTAAAAACAAACATTTGGTTATTATTATTGCTTATTTGATTTATATAAATTTATAACGACCCATTGATGTAGTCAAAACTTAGTGTATACAGTATTTAAGTTAAAAATAGCGATTACAAATCCATACACGCTCAAATTTACGATTTTGCACGCTTTCCGCGTGAGTTCTCTGACACAATTAGACACTTGTAGTAAACACGAGACATTGTGTGTTCCATTTCCGTTAATTCAGCGGCGTAACGTGGAACAATAACATTTATCATGAGTCTTAAAATGAAGTTCTGCAGTTTACAAAACATCGCAATAAAAATGTATGACTATTTTTGCAAAGAGGCTAAACGAGGAAGATTATTTCATTCTTTAGAAAACCCTGAGAATAGGACAAGACACATTTTGGATTTATCTAAACGGTCATTTAATCGCTGGATTCAAGCACGTGACCGTCAATGTTCCAAATATACAAAATCACAAGGAAGAGCAAAAATGTTGGATAATTTCGACAGTGAACTTATTAAAAGTGAAATTCGCAAAATGTTGGGTATGAATGAAACTGTTACAATAAGAAAATTAAAAGTATCGCTGAAAAAAAAACAACAGTATTGAAATATCAAAGTCTACATTATGGAGGAATGTGAGAGCTGCAGGCTTTACATTCAGAAAGTATTCCAATGGACGAAACATCATCTGTGAGAAGCCACATATAGTAGTCATTGAGAAGCAAATACTTACGTGAAGTAAAAGAGGTGCGCAAGCAAGGTTATGATATTGTGTACTTGGATGAAACATGGATCAATGCTCACCACACTAACCAAAGGGAATGGCAGTCATCAGATGGAAAGATTAAGAGATTAATACCTAGCAGCAGAGGACAGCGCTTGATAATTGCTCATGCAGGTAGTCGACAACATGGACTAATACAGAATGCAGAGCTCATTTTTCTTTCAAAATCCATAGACAATCGGGATTATCACTCTGAGATGAATGGTCACATATTTAGACATTGGATTGAAAATGCTGTTCTCCCAGCACTAGATCGACCATCTTGCCTAATAATGGACAATGCAACGTACCACAACATTGTTGCACTTGAAGATAAAGTCCCGACGTCATCCAGTACAAAAGATGCTATTAAGATATGGCTCACAAAGGAGCACATACAATTTAATAACATGTACTTAAAATCTGAATTACTATCTCTAGAATAAACAGAGGACAAAGATTTTTCAAATAGATAAGATTATCCAAGAGCACGGTCATATAAGTTTGAGGCTGCCACCTTACCATGCTCATTTAAATCCAATAGAACTAATCTGGGCAAAATTAAAAGGACAAGTGGCAGATGAAAATATAACATTCAAAATATGCGATGTAAAGACTCTTGCTAATCTCGCTTTATTAAATATAGACAAAGATTATTGGGCTAAATGTGAAGACCACGTCTTAAAACAGGAAGAGGAATATTGGAAAAATGATGGTTTGTGGAATGTTCAACCCCAAACAGTTATTAATCTTTTAGACTCGTCTGATTCAGAATGAAAGTATATAGCCCCCACAATGTTGGCCCCTATATTACCTTAAATTAGTTCAACAAACGGTCCTCATCAGGACCACACAACTATGAAAATTGGACATAGAGGTATACCTTGATATTATCGTCCGTCCTCGAACTGAGAAGACAATAATTCTCCTGGTGTTTTGTCTTGTTAGGTTATTTCCCCATTACGGCCACGCCTTTACCTAGTGAAAATTAATCATGGACCAGCAACTACGGTAATTTCTATTCTTTAGGGGTTCACAATTTACAATTTTGACAAATATCAAAGAAATTCGCCGCTTTAGAAAACTGCAACTGCAAGATATTTGTTAAATATACATTTAAAGGGTCTTTTGCATTCTAATAACATTTGGAAAATTTCAAAAGTTTTTAACAAACGGTTACTGAGTAATCGCGTTTTGAAGTTGGGCACGTGATTTGAAACGAGCTATAGTCTCTATAATGCGGAATATAGACATTTCCCAAGTTGAGCTGTTGGCGTTGAGCTGCTGGTCTCCGAGGTAATCAGATGATTTTATTGGTATCCGAGGTACGAACACCTTTACTCTGGGCATAGTCGATGAACCCTATGGAGGTTTTTCAGTTACAACATGTACATAGCAGAGTTTGGACGAGTTTAGATTTCGCAGCAACATCACTGGAGCAGCACTTTCGAGTAGCCAGGCTCTGGATCGGTTTTACTGTCAGGGAGGGCTCCCGCCCTAACCCTAGGTACATTTTGTAATTGAGATGAGCTGTGCTATATAGATAATAATTTGAGAAACATTACTACATTTAGCGAACAAATAAATAACATTTAAAAGAGAATTAAAAAAGAAAAACATTATTCTTAATTCTACAATTCTACAAGCGAAAAATATTGTGTTCTTTTTAAAATTCCTTTTGTAACGCTTAATGTGAAATGCGAGATTTACATTTTTTGCTCTCGCTTTTTTTTTTTTTACAATTTTGTTGTTGTTGAGTTGTGACAAGTAGTGTCTTGTCATGCTGTAGCAGAATATTTTTAATCTTGTCACTCTTAATTAATGAGATTCTGCCTGGAGTTTTTGCTACATTCTCTTCTAATGTGGAGAAATGGAAAAACCAAACAACAGTAAAAATTTCATGGTTAAAGTTTTACGTAATTAATGGACGACACAATTTTGAACGACGTTTCGGCGCAATATTTTATTAGCACCTGTTATTTTAGACCTTATTTTGTTTGCAATTACAGGACAGTCTCTGCAGGTGTTCAGACCGTTTTATCTGTTGTCTGTGAATGTTCAAAGTTGGGCCAATGCCGATTCGTTCCTTCTACTTAATTTTGCTTGTTCCCTCTAGCTACTTTCCTCTAAACATCTAATATGTGTAGTGACTACCTTCTTTCTATCTCTAACCTATCTGGCAAGTCCATTTTTTTGGCATTGGCAGCATAGATGACAAGTACTTTGTATTTCATTGTGATGTTGAGCACTATTTTGTGTTATGGCAGACAAGTTAGGTGGATTTCGATTTCTTTACTGCGTATGACATTTGGACGTTCTTATGTTTATATAAGAGGCATGTCGCTTGTTTTTATATCTTTTCACGTCACACAATTTTTTTTTTTGCCTATTAATATCTTTTACATTGCGTTCGCCAGCTCTCACCTCTGGCGAAATCCCCTGGGAGACTAGGATCTGAATTGTGCGTGTTACTGGTTTTCCCTGGCAGTCATATGCACAGGGGACCCTCGCCGCGCAGGCAGATAACTTCGACTTCGGAGGTACTCATTTTTTTTCCGCTGATGAGTAATTGACGTTTCAAGCCGGGTCTCACAGCCGACCCGTGGGTGCTTGCAGCAGAGAGAAATCACAAATAAAAATCTCAACTGGTGCAGCCAGGATTTGAACTCACCATCTCTCTGTCTCGAGACCGACGTCTTGCCTCAAGACCAACTATTCCTCCTCTTTCAGTCATGATTGCCATGTTGTTTATTTTATATATTCTTGACTCATAGATATAACAGACTTAATGCAAGGGGATATTAATTGATGGAGCCTCGGTGGCTGAGTGGCTAGAGTGCTCGCTGATGCTTAGAAAGGTATATTAATTTCTCATGTGTGGCGAATTTTTATTCGGACTAACAAAACTTCGGGGTTCACCCAGCCTCCAAATATTGATAAACATGAGTAAAAATTGGCAAAAGTGACAAAAATTGATAAACATGAGTAAAAATTGGCAAAAGTGACAAAAATTGATAAACATGAGCAAAAATTGGCAAAAGTGACAAAAATTGATTAAGTTAGTAAAAAATTGGCAAAAGTTGCAAAAATATATGAAGTTAGTCAAAAATTGACAAAAGTTGCAAAAATATATGAAGTTAGTCAAAAATTGGCAAAAGTGACAAAAATTGATAAACATGAGTCATAAATTGGCAAAAGTGGTAGAAATTTATAACCATCAGTCAAAAATTGAATAGAACAGAAAGGGAGGCCCGACTTTAATAATAACATGTAAGATAATAACACAGGATCCGAGGTTTGAGAAATAATTATAATGTTGCCTATAAATTTACTAACAATCATGTATTACTTATTCTTCTTCCATTTGGGGTAAACGTGTATGATTGACATGTCAGTAAGACTACCCTTCGTTAACAATTATATAGTGCGGGTTCGAATCCTTTCATTCATTCTTAATTCATATATAATTCATATAATATATATATATATATATATATATATATATATATATATAAATGGAGCCACGATAGCTCAGCGGTTAGTGAACTGGACTACAAAGGACAAGAGGTAGGGTTCGATCTCAACCGACGGCTCAGGGTTCACCCAGCCTTAAATGGGTACCGGATTTTTTTTTCTGGTATAGTAAAGCGGCACGGACGTAATACCGACCACATTATCCCAAAAATCATGTGTCGAAGGTCTATAAAAGTTATGGTCACTAACACCATATTCTCTATACGCCACTTGGCGTGACGGGGCACTTTACTTATATATATATCATCTCTGAAAGACTTCTCCATCTGTGAAAACGACTGGCAACATCTGGCAAGTGATCGCACATCATGGAGAGCACGTATAAGGAACGGTATAACAACATTTGAGACTGTTCTAAGACAGGACTTAGAAGAGAAGAGACTCATGAAAAAGGATGGTAAACCCTGTGGACCAGCGAGCCTGACCTGTTCATTATGTGACCGCGTGTGTTTGTCAAACATTGGTAGGATTAGCCACGAGAGAAGCTGTTCGGCAAAAACAATACCTCAAAAAAATACGCAATAGCCTCCACTAGACCGTCTGACAAGACGAAAAGGGCCACACACATATATATATATATATATATATATATATATATATATATATATATATATATATATATATGATTAGTAAATTCAATAATAACTTTTTAATTCATTAATAAAAAACGAGAGTTGAGGTAAAAATGAACTCTCATATAGTTAAGTGCCGTAGATCCGCCCAGGCGCTGCTAACAAACGTGATGAAAATTAATGGTGGTGGTTATAATTCCCCTTATGCGTATCCCAAAATGCCACGCTTTCTAGGTCAGGTTACGCCACAACAGGTTAAAAAGAAAAAAAAAAGCACTGATAACTCACTGAGAACTCCGCCCATGAAACACGTGATATCTGTGGACCGGATAGTGTCTGTCCTGCTCGCAAGCGATATCTTCTTGCACTCATCTGACCTTGTCTTGAAAGCACTGGGTAGGACCACAGTGAACTTCTGTCTGTTCATCCTGCCTTAGGTAACGTGCTTACGTTTAAGAGAAAAGATAAGAAAATATAAAACACTAAGAAGAGTGGAAGAAACCAAGATATCACACATGCCCTAGAACGGTATCCTCGCTGTATCCCTTTAACCAGATTACAACAGCGGCATGTATAAAGCGCTACTGCTGGTTAGTGTTCCGGGTGAACACATAAAAGGAGCAGAGTTTACTTCCTTTTGTAAACACTGTCAACACTCACATCTCGACTGGGTCAAAATGAGTACTGGTCAGGAGCGGGTACAGAGCACTTGTTACCAACGGCGGATTGCATTCGAAATTGCATTCTTGTGCATTCGAAAAATTTTTAATTTTAATTTCCGTGGCAACCCCTTCCTTTGTTGTATCATCATGTTTTTTTTTTTTAAGCAGTATAAATGGTTTAGGTATTCTATTTTCTGAACGCAAGAAAAATTAATAAAACGATCGAAAACACATAACCAGCCATAATTATAAATCGAACCGGCATTATGTAATTGTGAACGAAGGGTAGCCTTACTGGCATGTCAATCTTACACGTTTAACCCAAATGGAGGGAAAATAAGTCATGCCTGATTGTGAGTAAATTTATAGCCAAAATTATAATTATTTCTCAAACTACGTGCTCTGTGTTACTGTCTTACACGTTAATATTAAAAGCGGGCCTCCCTTTCTGTTTTATCTAGTCTGCCTTTGTGTCTTACAGTTATTTGGGTTTTGTTGTAATAGTACAGCTTGAAAGGGTTCTTTCATAAGTACAAGAACTCAGCAACCTTAAAGTTAATGGTTTTTTTCCCTTCATTATTAAGAGTCAAGAATGTTTGTTCTCTACGAGGCTATGCAACAAGGCTCTCATGAACCAGAGAGCGGGTTCTGTAGCCCTGCCAGGCTCCATTACGTATGTGATGTTTCTTTAACGTGGTCATCATCTCCACAGTTATTATTATTGGAATCTTCCTCCACTTTCATCGCCGCGTGTGTTCTCATGTGAGAATTATTAATCCTGCAGGGAGAGATTAAACTGGAGCACGTGTCGGAGTGATCCTGGGAGAACTGATAGTCTGCTGAGAGTTCTCGTAAAAAGTTGCTCACCTTCTGCCTGATCTCGCAGCCTGGCAGGGAAGAGAACTTAATTCAACCACGAAATGGGAGAGGATGGAGTCATTAAGAAAGGACAGTATGGGGTTGGTCTATTTAAGAAAGCGTCGAAAAAATCTGAGCTCACAAATTCTTTAACTATCCGGATACATCATCCACATCCGGTTCTTAGGTCATAACGACATGCTGCAACAAGAATTATAATGAAGTCTTTATCATTAAAAGTTGTGTGGAAAATGTAAGTGAAACCAGAACACTTTCCTTCATAGAAGAACAGTTTGTCAATAACAATATAAATCAAGGACAATCCAGTTTAAAGACGAGCGTTACACTGAAAATGGAAATGTTGGTTTGGATATGATAATCATGTTCGGAAATAAAAATAGAACTTAACAGGCAAGTAAGACGGAAGTAATAGAAGACCTCATTGCATGACAGCAACATTCACAGAGTCCTGGACATGAAATTCGCAGCTCGCGAGAACATTCAGGGATCTCGCAACTGACCACTGGCGTTAAGGATTAATGAATCAAAGCTGACCAAGAAGTTTCCCATCTCCATTAAAAGATAAATGTAGAGCTTAAGAGAGTAGAGATTCAAGCGAGAAGGCAAAATTAATCCCAATAGGGTTAGACAGAAATATATGTTGTTATTAGACAGACATAAAATAGTATGTTTGCTATAAGCTAGAACGTTGTGTTATAAACACTTACACAAGGAAGAACCTTAGAGACTCAAAAATACTAAAAGAAATATTCACACGACAAACAGGCATTAATTTGTTTGTTGAAAGTTGCAATTAAAAGACAAAGAGCGCTTGTAGCTTTCGTGTTTCAATGGATAAAGGTGAAAAGAAAATAGCCATTTGGTCAACTGAGTTGATAAGGTACTAACAATGAGTAAGAGATCTGTCCCTCCTCATCTCGAATACTGTGATATCTGACCTCGTACGGTGAAGCTTAACACCTGACTCCCCAACGACAATTTATGTTGCAGGACGTCCATTATCTTTGTTTTGTTTTGTTTTAATATATAAAGGTTATAACTGAAAGTTGAAGGTCACATTAGGCAAGGTTATTAAGCTGAAAGATAAGATAAATTGAAGTAGCCAGATCAGTATTTGAATTTTCAATGGTGTAAAGTGTGTAATTTCCACAGGAATTAGTCACAGTGCTTGAAAACGAGGTGACCAGTGATCCACCTTGAATTTATTCATTTTCTAAAATGTCAAATCATGTACACAATTTAGTACACAGATTGATTTAATGAAGAGTACGAAAATAAGATAACACTAAAGATAACCGGATATTAAACCACTGCGTTATCTAATTTACAAATATTCAGTTGACACTCTCAGTCAAAGAGGTTATAGTTTTGTTCTATTCGTCTGTCATACTTATATGTGAAATTACAATGCCAAACTTCTCTATTGAACTGGTTCAGGTTTGGTTTATGAGATCAATCAAAGTCCTAAAGTGCCTGCTGTAAAGAAGACATGGGTGTCACTGATCAATAGAAGTCCAAAATGTACCAAGGAAAAGAAAACACACCAGGACAAATCATTATAGGAAATCTCAGATTCAGATCGTCATACTTGGAACAGTGCGCGGTTGTTTCAGAGCACATCTTCGCAAAAACTGGCAAGACTGACGAAACCAACTGTAGAAATGGCTGCTGAAAGTAACACAACTGTGTGGATACAGGTTTTTTTTTTTTTAATATACATAATGGAAAGATGCAGTCTTGATATTAAATGTTGTTTACAATTATATTTGTGTGTAGTTCAAACTTGTGAATATTTGTTGCTGTCACTAAATAGTGAAATATATTAAAAAATAAATAGAAAAATATATACAAATATATTTGATGTAACGCCGTTCTCGTTGATTGTTGTAGTGTCAATCCATTATGTCAAACTGATTATTTTTTGTTTTAATTTTGTACAAGAAAGAAAATATTAATTTTTATCAGGCAGCATCTTCTTCCTCTTCTACCTTTTTAGCTCTCAGTGGAGCATTGGTCTTCAACAAACACTTTCCAAGTCGTTCTCTTTTTTGCCATTCTTTTAAGATGATTCCATGTCTTCCCCATCATCTTCATCTCTGCTTCTATCTGTCTTCTCCAAGAATTCCTTGGTCTTCCTCTTTGTCTTTTCCCCTGGGGATTCAAAAAAAGGGCATGTTGTGTAATACTCTCAGTTGGCTTCCGTAGTGTGTGTCCTATCCAGCGCCATCGTCTTCGCTGTATCTCTTTATTCACTGGTGTTTGACTGGTACATTTCTATAATTCTATGTTAGTGATTTTGTCCTGCCATTTGCATCCTTTTATTCTGCGTAAGCATCCATTAATGAAAGTCTGTATTTTCGTCATTGTCAATTTTGTTGCTCTCCATGTTTCACAGCCATATAATAGGACCGCCTTAACATTTGAGTTGAAAATTTTTATTTTTGTATTTAAACTAATTTCTTAGGATTTCCATGTTTCCCAGTGCAATGAAAGCTCCTCTTGCTTTTGATATCAGACGGCATAGTAGTATTTAATTCATGGTATATCAATTATTACTGTACATTGGAAAAAAACAACCAATGGTGAATAGAAACTATAAGGTATCAACTGGCGGGTAGACGGCAGGAACCGTTGAGGCTCAGTCTGAAAAGTGTTCCTTGTTGCAGTTTCCTCATATTCCAAGTCCGGCTTGCTGCCGGAGCTAGTGAGTTAGTGCTCCGTGTACACATTGAGCGGTGTTTTTCATCCGGATCGTTTTTGGATATTCCGATTACGTACGATGAATGATGATATCGTATGACGAAGGATAGTTAAACTGCGTTCACTTTCAGTGCGGCCACGCCTTGTGTCTTTTGGCATGTGCTGTAGCTACTATGATGGGGACTGCAGCTGCTTTTCTTTGTTTGGATCCTTCAATGAGATGTAATGTTAATGTGGATAATTCCATTGGCACGGGCGGTTGAGTAATGATGGATTTTAATTCTTTTGCAGTGATACCGAAGCCTTCGACTAACTAAAACTATAACTGATGGAAAGAAAAGGATCTAAGTAAATGTGCTATTTTACTCTTCTTAAACACGAATTAAGCAGCGGTAGAGAAGTGGATTCAAGATGATTTCTATAAACAGCTACAATGTCATATGGATGCAAGACGAGCCAATGATATTATAATCTTCATGGGAAACCTAAATGCTAAAGTAGGATCAGACAACAGAGGCTTCGAAGAGATTATGGGAAAACATGGACTTGGAGATATAAATGAGAATGGAGAGATATTTGTGAATTTCTGCGCCCTTAATCAATTGAGCCTAGGAGGAACAATATTCCAACATAAAAGAATACACAAAGCTACATGGGTGTCACCAGATCATAGAATGGAAAATCAAATTGATCACATATGTATTAATAATAAGTTTAAGTCATCCTTACAGGATGTAAAAGTATATAGAGGGGCAGATGTAGCTTCTGATCATCATCTTCTGATAGCCAAACTTAAAATTAAACTGAAAAGGTATACTACAACGAATCAGGATATCTAGAATATACAATAAATATAGAAGATCATTGGAAACAGGTAAAAGATATATGGAAAGAGACACGCGAAGAAACACTAGGGAAAAGAGAACACCAGAATAAGGCATGGATGACAGCAGAGACCCTGGACAAAATTAAAGAAAGAAAGATCAAGAAAGCAGACATAAATAAAAGCAAAACGAGAAGTAATATAGCAAAGACACAGGAATCTTACACAGAGGTGAATAAAGAAGTGAGAAGATGCATTAAAAGGGATCAGAGGAAATATATAGATGAACTAGCTAAAGAGGCAGAAGAAGCAGCAAATAAAGGGAATATGAAAGAACTGTACAACAGCACAAAGAAATTAAGTGGAAAATACAAACAGATCAATGCCTTTATTAAATATAAGAAAGGAAATCTGCTTAGTAATATAAGGGAACAAATGGAGAGATGGAAAGAGCACTTTGAAGAACTTTTGAACAGACCCGGCTCAAATAATCCTCCAGATATACTATCAGCAGAAGAAGAGTAACACGTTAACTGTGGAAAACCAAGCAAAGAAGAAATAATGAAAGCCATCATCATCATTGGGTGCCTTCTCCGCATCGAAGGTTGGCTACCATGGAGCGGCATTCCACTCTGTCTCTTGCTTTGATGGTGCAGATTGTCAAGGGGCTGACTTGTCCATCTTTTGATGTTACTCGTCCATGTTAGTCTTGGTCTGCCTCTGCCTCTTTTACCTTGTATTTTCCCCTCTAATATTACTTTTATTAGACTGTTGTGTCTTTTAACATGACCAAAAAATTTCATTTGTCTTGCTCTAATTGCGTTTAGTAGTTCATTTTTCACCCTTAGTCGTCCTAAAACTTCCTCGTTTGTTTTCTTTTCTTTCCATCCAATTCTACCTATTCTTCTGTATATCCACATTTCAAAGGCCTCAATTTTCTGTTCTGTTTTCTGGTCAAATGTCCATGTTTCTATTTTTATTTCATTCCTAAAACAGTAGTTAGAATTTCTCTCCCTGGCTTTCTTTGGATTGTTACGTGATGAGGCTCCAATCTCTTTCACGGTGGTCTGCCATATTCGTCTGTCGTGTTCTGAATATGCCTCATGTGTACCACACACTTTGCTGTTTTCGCTTTCTGGGCCGTTGATTATGTCAAATTCTTCCGCCCCATCCACCGTCGCAGACTTTTCACATACGGGTTGAACACACCCGACTAACGACATTGTTGTCGAACCATGTGCTTGCCTATCGAACCGCGATCACACTTCCCACCGGAAGAATAAATCATATTCCAACTAAATATCGATAAAGTTCACAGTCCATCCATCCGTTAGAAGTAAAACATTACACCAATCGGGGAATAGCAACATATAATTTCACAACTAGACTCGCGTAAATCATTTAAATATATCAACAAGAGCCGGATTATAAAAACGACAACACGTAGTCGCCATGACACCGGAAGTCCATCAAACTATTAAAAAATGGTAAAGCTACAGGACCAGATGAAATTCCTTCGGAAGCCATCAAAGCAGATATTAACACCTCTACCAAGATGTTATATAATCTATTAGATAAAATTTGGGAGAGGGAAGAAATAACTAAAGACTGGAAAGAAGGTTATATGATCAAACTACCAAAGAAAGGAAGTTTACAGGAGTGCACACATTATAGGGGAATTATGCTACTATCAGTGCCAGGAAAAATATTAAGCAGAATCATTCTGGAGAGACTAAAACAGGCTATAGAGAAACATTTGAGAGATGAATAAGCAGGGTTTAGGAAGAACATAACATATGGTGATCAAATAACTACTTTACGTATAATAGTTGAACAAAGTTTAGAACTAAAATCCCCACTTTATATTGGATTCATAGATTACAAAATGGTATCTGATAGTTTAGACAGAAGAATGCTTTGGAAGTTGCCGAGTTACTACGAAATCCCCATAAAGTTTGTTAACTTGATAAAAACAATGTATGAAGGAACGAAATGTAGTGTGGTGCATGAAGGGCAGCTTACAGAAGCATTTGAAATAAGAACAGGAGTAAGGTAGGGATGCCTTCTGTCTCCGTCTCTCTTTCTACTGGCCATAGATTGTATTATGAAAACAACTCAAAAAAACAGAAATGGGATCCAGTGATCACTGACCAAACAACTTGATGATTTAGACTGTGCTGATGACATAGCTCTCTTATCACACAGCCATCAACAGATGCAGGATAAAATGAGTATACTTGATGAGAGATCAGAACAGCTAGGACTGAAGATTAATAGAGATAAGACCAACATTATGAGAATTAATACAGTTGGCAATAACCAAATAAAACTAGGAGAAATACCTCTACTAGACGTACAATCTTACATATATCCTGGCAGTAATATAAATAAAGAGGGAGGAACAGAAAATGATGCCAAAATAAGGATATCAAATGCAAGAAGAGCTTTCATTGCACTGGAAAACATACGGAAATCCAAAGAAATTAGGTTAAATACAAAAATAAATTTTTTAACTCAAATGTTAAGTCGGTCTTATTATATGGCTGTGAAACATGGAGAACAACAAAATTGACAATGACGAAAATACAGACTTTCATTAATGGATGCTTACGCAGAATAAAAGGATGCAAATGCCAGGACAAAATCACTAACATAGAATTATAGAAATGTACCAGTCAAACACCAGTGGATAAAGAGATACAGCGAAGACGATGGCGCTGGATAGGACACACGCTACGGAAGCCAACTGTGAGTATTACACAACAGGCCCTTTTTTGGAATCCCTGGGGGAAAAGACAAAGAGAAAGACCAAGGAATTCTTGGAGAAGACAGATAGAAGCAGAGATGAAGATGATGGGGAAGACATGGAATGATCTTAAAAGAATGGCAAAAAACAGAACGACCTGGAAAGTGTTTGTTGAAGACCTATGCTCCACTGGGAGCTAAAAGGTAGAAGAAGAAGAAGAAGAAGAAGAAGAAGAAGAAGAAGAAGAAGAAGAAGAAGAAGAAGAGGAAGAGAGCAGTGGCAGTGAAAAAGTCTAAAGAGGACAAGAGGTCGCTTTCCTTTCATTGATCAACCAGCCTTAGATTCTTTCAGCTGTAAATATGTACCGGAGATATCATTTTTGAGATAGAAGACATATCTGGCGTAACTCATGCCATCATCATCAGGTTGCATGTCAATTTCAGAACATTGCATTCACTATAACCCGTCTGAAAAAAAATCTATCTCTAGCCTGATCTACCACTCCTGTTGTGTTGTTCAAAGTCTCCTTAATGTCTTGAAACCACCTTCTTCTTGGTCTGCCATTGATGCGTCGCCCAGTACCCATGCCTTCCATTATTGTTCTTTCCAGCCCACTGTGTAATACATATACTCAAAATGTGTAGATGATAACAAAAAAGATAATAACACAGTATTTTATTTACGTCAATATTATGGCATGAACAGTTTATTCACTTTAATGTGTAACCACGGCTTGTGAAAGGATGGGGCGTCAGTAGCGTGGCGGTTAGCACGCTATGCATTTATCGATGCAGTTTACATGGGTTCAACACCCAAACTGATTTTTGCATGTCGACTTAGAGGACAAATATATGTAGAAAGAAAATATGGAAATTTGTGTCACTGAAATGGGGAGTTCGTAATAATCAGGAAATGCACTGGCCCTCTCACACAGAATCCTGTGGTTACTTTGGTTAATTTTAATTATTCATTCCGCTACAACAGCATGTGTTACGGGACATCTTGTCTCTGGACGAGAAACAGAACCACGTGGTGATACATATAATTAAAATAGCTTAATGGACGTGATTTATAACAGCAGATGAAACTAGGAAATAATCAATTTCTGCATATGAAAAATATGTTTCCTGAGAAGAAATGTGCGTTACCATCTTCACGTCAAAAGAAGAAAAACAAAGTATTACAGGAGCAATGTTTAAACATTTAAAAAGAAAATGATAGATATACATTATAATCTGGACAATTTGTCTACTTATAACGGAAAGAGTAGTAGAGAATAGACTGAATCGAGAACAAGAGATGTTAGGAAAGACACAGAGAGATACATCTGCATGGAATGAGACAAGGATTGCTGCAACCAATAACACGAAAAGCAGAGTTCATACACACAAACACACATACAAACACACACCAACGCGACTCACGTTAAGGTGAATGATCGATATACCACTCCAGTAAACCTTTAGTTTCCCTATAGTTATTAAACTAAATGTGTGCATACCGATGACTCCTGTTACATCTATGCATATGCCCCTGAACTTTCCTTATTGAGTAACGCACCCTCTGCATTCAGTTATAAATCCACACAACCTAAGAGCGATGAAGACTTTAACTGTAATCGAGTGCTCCGGAAGACATGTCGTCAATACCATCAGTATTGCTCTTCTGTCTATTCTTTGAGATCCCACAACCGATGGTTTTTATTTTATTCAAACCAGCGCATCCGCTCTTTCATTTTCATGGACCCAAACGTGACTTTTGAACAAAAATCCACACCAGCTTCTGAAACTTCAAGAACGCTAATCACCAATATCACTATCACCCATTGTGAACATTCCTCGATATTCACTAGGAAATTTGACACATTCTAAAGCGTCATGCCTAGATTAATATTTGAACCATCAAGAAATAACAGTTAACTAATCAGTCTCTATTCTCGTCCAAAGCCCACACTGCAAGATAGTTTTTGTGATCATCCCTGGATCACTTCAGAGCAAGTAACCGTAGCTCATTAGGGGCTGTCATTTGTACAATGTGAAAAAAAACTTCCTGATTGTTGTTGATTTTGAAATGAAAGTGATGTATTCAGAATAAATATTCAGACAGCGAATATTGCTCTTACCGATGAGAAATCGTGTAAATGAACTAACAGTCTTTCAATTGTGTTCTGCTCGTTACCAATCTCAATGGGTATAAGTCAGATGTTGGGTGGGCCTAGTTGCAAGTTAAAGTGTAAAAATAATTTGTACAAAGTTAGAATATGTTGGAGGCGGGTAATTGTTAAAAGTAATAGTATTCTCGTTTAATTGAGAGTCTTTCATTCATATTTCCATGTAACATTCCATAAACATGGTAAGAGTTTTAATGTTACAGTTAACAAAAGAAGTACATGAAACTTAAACGTGCACGTTATCACACAAATAGACCCCACACACTATAGATATTTAGACCGTTTTTTGCACGGTTTATGAATGTATACTGCTAAAAAGAAATTATAGTGCAGTCGCCAGTGCTTTATAATATATAACCAACAACAATTTAAGATAAGCATTGGAGAAACATGGAAACATTGCTGGAAATAATTATGGTGAGTGAGTATAACGAAATATAGTGTTGAAGGGAATGGATGATAAGACTCCGTTGGAGATCATGATTTGTTAATAGCTCTGGTAAATTAGACTAATGACGATTTTGACTGCAGTGTTTTAACGTTTCTAGCACTTAAAAAATGCGCACTTGTTCGCCACGTGGTACATAATATATTACTGACATTTATGTGATATGCTTGTTACATTGACATTTGAGGTAAATAAATTATTTATGGCAGTCAACAATCTGACATTTTATGCACCCACCAATGATTTTTTGTTCTTTTATAGATAGGAGATCATAGAGATGGGAAGTGTACGAGTTACCAAATCTGTTCTTGTGGTTTACCGAGATAGAGTTAGAGAGAGAGAGAGAGAGAGAGGAGGGAGAGAGAGAGAGGGAGAGGGAGAGAGAGTCAGTGCGAAAGAGATAAAGAAATATTGGAAAGGGATATTCTAAAGAAGGGCTAGAGATAAGTATAAGGAGACAAATCTTAACCGTAAAAGGAAAGTAGGTAAAGAATATGAAAGAAGATGATTAGAAACAGCATCAACTGAAGCTTACTGTCAAAGATTGTTTGTCATTCTTTAAATAACTTACCGTTGTGCAAGATGAACAGGAACATCAGTAATCGTTTCTTTCTGTGGCAGCACTTACAATTCTGTCTACATTGTATATGCACTGAGGTGGTACGAACTACACTCACATTCTAGTGATCTACGATTTACCTTTCTACATACATTAAATCCACTTGGGATTTAATTTAACATTTTTTCTCTCTTTTTATTGCTGGATTAAAAAAAAAAAACATGCACAAAAGAAAGTACTATGCAGTGCAGTTTACAGGAAAAGACACTAACGGTGTATCGACAAAATAAATTCTCACCATTATCTAAATGTATGTACAACCAGTTCTGGACAAATGAGATTCATCGTATGTTTTTTCGATAAAAGTACCTCCTATACTCTTTCATTTTCACTGTCCCTCTACTGGCAAGTGTAATTTTCAAAGTCTCTTGCACAGTTTCAGGCCAATAGCCAACAATAGTAACAACTTTAGGTCTAAACTCTCTGATAGATAAATTGGCTGTGCAAAAATACAAATATTCCCAGCAAAACTCTCTGGGAAAACAACTGGAATGTCCACAGACAAGTTCGCGTGGATCCTGTGGTGCAGCTGCCGGACACTCAGTTTGCGATAACATTCCTCGGCGACCATGTTAATAATCAGTAGGAGATCCATGGGTTTTATGTAAGTCATAGGTAATAGTTACATGGAGATTGTATTGATGCAACTAAAAAGTAAACATTGTAAAATTGTAAGTGGGTACATTTATTTACATGCCATGTCGATAAACTATGTAGAATGATGGAATTTAAACAGATTTTACGTGTGAGACGAATAGCTTGATATATCATAGTATATATCATTACCTAAAAAAAACATTGTCTGTCACTCAGGTTCTCTCCACTGTCCCCTCCAATATATCAAACCTCTGCTTATATATATTCATGATACGTGGACGGCATCGCTTTTTTCAAGTAATTGCAATGTCTCCATATATGTTATTATCCGCTCAGTGCAAAGTATATCTAAATACAAAGAAAACCAAGGTCAAGATAACGAGTAAGCTGTTAACAAGTTAGACTCTAAGGGACTAGAGTGCCAGTTTGATCACAAAGAATACAAATGAGATATCTAGAACGAAATATCTACTATCTTATCAAGCTGAGACTTCCCAGATCCGGTATGTCTTTAAAGGCAATTACGAATACAAATGTCATTATTCGAGATGAAATACTATCCCCAAAAAGACCATCATAAGAGAATCGAGAATAAACGAAAATTGGATAGTGATTTTAATAAAGATAAGCAAATTGGCACATTTTTAAAAATACCAAACGTCATAGTGACTTTGAATGAACAAAAATGTGGCCGATAATTATTGAAAATCAGTTAAGGAGGCGATCTATAAAACAAGGCGATGACTCCCTAACTTACACACTCACTGAAGTAATATACATGTCGATAAGGAAAAGCATACAAACTGGCAGTCTAAAGTGGTGTGTGTTAATGACTGATTAACATAGAAACACTCATTTCTTACTATCACATTTAAGTGGGCTTTCCTTTTTCACTGGGTTATCTTTCTGGCCTGTGTTTTACCATGGTTCCCCTCCGGTGCATAGTCTTGATGTGGGACTATTATGGTATTCGCTGATGATGCTACAACACAGAAAAAAATCACGCAACTCTCACTGAGGAAAGGTTACTTGAACAGTTATAACTCTATTTAGAGTAATGTAAACAATTCATAAACAATACAAGCTGATATCAAAATTGAAGCAATAGATCTGGAGACAGTTCAGAACTACAACTACCTTGGACATACTATTACCAGTGATGGAAAATGTACAACTGAAATAAACAAAATAATAGGACTGGAAAAAAGTAATTTTAATGCCATAAAAAATATATTAATATCAAAACAAATACCACCAGTGCTAAAACTAAGAGTAGAAAATTGTTATCTCTTCTCAACATTCCTGTATGGTTCAGAAACATGGACATTAGACAAGAAAACAGAATAGAAAATTAAAGCTTTTGAAATGTGAATTTTTAGAAGAATATGTAGAATTAGATGGAAAGGAAAGAAAACAAACTATGAAGTCTTAAAACAACTAAAAATGAAAACGGAATTACTAAATACAATTCAAACAAGACTAATGAGATTTTTCGGTCATGTTAAGACACAGCACTCTACTAAAAGTAATCTTGGAAGGGAAAATACAAGGTAAAAGAGGCAGAGGCAGACCAAGACAAACATGGACAAGTCAGCCTATGATAATCTGCAAAATCACAGCAAGAGACAGAGCGGAATGGTAGCCAACATTCGATGCGGAGACGGCATACAGTGATGATGAGATGATGAAACAATTCCTGTTACATGTTCAATGTTCTTTTACATTCTTTGTTTGTAATACTCATTGTGTGTAATACTGCTCAGTGTGTTTTTGATATATTCAGTATCTGTAACATTTAGTAATTATTATATTAGTAGTGACTGTATGTGATCAGTTTATTTGATATATTTAGTTCATGCGATATATAAAGTATCTGCGATAAATTCAATCCCTTTAATATAATTAGTAAAGATAATACATTTAACTTGTAAAAATTTTAGCATATGCTATATGTTATGTGCGTTGTCTGTGACATTTTTAATCAATGCAATATATTCAATGTCTGTAAAGCATGAAGAATCTCACATATGTTCAAAGTACAACCAAAGAACGAAAGTTTGACTCACAGAAGCAAGTCTTCACGGCAAACTATGGGCAAATAAAGAAGACTTCAAGACCATCAATCTGCTTGTTACTTTTACCAATCATTGAAAAGAAGAAGGATGATAAGACACAAAGACAGCGTCAGAACTGGGATTACCAGGTCGCTGAATTTACGGGTCTCGATTTCGTAAAATCACAGAGCAGCGAGAGACATCGACACATGGAGAAAATAGTCACGTCCATTGATGATACCGCAACAGCTCATCAAACCACAGAGTAAATCAGGTCAAAGTCAGGTAAATACAGAAGTAATTATAAAGCAAAATCTCACTGAGTAAAAAACTAAAGAGCCCCGTCATGTCAAGTGGCGTATAGGGAATATGGTGTTAGTGACCATACATTTTACAGACCTTCAGCACATAATTTTCGGGGTAATTTGGTCGGTATTACACCAGCGCCGCTTTACTTTCCCAGAAAAAAATCCAGTACCCATTTAAGGCTGGGTGAACCCGGAAAACGTCGGTTGAGATCGAACCCTACCCCTTGTCCTTTGTAGTCCAGTTCACTAACCACTGAGCTATCGCGGCTCCCAAAATCTAACTGAACTAATCAGAAAACACCTACAGTATATACACCGTAAAGTCATTCAGTGCGTGAATGTTTTCTTAGTGTGAAGTGAAATCGTCAGATCATTTTTTTTAAATTTCTGGGATTTTTTTAATTGTATTGCTCGCTTAATCTGTGAATGACTGATATGATTACACATCTACAGACTTAACACATATGTCTAACACATGCCTCAATTAATCATTACAATTTCTGTTTATGCTCACATTTTACAGCGTGAGAAAGTCAGCGTTGTTGTTTAGAATGTTTTCTCTACTCCTTATTGCTGGTAAAGTTGTTATTTTGAAGAGCTTGATGGGCGGTTGCCATGGTAATATACACATGGCGATATTTTAAATTAATTGCCTAAATACACACAACAACGCCGAGCCCCTGGTTGCTGAGTGGTTAGAGAACTCACTACTGAACTGAAAAGTCCAGGTTCAGTTCCTTGGATGTTTCAGATGTTTTTTTTTTTTTATTTGGAGACAGAAATTGCTTCGAGGTTCATCCAGCCTCTCGAGATAGAATCATTTTCACTGGAAAAGTAGGGCGATAACCTTCTTATAAACTAAGCCTTAAAACTGGCACCTTATCGGTTAAATTGTACGTGTACAGCCGAAATGATGTTTCAGTCACAGAGAAGGAAAGAAAGAAACAATGAAAGGAGAACAGAGAGGTAAAAAGAGAAAGAAAACAGAGGGAAGGAAGGAAGAAAGAAAGGACCCCTATTACGCTACATGGTGGTATATAGGGATATGGTTGGTTGGTTGGTTGCGTTCGCCCGATGACTAAAGAATTCCAGAGTATCGTAGTAGACTAGAATATTCCTCTTCATCATCCGCCCTTACAAGGACGTAGTGGACGTGCGTTGTTTTGTGGTTTGCAGTATAACTGTTATATTTGCGCTTTTCGGCCCAACACATCCGACTTCAGCATGCCATTTTTGAGCACCGGGTTGTCTTCCCTCTTCAATCCCTGCACGCTTGGCCAGACTAGACAGGTTAGTCTGTTACTGGAGGCACCGCGGAGAGGTGGAGCAGTGTCTGGATGGTTTTGGTTCACCGATCCTGGCGCAAGCCAGCAGCTGTATATAGGGATATATAGGGATATACAACATATACAACATTCAAATATATAGGGATATATAGGGATATAGAGATAATTAAGTTAACGCCATTTTTTATAGACTTTCAGCAAATTTTCTTGTGGGAAATGTGGTCGGTATTACGTCAGTGCTGTCTTCGTTCCCCGGAATAAATCAGATATCAATTTAAGATTAGGTGAACCTAGAAGATGTCGATCAGAATCGAACAATATATCTTGCCAATTCAATAACCACTGAGTGTCCGAGGCTCCTCTAGTCATAACGGATTTGAACAAATATTGATTACGGTTGAAAACACTGAATTATTATTTCATTTACTTGTCTCTCTTTATTGTCTTTTTTTAAAAACAGAATGTGCCATTAATTATGTAGGAGCAGTCTCCTTGAAGTGCATTTTATTTTAGTAGTCAGTGATACCGTCTCCAGGGACCTTGTACAACGGTGAAGGTTGGGGCGGGGGTGGGGTGGGGGGGGGCTATAGGGGAATGAAAGTAAAAAATGGAACTTATCCCAACAATTGATGTTTTGAGATTCGACTATTTCACCTTATACTCTATATAACATTCATGCCCAACTGTACAATCATCATCATCATCTTCATCATTGTCTGATCATCATCATCATGTATATTATTATTATTGGTATTATTTAAAAAATATTGTACTCTGAACTACTGCCGCTTAGAAAAAAAACGTCTGAACACATACAAGTGTGTTATTAATTGGTGCTAGATCATGCAAGCAACATCTGTCAATATATCATCGCGACCAAAGTATCATTACTTAAATTCCGGTCTCTTGCAGATTCTTGCAATTTAAATATGCCCAAGACACCGGTCCTTGTTATAACTCCCAAAGAAGAGAAAACACCGATTATCTTCCTAAAACACTGACTTTAAATACAAGAGCAAATAAAAAAGAAAGAGAGAATTCTTATCAGATCATGTAAACCTCACGCTCGTAAGAGACTACACCACACTGGAGATATTCCCGTCTCCAGAACCTCATTTAAACTGAAAACATTGATAGAGACGTGCAGAGTAATCCATGGCCGGTCTGTAGATAAGAAAAAGAATATTGTGTTTTCACTGATTTGAAATCCAATGAGGAGAGCTTGCGCTATTTTTCCTGTGATATCATCTTTTCTTTTTATAAAAGTGTGAACTCACAACGTTATTGTGATTCAGAACGATCCACTTATAATTACCGTTCAGTGAATCACCATATGGAGTATGTGTTTACATTTGTATAGCACACGAACCTCTTTATTCCCACATCGAGTTGCGTTTCATTGTGTTCTTCAACTTGTGATCTAGTGTATCAGCTTAAGCACTCATTTATTCTAGGTCACTGCCTTCTTTTTGTTTTCTTTATATTTCTGCAAGATAGCAGTTGTTCGTGGTCGAAGATGTCTGTTCCAGGTCTGAAATTTTCCCATCTCACTGATTAATAAGTATAATTTATGAAACATAGATGAAGATCTGTTTTCAACTATATGGCTCTTTCTACTAAAGATCTTATATTGTATATGGCATTGCTCGTTCCATTACCTCCAACAAAACCACACTGTTCATCACTAATTTCTGGACTGATTTTGTTTCGCTTGATGATTCTTAGTAATATCTTAGTCATGTGACTGACAATGTCGATGATCATCGCATTCTATCGCACCAGATTTCTTTGTATTTGACAAAGTAAAACACCAAGAAATAATCCAAAATTTTGGACAGCATAAATGATGGTAGATGTACAACACAGGTGAGATGCAGAATGGCTCAGGCAAAAGCAGCTATCTCAAAAAATGAGGAAGTTAATGTGCAATCCATATTTTACAATAGAAACAAGAAAAAGAGTCCTAAAATATTATATAGAGCCTGTCTTAACATATGGATATGAATCATGAACAATTGGACAACAGACAAGAAAATCACTGGAGGCTGTAGAAATGTGGTTTTGCAGAAGAATATTGAAAATACCATGGGCTAATAGGAGTAATGAAAACGTTCTGAAAGAGGCCAAAGCTAAAATACAGCCAATTTCCAATATTAGGAAGAAACATTCATCATTTTTTGTTCATGTAATGAGAAGGGAACAGTCGAAATGTATTGTAACAACTGGAAAAATTGAGGGACGAAGAGATAGCGGGAAGCAAAGAGAAAAGATACCAGACAGCTCAAGAGAATTTTCTTGCCAGAAGGTCAACAACGGAAATGATAAATAACTGTCGAGTTCGAAAGTTGTGGAGAGACATGATCCCCTACGCCAGCAGGCACGGTATTTAATGATGATGATTACTAAGTATTTCCTATCCGGGGATTAAATCATTTTTCTTTTTGTTAGGCTGATCTTCCATCGGGACTGTCATGCTTCTCCTACTTTGATTGTTGTTTGGGTTGTTTTCTATGGGGTGTTTTGTTTGACCAATGTGTGTCCCTTAAACGTATTCTAGTTGTCTATAGTATACTTAAACCTTTACAGTGTGAGTTCCTTGAAAATGTTCTTGTTGTGTAGAGCAAATTTGAACCTTTACAGCGTGAGTTCCTTGAAAATGTTCTTGTTGTGTATAGCAAACTTGAACCTTTACAGTGTGAGTTCCTTGAAAATGTTCTTGTTGTGTAGAGCAAACTTGAACCTTTACAGTGTGAGTTTCTTGAAAATGTTCTTGTTGTGTAGAGCAAACTTGAACCTTTACAGTGTGAGTTTCTTGAAAATGTTCTTGTTGTATAGAGCAAACTTGAACCTTTACAGTGTGAGTTTCTTGAAAATGTTCTTGTTGTGTAGAGCAAACTTGAACCTTTACAGTGTGAGTTTCTTGAAAATGTTCTTGTTGTATAGAGCAAACTTGAACCTTCCCCCCCCCTCCCTCACCCCCGGGCAATGGATTTGGCTGGTCGGCTAAACAACGGAGGACAAGTTAATGAAGGAAGTCTCATTTCTATAGCACACACAGAGCTGCTGACAGAAAGGAAGTCTCCCTTCTATAGCACACACAGAGCTGCTAGCAGAAAGGAAGTCTCCCGTCTATAGCACACACAGAGCTGCTGGTAGAAAGGAAGTCTCCCTTCTATAGCACACACACACATAGAGCTGCTAGCAGAAAGGAAGTCTCCCTTCTATAGCACACACAGAGCTGCTGGCAGAAAGGAAGTCTCCCTTCTATAGCACACACACACATAGAGCTGCTAGCAGAAAGGAAGTCTCCCTTCTATAGCACACACAGAGCTGCTAGCAGAAAGGAAGTCTCCCTTCTATAGCACACACAGAGCTGCTAGCAGAAAGGAAGTCTCCCTTCTATAGCACACACAGAGCTGCTGGCAGAAAGGAAGTCTCCCTTCTATAGCACACACAGAGCTGCTAGCAGAAAGGAAGTCTCCCTTCTATAGCACATACAGAGCTGCTGGTAGAAAGGATAGAGGTTCGACTCCGTCGACAACGGTCTTGAAGGCTGGAGCTGGAATGGCCTTGCACCGGGCTCATGGCACATCAGGGGCCTAAAGTGTTAAGTGGTCATAACCAAAGAGAATGCAACGGCAATTAAACAACACACAAGAAGATGATACACTTAGACCTCTCCAGATGGCAAGAATACATCCTGGTCCAGTAAAGGTGGAAGTCTGGAGTGACGTTATCAACAACACTACCTGGCGCAGGTAGATAAGTAGCTTCAAAATAAAGCTTCAAAAAGTGGTGAGATGGGCAATACCAATACACTTTCATATAGATGCCCTACCATCAAAATATAACATGGAGGTTACAAACAAATGGTATTCACTCAAGCTGGAGGGGAGGCCAGCGTTCGTGTTTACCAGTCGCTATGTGTGAAGATCTGGTAAAATACAGACTGGCCAAAAGCGTGGAAAAGATAAGTGTACATACCCCTACCAAATAAAGGACATCGGAAGCTTTGTTCCAACTACAGATCTATTGTCCTAATAAGTCATGCTAGAAAATACTCACGGGGATCATCATGACTGAGATAGCAAGAAAGTTAGAACAATAACTTCATATAGTTCAAACAGGTTTCAGGCATTGTAGAAGTACCAGTGACAACATCTTTAACACAATTAACATCCGTGGGACATGTAGAAAAAACAACATAGAACAGCATAAATGCTTCATAGATTACAGTAAGGACTTTGACTGCGTACATCAGACATAGGAACATAATGAAAGATTCGGGGTTTCCAACAAAACTAATGCGACTTATCGAATCACTATACCTAGACCAGCAAGCAGCTATCAGAATAGCGGGCGAAACATCAAATTGGTTTGAAGTACAAAAAGAGATGCACCCTCCCTCCATACCTGTTTAACATCTATGCTGAGAACATAATGAGAAATGTCAGAAACAATGACAGATTTGTGAAGTTCGACCCTTTCAAAATAAATGGCAACATAATTCCAGAACTCCAGATACGCTGATGACACAGTTCTCCTCTCAAACAGTGCAGGAGAATTAAAAGAGACAACTGAGAGGGTTAAAAAAAAACAGTGAATAGCAAAACCTCTATCTTAACACACATAAAACATTATTAATGTCCATTGCCAAAACAAAAAGCCAACCAAAATTATCATCAACAGTGAATAACTTGAAATTTGAACAAACAATTAATATCTGGGATCTGTAGTAACTAAAAATGGAAACTGTCAGAAATAGATCAAAAGAAGATTAACAATAGCAACACAAAAATTAAACGCCAAGAAAGAATATGTGGCACAAGACGAGCAAGGCAGTAACATTACATTTACTGAGGGCTTTTATCTTCCTGATAGCAACATATGGTTGTGAATCACGGACAATCTCGCAAACATCATCATCATCATCAAGCACCGGGCCTGCTGGCGTAGGTGATCATGTCTCTCCACAACTTTCGAACTCGACAGTTATTTATTATTTCCGTTGTTGACCTTCTGGCAAGAAAATTCTCTTAAGCTGTCTGGTATCTTTTCTCTTTGCTTCCCTCTGTCGCTTCGTCCCTCGATTTTTCCAGTTGTTACAATACATTTAAACTGTTCCCTTCTCATTACATGAACAAAAAATTATGAATGTTTCTTCCTAATATTGGAAATTGGCTGTATTTTAGCTTTGGCCTCTTTCAGAACGTTTTCATTACTCTTATTAGCCCATGGTATTTTCAACATTCTTTTGTAAAACCACATTTCTACAACCTCCGTTGATTTTCTTGTCTGTTGTCCAATTGTTCATGATTCACATCCATATGTTAAGACTGGCTCTACATAACATTTTAGGACTCTTTTTTCTTGTTTCTATTGTAAAATATGGATTGCACATTAACTTCCTCATTTTTTGGGATAGCTGCTTTTGCCTGAGCCATTCTGCATCTCACCTCTTTGTACATCTTCCATCTGAGGTTAACAAAGTTCGCAAACAGCAAGGAAAAAAAACTGATTCTTTCGAAACAAAATGTTACAGAAAACTCCTTAAGATATCTTGGATAATGAAAAAGATCATTGAAGATATATTAAAAGATTTAAACATTAAAAAGAACTGGCATATATAAACACCATTCTACACAGGAAATTGAAATACTATAGCCACGTCAAAAGACACAGCGGGCTGGAAAATACAATAATGGAAGGCATGGTTCCTGGTCATCAGGGACAAACTAATACGACGATGGTTTGAAGGCATCAAGAAGACCGTGAACAAGATAACAAAAGACGTGCAAGATTTAGCTAAAGACAGAGATTCTTTCAGACTGGCTGTGGTGAATGCAACATTCTACAAAGGGCAAGCAACCTGATGATGATGTTCCTCGAATATGTTATTGCTGCATGTATTGGGAGACTTGAACCGACATGCCAGACTGTGCTAGACCTCTTCGCTTGTATGTGACGCAGCTGCTTGTGTTTGATACAGATCTCTTTTTATAGTTTCCCCTTCACAGTTTTCTTTTTCATTCCGTTTTTTGACAGGTCTTTCATGTTTGCTCACGATGTTTCTGAGTTTAATAGCAAAGATTTTTTTTATTTAAGAATAACAGGTGTTTCCTTATGAAGAACCTTATTCTGAGGAACTTGTTTGTGTGATTGCTGATAGTGAAGTAAGCCGGCGAATAATGAATGAATATGAAAAAGGATCGCCAAACTGCAATATGCAGTATCACCAGGCCATTTTTAATTTAAATTAGAATTTTCTATGCTCAGCGGGAAAAAAACTACACCATCTCATTGATAACAGCTTATTTTATTCTCTTTTTCTAAGGATTGGCTAGCACGTTTCATTAAGTGATTATTGCGTCTTGCTGGATTATTTGCGTCTGTACAAGTATTCTATTTATTGCTTTACTTAATGCTGTATTCAAATATATAACCAAACGTTAGTTCAGAATGAAATATTGTCTCTTTAGTTTGGACAACAAACAAGTTTTCTTCATTTCCTATATGTCAATCAGTAGCTAACATGGATTGTCTCTTCATTATGGACAACAAACAAATTTTCTTCATTTCCTACGTGTCAATCAGTAACTAACATGGCTTGTCTCTTCATTGTTATTGTTATGGAAGGCCCTGGTATCACTGCAAACAAAAGATATAATTGCTCAACCGCACGTGCCAGTGGAATCATCCGAATTACTAACTCATCTTCCAAACAAAGAAAAGTAGCTGTAGACCCCATCATAACAGTCTCAGCACACGCCAAAAGACATAAGGCGAAACAGCACAGAAAGTGAACACAGCCAACTGTTCCCCGTCATACAATATCATCTTTCATCGTAAATAATCGGAATATCGAAACACGATCAAAACGGACGAAACGCACAGCTCACGATGTTCACAGAGCACTTAACTCAGTAGCTCCGGCAGCAAGCCGAACTTGGAATATGAGGAAACTACAATACGGTACACTTTTCAGACATAGCCTTCAATGGTTCCTGCCGCTTATTTAACATATTGATCGGAAGTTCACGTTCTCTTGAAAATGATGATCGTCATATTTTTTATAATGTATAGCGCTTGATGATGTTAGGCCATCGTATTTGACTCCAAATCCGAACACATGAAATACAGTTAGTCGTCGGATTATCCCCGTCGCATATCAAACAACAAACCGTAAAATATTTCTGCAATGTGAATTTGTAAAATTATAAACCACATATTGAAGTTATAAAATCACATGTCTACCCGGAGGCGAAGTCGCACCTCATAGCACCAGTGCTGAAAGTTGTCAGCGACCCACAACTAATGGCATGCGCCAGGATCGGTGAATCAGAACCATCCAGACCCTGCTCCACCTCTCCGTGGTGCCTCAATAAACAGATTTACCTGACTAGTCTGGCCAAGCGAGTCAGGATCGAAGATGGAAGACAACCCGGTACTCAAAAATGCCGTGCTGAAGTTGGATATGTTGGGTTGAAAAGCACAGATATCACAGTTATACTGCAAGCCACAACAAAACACAGACAAGCCCACTTAACGTCCTTTTAAGGGCGGATGATGAAGAGGTGTACCCTTTAGTCATCAGGCGAACGCAGCAAGCAAGCATGTCTACCCTCGATTATGTCTCTTCATTGTGGACAACAAACAAGTTTTCTTCATTTCCTACATGTCAGTCAGTAGTTAACATGCCTTGTCTCTTTATTATGGACAACAAACACGTTTTCTTCATTTCCTACATGTCAGTCAGTAGCTAACATGTCTTGTCTCTTTATTATGGACAACAAACAAGTTTTCTTCATTTCCTACATGTCAGTCAGTAGCTAACATGTCTTGTCTCTTTATTATGGACAACAAACAAGTTTTCTTCATTTCCTACATGTCAGTCAGTAGCTAACATGCCTTGTCTCTTTATTATAGACAACAAACAATTTTGGTCATTTTCTACATGCACATCATACGACGATGTCTTCCAAAGTATCTGTTCAATAATTAATTTCTTCATTTGTTGATGACTTCTTACAAAGTATCTATTCCAGATAATCTCTTCATTTGTTGACTTCTTACAAAGTATCTAATCCACATAATCTCTTCATTTGTTGACTTCTTACAAAGTATCTATTCCAGGTAATCTCTTCATTTGTTGACTTCTTACAAATTATCTATTCCAGATAATCTCTTCATTTGTTGACTTCTTACAAAGTATCTATTCCAGATAATCTCTTCATTTGTTGACTTCTTACAAAGTATCTATTCCAGGTAATCTCTTCATTTGTTGACTTCTTACAAAGTATCTATTCCAGATAATCTCTTCATTTGTTGACGACTTCTTACAAAGTATCTATTCCACATAATCTCTTCATTTGTTGACGACTTCTTACAAAGTATCTATTCCAGATAATCTCTTCATTTGTTGACTTCTTACAAAGTATCTATTTCAGATAATCTCTTCATTTGTTGACTTCTTACAAAGTATCTAATCCACAGATTTCAATAGTGACCATGTACCAGTAGTTGGAAAGATAAGAATAAAACTGCGGAAGGCACATACATTTAAAATTAGAACTAAATATACTTAGAGTAGATAAACAGATGAGTGATAAGTATGGCACAATATTACAAAATAGATATAATGCTATTGAGAAAATACAGGACATCCAGGATAAGTGGGAAATGCTCAAACAATCGATTCAAAAAGCATCAAAAGAAGTAATACCAGTGACCAAAAGAATCAGCAAAAAGAAATGGATGACAGAAGAAATATTACAACAAATGGATGAAAGAAGAAAACATAAGAAAGAAGAACGGACATACACAATATTGCACAAAGAGATCCAAAACATGTGCAGAGAAGCAAAGGAAGGATGGTTAAAACAGAAATGTGAAGAAATGGAAAAACAACAAAAGAAAGACTCAAAATGTATGCACAATGAGTTAAATGAATTAACAGGAAGAAAAGAAGTCAAAGTTTCAGGATGTGTGAAATCAAAGTAAGGAAATATAATAATGGGACAGGAGAAGACAATAAAAAGATGGACAGAATATATCAGTCAACTCTATGGTGATGAAAGACCAGAGTTAAACAATTCAATCAAAGACAAAGGACCACCAATAATGCAGAGTGAAGTGGAGGACACAATTCAACACATGAAAAGAGGCAAAGCTCCAGGTCCCGACAATATAACAATCGAAGAGATAAATGCATTAGGAGAGCTGGGAGTACAAGTCATAACAAAACTACTCAATGACATATATAACACTGGACACATACCCAAAGATCTACTAAAATCTATCTTTGCAGCCATACCGAAGAAGTCAGGCGTCACTGATTGTGAAGACCATCGCACTATTAGTCTCATGAGCCATATGACTAAAATATTACTAAGAATCATCATGAGATGTGTCAGAAACAAAATAAAGCCAGAAATAAGTGAGGAACAATGTGGATTTGTGGAAGGAAAGGGCACCAATAATGCAATATACATCTGAAGAACATTGATAGAAAGATCTATAAAGGTAAAGAAAGATATATATGTGTTTTATAGACTACACAAAAGCATTTGACAAAGTGAAGCATGTGGAAATAATCAATATGCTGGAAAAATTAAACATTGATGGCAAGGATCTGCGAATCATAAAAAAAAAAAAATGTACTGGCAACAATCAGCAGCAATACGAATTAACAACCAAACAGGACAATTCCAATATATAAAACAAGGAGTCAGACAAGGTTGTGTTCTGTCGCCGGTTGTTTTCACTTTACAGCGAATATATTATGAGATCAATACTAGACAAAAAAGAAATTGAAGTCAACTGTCACAACATAGGTAATTTACGATATGGGGATGACACAGTCTTAATAGCAGAGACAGAGAATGAACTACAAGAAATGATAGACATAATAGTTAAAGAAAGCATCAAGAAAGGTCTCAGTCTGAATAGTAAGAAAACAGAAGTAATGATCATATCGAAGAAACAATCATCACCAGCATGCAGAATTTAAATAAACAGGACAAATTTGAAACAAGTGCAATGCGTCAAATACTTGGGCACAATAATAACATCGGATGGAAGATGCACCACGGAAATAAAAAGCAGAATAGCTCAGGTCAAAATAGCATTTCAGAAAATGAAAAATATATTATGCAAAAAATCTATGTTAATAGAAATGAGAAAGAGAGTTCATCGGTGCTATATAGAACCAATTCTGACCTATGGAAGCGTATCATGGACAGTAGACAAACAAATGAAAAGACGATTAGAGGCTACAGAGAAGGGATTTCTCAGAAGAATGTTGAAAGTTCCCTGGACAGCTAAAAAGACCAATGAGGAAATTCTCAAAGAGGCCAACACAAAAAAGGCAGCTCTTAAAAAACATCAGAAAGAAAGAATCAACATTTTTCGGGCACACCATGAGAAGAGGAAAGTTGGAATACTTAGATACAACTGGCAAAATAAAGGGAAAGAGAGATCGCGGACGACAAAGAGAGAAAATACTGGATAGCCTGGTGTCATGGCATGAAAAGCAGTCTACAACAGAACTGATACAATGCACTATGGATAGAAATTTGTGGAAGGACATGATTGCCTACTCCAACCGGTATGGTACATGATGGTGAATTTTCCATTAACCCATCTCTTTTTTAGTTGTCGGCCATTTGTTGTATTAGCATTTGTTCATGATTCGTGTAAAACTTGGCTCTTTTGGTTTGATCACGTGGCCAAACCTGCTGCTGTTCTCACTTATTGTTTGTCCTTATTTCATATTTATAAACCACATCTGGTTATGTCCAGCCACGGTAGAACACTGTATCCTACTGGCAATACCTTATTAATCCAACACTTCTCCTCATTCTAAGCAATGGTCAGCTTTCGGTCATGTTCTTCTTTTTTTCTACTATTCACTCCTCTCCTCTGTTATGTTGTGAGAGTTATTTCCTTTGTTTCTTGCTTCGAAGATTCATCAAACACATTCATTTTTAAATGATCTTATTGTATGTATTTTCATTATATAAATTGTACTCTGTTTATAAAAGATTACAATTTGGATATTCTTCAGCGACTGTTGTTTGTTGTTAGTGGAGAAGTATTGTGTCTTTGAGTCTCTTTTGTGTATAAAGTTCAAATATTGTCTAAGTTATTTTTTACTGTCACATTAGGGATATGTATAAGAACATCTGCTACCTGGGCTTTGTTGCTTCCCTTCTGTCAGCGAGATCACGTCATGCCTCGTTGGTTCAGTTAAACTTTTTTCTAATGCCGTTAATGTCTCAAAGCGAACGATTCTACGGAAGAAAGGGTTACTATACGGAAATGTTGATGCTTCTTAGAGACACCTCGAGAGTGTCTGATGAGTTTTTGTCCAGCCGTTCATTTGCTCTCCTCACGCTCGTCCAACAACAGCTGCAGCAGTCAGGACACTTTTATTTGACAAAATTGCAATGTGTTACATCATCCATTTGGCAGAAAACAGATGCATATACAGTACATGCTTAGAATTTGAGCTTTCAGAAGGGCTTCTGTGTCTAATCATTTATCCTGAGTAATTTAACTGCACATGTGGAATTCATTCAGTTTTCCCGCTATGCTAATTATATGTTGTCTGTAATTCAAACGCATATATCTCAAACGTGTTTTGGCATACCCTCAGTTTCACCTTCTATGTCACACGCTATAGTGTTCTATATAATATTGTAATTATTAACTTATTTATTACCTATTGTCATGAAGTAGCCTGTCCAGATGAGGACGCTGATGTTCCGATTGTCGTTCTGAATGCTTCTCGTTGTTTTGTCATATTGCCTTACTCAGTTCCTGCATTCCTTCATCTATCGACGAAATTGTCTTCTAGCTTGCTCCCTTCTTCTCTTTACAGGAAACAAATCTTCTATTATTCTTATTTCAAAGCCACTATTGTGTTATATATGACCAAATTATGTCCATTCTATTTCCTTAATTAAATTAATTAGCAGGTCTTTATATGTTTCAATTTAGAAGTTGACGGTTCTTTTATTTCTATAAAATATTTGGTGAATTCTTCCGTAACATTTCATTGCAAACATTCACGTCTTGTCTTCTACTACATGAGTAATCTTCGTGTTTCGCGCCTGAAAGTTGACTATATATGGACTTTGTAAATCTTCAGCTTGGCGAAATACTTTTGTTTTATGTGAGATTATTAAATGTTATAGTCTGTCAGTTACAATTTACCAACAGTTTGATAGTTGCTTATTTAGTGTATTCAATCATTGCATATCTAAGTGCAAATAACGTTTGTCTTGTTATTGAACAATGAATTATCCGAAATTAGAAGTGAGATGATATTAACAGGTACAGCTTATACACACTTATATTTTCTTAAAATTGTGATCATAAACAAAGACAATACTCAAAACCTTAAAATGAATATGAAAGTTGAAAGAACAGACCTGGATACAGTTCATAGCTACAACTACATTGGACATATTATAACCAATGATGAAAAATCTAAAACTGAAATGAACAAAATAATAGGAATGGCAAAAAGTAATTTTAATGCCATGAAAAGTATACTAACATCAAAACAAATAACACTAGTGCTAATATAGAATAGCAAAATGTTATATATTTATCAACATTCTTGTATGGTGCAGAAACATTGACATTAGACAGGAAAACAGAACAGAAAATTGAAACTTTTAAATGTGGATTTATAGAAGAATAACAAGAATTGGATGAAAAGAAAAGAAAATAAATGATGGAGCCGTAAAACAACTAAAAATGAAAAAAGAACTCCTAAACACAATTAGAACAAGACAAATAAGATTTTTGGGTCATGTTAAAAGACACAACAGCCTACTAAAAGTAATCTTGGAAGAGGAAACACAAAGTAAAAGAGGCAGATGGAGACCAAACTAAAATAGACGAGTAACATCAAAAGATGGACGAATCAGCCTATGACAACCTGTATCATTAAAGTAAGAGGCAAAGCGGAATGGCGCTCCATGGTAGCCAACCTTCGATGCGGAGACGGCATTGAATCATGATGATATTTTCTTATTTTTCTTATTATCCAGGGATCGACGAAGCAGCGACAACAACAAAATATCTTCATCTTGCACTGCCTTGACCTTCTTGGTCGGGGTAGAAGAAGTGGTGAAGGTGACAATAAACCTAACCCAATAGTACATCCTATGCCCACAGTTCTTACATTGTGTATGGTCATACATATTTGGTCTATATGGTGCATGTACAGTATATAATATATATGCAGAATGTTTATGGTACATACAAAATATAATTGGAACATGTATTGTGTTAATGGTTTGTATAGAATATGAACGGTACATGCAAAATTCTATGGTTGTAAATATATGATTGTATGTGGTCCATGCAAAACGTATGAGCCACATACAACGTATATAACAAGTGGCACATCACTTGTTGAAAAATGACTGCGTGCATCTGTGCGAAGCGCAATTCTTAATTTTAGAATGCTGAAAAGAGTAAATAAACGCAAGAGGAATAGAGCAAGAGTAATAGAACGGAATAGAGCAAGAGGAATAGAGCAAGGGGAAGGAAACAATCAATCGGAGTAATTGAATGGGAGAGTAGAGAGAATCTCTGATCAAATTATGCCTTGGGCTGAGCCAGCATGGGACCTAGAACTGCCCTCATCTCCATTGGAAGAAAGGCCATAGGTTGGTGCGGTAGAGAGCAGGGGGAGCTCTTGTCTTTATGTTCTGGCTAAATCAATTTATCAATTCGGGCCCTGGAACTGAGAGACCTCTACGCCAGCCAATGACATGCAGGGGTTCCGAACTTCAGCTACTGTAGAAATCGCCGGTCTCGTCCATTCCCCAAATTAGGTTTTAGCTTGATTTGTAGAGGCATTGTGGTCTGGGTCTGAGTCTGTTCTGGAGTGACAGAAGGTATCACTATATTACTGTATCAGATAATTTTATCTCTCTTTTTCTCTCTTTCTCGTATATGAGACTGTGTAATGACACTGTCCTGGCTTCTCCTGAGGAGGGTCACAGCCCGAGGGTTATAGGTGGACATTCCATCAGCACGTTCCCTGTGTTTCTCGTCCAGACCAGGACAAAAAGGGTAGGCGTGAGCTTGAGATAAGGTCAGGGCATGGAGGAGGTGGACGAGGCAGGACTTGACAGACTGCTCTAATTACTACACACAAACATATAAATAAGTGAAACACACAGTTTACCAAAGTTGACTTTTAAATATATAACGTTTTCCTCAATATGGAGCAGAATACTATGCGTTTATTTTGATGAAACAGAAAAAAAAGTTACACGAAAGAACTCATCTTGGCAAAGACTTTAGCGTGCTTAGAAGGTAGCTTCAAAGTTCAATTTTTGAAACAAAAAGAGTTAAATGTAAGAAAATCAGGATAAAATTGAGTAAAAGTAAATTAGACATTTTAATTGTTATTGTTGTTATTGTTGTTGTTATTTTTTTATTTGGTTATGGAAGGCCCCGGTATCACTGCAACGGAATTAAAATCCATAATTGCTCAACAGCCCGTGCCAGCGGAATCATCCGAATTAATATATCATCTCCCAAACAAATAAAGGTAACTGTAGTCCCCATCGTAGCAGTCTCAGCACACGCCAAAAGACATAAGGAGAAACTGCGCAGAAAGTGAACACAGCCAACTGTTCCTTGTCATACGATATCATCATTCATCGTAAACAATTGGAATATCGAAACATGATCAAAATGGATGAGACACACAGCTCACGGTGAGCACCATTATTGTTGTAAGAATCATCATCATTGCACACCAAACGACTCCATAGGTGTTCTTACATCCCCCTCGAGAAATCAGGGGGAGAACTCTGGCTCATGTGCACGAACTCCGTAGCACACTTCTAAAGTGTTATAGGTTATTATTATTATTTTTTTTTTTTGCTGATAATTTTTTTCCAGAGCAGCGACTCTTTTCAATTTAAACTTGCAAGGGATCTTTAACGTGTGCGAGTGCACACGGGATATCCTCTTTATTGCCGTTATCCGAGAGGGCTAGTTAATGGATCTTACTACCCAAGAGATCCGGGGAGGGTACCGTAACAAAGAAACTAGTGATCAATGTATCCTTTTTGTTTAAAATCATCATGCTTGTGTTAGGGTTTACATTGTGATCAAGACACTATCGCAGAAGAGCAATTGTTCGTGAGATGTGGACAAAAGACTGGGTGGGTTTCTTCGATTACTGGCTTCAGCGTTGGTTCATAAGTAGTCGTATGCGATTGTCTCCTGGAACAGTGGGACAACCTCAACGAGCCAGTCCCTTCTTTATTTTTTAATGAAGAAATTAAGAAAGCATTAGAGTAGAGTTCAACTAAGTTATTGAGTTACTTGCGGGTAATCATCTTTGCATTCCGAACATGTCCATAGGTGGTCAGATCCCCTCCTCAGATAGTCCCGCAGTGTCCAGAGACTGACGACTCCAATTCTGTAAAGGACTAAGGGCATCAAGATGCATAGAGATGCGAAGCTGCTGTAAAGCTGATGATAATGACAATTTTTTTTTAAAGAAGAAAATAGTGGTATGGTAAGAGCTTTACGTGGTAATTAACAAAACAAAAGTCGACGTTTAGGCCAAGTAGGCCTTCAGCTGGAACAACAAACAACAACACAAATATATATATATAAGAATATATGCACAAATCTAACTACATGGCGATAATATGCTAGATACTGAAGAAAGGAAATAAAAAAATGTCACTTCCTTGTGGTCCAGAGCGTGGTCAGCTTTTGAATGAACTAAAATAAGTGAGCGGGCTGACCAACTATATATCACACTGACCAGGCAGTCTGGTGAGAAGACGGAAGGGTTCTCAAAATATGAGGAGGTGGGTTCAAGATACGTATGTATCACAAACTGTGTCACAACGAACAGATGTGTAAAAATGCATGTCTGCAAAAACCATACATGCGTACAAGCATAAATCTGTATATTTCACCATAAAGCACACAAAAGAAAAGCCGAAGGTGTCCAAATGTGCAAATACATATGCAGACAAATATACATACATGTATATGTTCGGTAGTGCATTGGGACATGAAATGTGTGGTAGTTGTCCTATGTGTACGAGAGCAATATGTTCATGCCAGTTCTGTGTTGGTTGATAAATATTTTTATACGGCCACTAAGTTGGTCCTTTCTGGCTGTGTCCACCTTACCTCCCATCTCTTTCATCCGAAGGAGTGACGTGGACTCATGGTTGTCGAAGTCCTGTGCCCCTCCCACATCTCGGAGAGGTTGATGATGACAGTTCAATATGACAATGAAGAATAGATTCGATTTATTAGAATCTTTGATAAAGCTATAAAGATGAAAGTAATAATAAGAACGAAACAAAGTTGGACAAAACTGAGAACTGAAAATGTAACGTTGCAGATGAAAACAAGATATGTATTTAAAAAAATACATACATATTAATATGCAAACATTAAGTAATTTTGAAAAAAAAAATAGATGTCAACCCTTTTAAAAAACGATGCGCCAGGTCTGAATGGATGATTAAAACCTCCCGCTCTCAGAAGAAGATGCATGCGAGTTTGAATCACAGTTGAGTCAAAAAGTCTGTTCATCCCAGTTGAGTCAAAAAGTCTGTATATCATTGTTAAGTCGAAAAGTTTGTTGATTGTTGTTGAGTCAAAAAGTTTGTTAATCATTGTTGAGTCAAAAAGTTTGTTCATCCCGATTTAGTCAAAAAGTTTGTTCATCCCGGTTAAGTCAAAAAGTTTTTTCATCGTTGTTGAGTCAGAAAGTTTGTTCTTCCCGGATGAGTCAAAGAATGTGTTCATACCGGTTAAGTCAAAAAGTTTCTTCATGCCAGTTGAGTCAAAAAGTTTGTTCATCGTTGTTGAGTCAGAAAGATTGTTCTTCCCGGATGAGTCAAAAAGTTTCTTCATGCCGGTTGATTTAAAAAGTTTGTTCATCGTTGTTGAGTCAAAACGTTTGTTCATCCCGGTTGAGTCAAAATGATTGCTCATCGTTGTTGAGTCAAAAAGTTTGTTCTTCGCGGTTAAGTCAAAAAATTTGTTCATCCCGATTTAGTCAAAAAGTTTGTTCATCCATGTTGAGTCCAAACGTTTGTTCATCCCGGTTAAGTCAAAAAGTTTTTTCATTGTTGTTGAGTCAGAAAGATTGTTCTTCCCGGTTGAGTCAAAAAAGTTTCTTCATCCCGGTTGAGTCAAAACGATTGCTCATCATTGTTGAGTCAAAAAGTTTGTTCTTCGCGGTTGAGTCAAAATGTTTGTTCTTCGCGGTTGAGTCAAAATGTTTGTTGTTCGCGGTTGAGTCAAAAAGTTTGTTCTTCGTTGTTGAGTCAAAATGTTTGTTGTTCGTGGTTGAGTCTAAATGTTTGTTGTTCGCGGTTGAGTCAAAAAGTTTGTTTATCGCTGAGACAAAAAAATGTGTTTATCGTTGTGAGTCAAAAAGTTTGTTCTTCGTGGTTAAGTAAAAAAGTTTGTTCTTCGTGGTTAAGTCAAAAAGTTTGTTTATCGTGGTTAAGTCAAAAAGTTTGTTATTCGTGGTTAAGTCAAAAAGTTTGTTTATCGTCGTTGAGTTGTTTTCTTAGTTCTTAATTTATGGTCTTATCTCTCCGGATGTTTCCTGTCATTCGTCTAACACACTTAATCTCAGCAGAGGTTATTTGTCTTGTTGTTCTTGCACCTATGGTCTAGGACTGGTATTGGTAGCACAACGTTGGGATGAAAATTGTATCGGTGAGTCCCCGTTTTGTCTCTAGAGTTATTTCCTTGTTGAACAATAGTGGTGATATGCTGTCCAATGATTTGACAAACTTTCTTGCATCTTGAGTCTATTTTTGCTGTTTGTGAATTATCATACTGCATACTCATCCCAGAATCTCATTCATACATCCACCCTATCCCTCTATTTAATTCATTCTTTCATTCATCCCATCCCTCTATCTGATCAATCCATCCATCCATCCATCCCATCCCTCTATCTGATACATCCATTCATCCCATCCCTCTATCTGATACATCCATTCATCCCATCCCTCTATCTGACCAATCCATCCATCCATCCATCCCATCCCTCTATCTGATACATCCATTCATCCATCCATCCCAACCCCCTATCTGATCAATCCATCCATCCATCCATCCCATCCCTCTATCTGATAAATCCATCCATCCATCCATCCCATCCCTCTATCTGATACATCCATTCACCCATCCATCCCATCCCTCTATCTGATCAATCCATCCATCCCATCCCTCTATCTGATACATCCATTCATCCCATCCCTCTATCTGATACATCCATTCATCCCATCCCTATATCTGATACATCCATTCATCCTATCCCTCTATCTGATACATCCATTCATCCCATCCCTCTATCTGATACATCCATTCATCCCATCCCTATATCTGATACATCCATTCATCCTATCCCTCTATCTGATACATCCATTCATCCCATCCCTCTATCTGATACATCCATTCATCTCAGCCCATTATCCCATCCATTTATCCCGTTCCTCTATACCATCCCTGCCTCTACCCGCCCGTCTGCCTACCTGCCTACCTACCTACCTATCTATCTACACACAAAGAGCACAAACGGAAAGATTTATACAAAAAATCTAAAAGCAGTATGTCCGGTCAAAGTTCCCAGTATTATTATAAACAATTTAGAGTGAAAAATTGTGTTTATTTTTGTTTAGGTGTAGTCACACTCAAGTCTGACATTGTTTTAGCAACCAAAAACACTCAAGTCTGACATTGTTTTAGCAACCAAAAACACTCAAGTCTGGCATTGTTTTAGCATCCAAAAGCACTCAAGTCTAACATTGTTTTAGCAACCAAAAACACTCGAGTCTGGCATTGTTTTAGCATCCAAAAACACTCAAGTCTAACATTATTTTAGCATCCAAAAAAAAACACTCAAGTCTGACATTGTTTTAGTATTCAAAAAAGGGGGACTGGTTGGTCTCGAGGTAAGACGCCGGACTCGAGACATAGAGGTTATGGGATCAAATCCCGGCTCCCCAGTTGGGATTTTTATCTATGATTTCTCTCTGCGCAACCACCCCTGGTCTCAGCACCGAGGCCCGACTTGAAACGTCAATTACTCATCGACGGAAAAAATATGAGTACCTCCGAAGACAGAGTTATCTGCCCGTGTGGCGAGAGACCCCTGTGCACACGGCTGCAAAGGAAAAATGGATTAACACAGTTCCTAGGCTCTGGGGACTTCCTCAGAGGTAAAAGCTGACGTACGAAAAAAAAGTATCTATAAACACTCAAGTCTGGCAATACTTTACCGTTATGGTCGCGGACAAAAGACACCAGTGTTCTCTTCTGGCAACATTCATTTCGTCTCTAGGACTATTGTTCCCAATACGGATCGCCGAGAAGCCCAATGATTGAAATATTACAAGAGGCAGAATAGGGAATGATAACGGACGCAAACATAACATTAAAAAATACCGATGTATATATAAATTGAGAGTCTGGCAGGCCTAGCGACAAATGGAAAGATATATAGATCTACAAAAAAAAAAAGCCGTGGTAGACTTTAACATCTGGGTCGGGACGACGCTATTTCGTGGTATAAAAATCTGGCCAAATGAAGTACTAACATGTTCAAAAGTTATTGCTGAATGTCACCATCGTCACGAGAAATGATGATGATAAATATAGCTGTGTTTCTCTACAACTCGTAGTCTTTACAAACCCAGTTATCTATCAATTTTTATGTTGACTTCAAGCATCGCATTTCTCTTAAGCTTTATACTATCTCTACCTCATGTTACCCCCACACTTCTTCCCACTTGTCACAATATAACCAGCTGCTATTTTCCTAAAATAATCGTATATGGTTGTAAACCGTTTTACATTCTAACGCTCGTGTCACATCTTAAACGTTCTCGTTACTCTTTTTTTTAAGCTAACCATGATATTCTCAACATTCTTCTGTGAAACCACATTTCTGCTGCTGTCTATTGTCCATTCGATTGTCTACCTACACACACAGTATCATTTACAAAAACAACACACGTTTACCTAGTGGAGAAGCGTATTTCAAGTGTCCTTTGACACATCTGACCACAAACGCAGACCTGTAGCACCAATGCTGGGACACGACTGAGAAAATTCGCCTGTCGCCGACAAGTTCACCAACTTCAATATTGTCTGAAAATTAGCAAGTTAAGAACGATCACTTGTACTCAAATTGTGTGGGGGAGGTAGATGATGAAGTTTTGCCCCTTTTTACTTTTTACGGACGACCGCTAAACAAATAATCTCAAAGAGGCAATTTTCTTGATGGAACCACAATTAGCATTTTGCCTGCCTGGCCTCCGCCTTCGGGCATTAGCAAAAAAGATGATTAGCCATATGTGAAGAAAAATGGCTGCCTAGTCGTGATGGAAGTGGATGAAGAGTTTAGAGGGGGAGTATAGACGATTAAGGGAGAGCTGAAGTGTGAGCAAAATGTAAGAGATGAACATGTGTTCCTGGGGCAGGAAAGGTTATCTTGCAAGGTTGGGGAGGCGGAAGGTAAAGGTCATATCCGTGATATATCTGGTGAGTGTGACCTAGACTGGGTTGTTGAGTCGCAGATGTGTGGAGAGAGGGTGTCAGTGTGTGGGTAATCTTCCTCCATGAATGAAGTAGATTAGTCCAGGAAAGAGTCTTTGAATAATTTGGACTGGTTTGTTATGTTGCAGATGAATGGTGGCTGTTAATATATTATTTGTAGTTGCAACAGTTCATATCGCAACACTTCGGGCAAACTCATAATTGCTATCATTTGTCACATTGTATGCACACTTACGGTTCCAGTAGCTTGATGGCTGTACATAGACTTCGCGTGGCTTCTGTTACTCCACCTACTCAAGACATCATACCAACTTATAGTCACGTACATTTTAAAGAAACAAGTACATTATGTCGTCGTTGTGCATATCTATCATACAACAGGTCAATTGAGATCAGTCTGTCAGCTTTTTCACTGCAATAAAACTCCACACATCCTTGTGCATATCTGTCATACAACGGGTCAATTGAGATCAGTCTGTCAGCTTTTTCACTGCAATAAAACTCCACACATCCTTGTGCATATCTGTCATACAACGGGTCAATTGAGATCAGTCTGTCAGCTTTTTCACTGCAATAAAACTCCACACGTCCTTGACATTATATCCATTCACATTTTCTTAGATCTGAGACCCAAGCTGGAGACATCGGTTCTCAACTTTGTGAAGCAGTGACTGCAATAACTCTCTCCCTTTATGTTCTGTTTTTGTAAACCTATTTGAGGACTGCAATAGTCGCTTCAGTCGATATTCCCAAAATATAAGTCGTTGCAGAGAAGGCATCACAGTGTGGGGATTGCCAATGTACGGAGTGTGACTTATGTGGGTAAACTGTGGAGTATGTTAGAAGAAAATTAACTGGTCGAGTCCCAGGGACAGACAGAAGAGAGAGAGAGAGAGAGAGAGAGAGAGAGAGAGAGAGTCCCTGTCATGGGATCTAACTTAGGTAACTTAAGTAAAGCTTCAATTTAATGTTAATAACAAGTGTGTGTATGCGTGTATGTGTGTGCAATGTCTTTTCTCAGCCAATCACTAGTCATCTCGATTGTCTGTTCATTTAATTCTTAAGTCTCTTATGTGAATCTATGTATATTGACTTGCTCATTCTTTATATATGCATATATATGTATATCATCATAAGTTCTTCGCATGTTCTTTGCAGAACGTTGCATTCACCACGGCCTGTCAGAAAGATTCCCTGTCTCAAGCCAGATCCCCCACTTTTATTATCATGTTCAGAGTATTCTCGATGTCTTGAAACCATATTCTTCTTGGTCTGCCCCTGATACGTCGACCAGGAACCATGCCTTCCATTATTGTTTTTCCAGTCCGCTGTGCCGTTTGACGTGGCTATAGTATTTTAATTTCCTGTGTAGAACGGTGTTTATATGCCAGTTCTTTTTAATGTTTCTTCTTCTTCTTCTTCTTCTTTTCTCTTTCACTGATACTTAAAAGGTGTCGTGGTTTATATCATTTGTCGTTCTTGTGCTGCTCGAATTGTCTGAATTAGTGATTTTCCTTTGTTGTTACATGTCTCTGTCACTGCATCTATCCATCTTCTTCTGGGTCTTCCTCTTGGTCTTTTCCCATGCATTCTCGAGAAGAACGCCCTTGATGGTGATTGGTGAGGATTCATTCTGACCAGGTGGCCAAACCATTTAAGTTGTTGTTGTTCTATATATTCTTGGCAGGGTTTTGTTCCTACCATTTTTCTTATGGTTTCATTTGGTATTCTATCTCTTCTTGTGTTGTTTGTTACTTTTCTCAAGCATCGCATCTCACATGTATTGATCTTTCTTAAATGTGATTTAGAAAGGGTCCATGTTTGACTTTCATAGCACAAAGTTGGTATGAAGATGCTATTTATCATTTGTTGTTTAGCTGGCATAGAAATGTTTGGATGTCTTAACAATGGTGAAAGCTGGTATGTGACAGCATTTGCTTTTTGTATTCTCATGTCAATTTCTCTGTCTAATTTTCCATCTTCTGTGAATATTGTGCCTAAATACTTGAATTCCTCTACTTGTTTTATATCTTTGTCTTTGATCTTGATGTTTAATGGGTGTCTTAATTTGCTTATTCTTATAGCCTCTGTTTTTGCTGTGTTAATTTTCATACTGTAGTTTGTGCAGCTTTTATCTAGAGATGTTAAATGCTGTTGTAGCAGGTTTTCATCCTCGTATATTAGGCATTGGTCATCTGCGAAGAGTAGCTCATTGATGTTGGAGTTTTCTACCTCTATGTTATTATTTGATTTGTCCTTGTTGTTGGTTGTTTCCTGATTTATTTTGTCCATATATATGATGAAGAGGAGTGGTGAGAGGACACATCCTTGTCTTACTCCTGTTGTAACCTGAAACCATTCTGACAGACCTTCCGATGTTCTGACGGCACTTTGACTGTTTTTATATAGTGCTATTATATTTTCTAGTAATTGTCCTGCTACCCCGTATGTTTCTAAAGTTTGCCAAAGTTTGTTCCTGTCCACACGATCAAACGCTTTTTCCTGATCTATAAACACTATATTTAGGTTTCTGTCATATTCTATTGTTTTTTCACATAGTTGTCTCAATGTAAATATAGCATCAGTACAGCTTTTGCCTTTTCTGAATCCGAATTGATTATTACTTAATTGAGGTTCTATTATGTATCTTACTCTCCTCTCTAATATTTTAGCAAACATTTTACCAACTTGACTCAATAGGGATATTCCTCTGTACATTTCACACTCCCTTTTACTTCCTTTATTCTTCCAAAATGGGACAATGATAGCTTTTTGCCAGTCGTCTGGGACTTTTCTTTCTTCCCAAGCCATATTGAATATGATAGTAAGCCAATCTATAGCTGTTTCCTTACAGGCTAGTAGCATTTCTGTTGTTATTCCATCTATACCAGCTGCTTTGTTCTTTTTATTCTGTTTCAATGCCCATTCTACTTCTGCTTTTAGTATATTCGGTTCCTGTTCATCATACTGCCTATGATTAAACTCTGTATTTCCGTTTGTATTTCCCTGGTTTAATAGTTCCTTAAAGTATTCTCTCCATCTGATTATTATGTTTTTCCTGCTGCTGATTGGTCTACCGTTCTTGTCGTTTATTATAGTGGTTGGGTTATAATCATTATTTCTTACTCTCATTGCTTTTACACTTTTGAAAAATTCTCTTGGTTCTTCTCTACATGTTTTTGCTAATTCTTCACCAAATTCTTTCCATGAGTCTGCTTTTGTTTGTTCTAGGATCTTTTTGCTATCATTTCTGGCTTGTCTATAGTGATTGTAGTCTTCTGTTGTTTTTGTCTTCTGCCACGTTTTATACTTTTCTTTCTTGTGTTTCACTGCTGATTTAACTAATTCATTCCACCATCTTGTAAGCTTCTTTCTGCTCTTTCCTATATTTTTCAGACCGCATTTCTCTTGTGTTGACTCTATTAGACCTTCTTTAAACTGTTTCCATGCTTCTTCTATGTTTGTTGGTTGTATTCGGGTTTGGTATTTGTTGGTTACGGATTCTTCTATTTCTTTCTGTATGTTTACATTCTTTATTGCTTTTAGATCGATTCTTTGTGCTTGAGGTCTTGTCATCTGTAGTTTCCTAACCCATTTTTTCTGCCATAGTAAAACAGGCTTATGGTCTGTATCTAATATTGCATTTGGTATAGATCTTGAGTCTGTTATGTCCCTCCTTTGATGTCTTCTAGTCAAAATAAAATCGATTTGGGAGGCCTTGTCCGTGTCATTCCATTTATACCAAGTAAGTATTTGGTTATGATTGTGCTGATTAAATGTGTTTAATGTTTAAATCTGTTAATATATCTTTATTGCTCTTTTTCATTATCCAAGATATCTTAAATATTTTTATGTAGCATTTTGTTTCGAATGAATCGATTTTCCTCCTTCCTATTTGCGAGATTGTCCATGATTCACAACCATATGTTGCTATGGTGAAGAAACAAGCCCTCAGTAATTTTAATTCTACTGCCTTGCTGATATTGTGCCACATGTTATTCATGGCGTTTATTTTTTGTGTTGCTATTGCTAATCCTCTGTTCACCTCTTTCAGACAGTCTCCATTGCTAGTTACTACAGATCCCAGATATTCATAGTTTGTTACAATTTCATGTTCTTCACTATTGCTGATGATTTTGGTTGGCTTTTTGTTTTGTCAAATGAACTTATCTTAGTTTTCTGTATGTTTACATAGAGTTGTTGCTTTTTATTGTGTTTTTTGTTGAACTCACTCAAATGTCTATTTTAGTTTGAGATGAGAACTGTGTCATCAGCGTATCTAAGTTCAGGAATTATGTTACCATTTATTGTGAAAGGGTCGAACTTTACAAATCTGTCATCGTTTCTGACATTTCCCATGATGTTATCAACATAAATATTGAACAGGTATGGAGAGAGGATTCCTACATGCCTCATCCCTACATAAAAACCCTAAAGTACAACCGACAGAAAGTGCAATTATATATATATATATATATATATATATATATATATATATATATATATATTCGCAATTTCTGTCGGTTGTTTTTTGGGAGGAGGGAGGGCCGGAAGAATAGGGGGTGGGGAGATGAATGTGGCTTGAGAAATGATCAACAATTGAAAAGACATAGTGCAGGAGCTCAAGGCAGTCCCTGCACTAAGGTTAGAGTCACAGTTCATAAGCGCGTAGCAGAATTTAGTCACGCTAATAAGGTTCTCAGAGAGCCCATTTTACAGCAAAATGATCTATCAGGTAACAACTATAACCTTTATATTTTCAACTCTCGTTGTTAATATAAAAAGAAAAGCTAAAGATGTACAAAACATGGATATGTATCAAAATATAAAGTAGCAACCACCAAATCACTACAGCATTTAATAAAAGCATTACTGCGCTAACAAATGTGACAGTAAACGTGACTACAATAAGCGTTGACACAAGTACAGACACATTTCCTACTTTTTCTTTACCTTTTTTTTTTTTCGTTGCCCTTCATTATGAACATATGTACACACTAACGGTAATTTGGGCCAGTAAATGCTCCTAGCTGTGGAAGAATCAAACACATGTGTCGTTCATAGCTGGGATGGATAATTCAGTGCTGTACTATCGAGGTCACCTTAGTTCGGATCTGCAATTGATTTGATCTTGTGTGTCCCATTGTGAAACAAGAGTTTGTCGCACATATTCATATCTTCTCACCTTAGTCTTAGGCTACAACTATCTAACTATCACTTACAATTATTTCTTCAATAAAATAAATGTATATCATATTATATTGTATTGTACTGTGTTATGTTATATTATAGTTTATACTGCGGCTACCTCATACTTAAAATATTTGAAAACCGTTGACTTAAAAGACCTGCATTTGATCGCTTCCTTCGCTAAAAACTTCAAAGAAACAAAGATGAGAGAATAAATAATGTATAGGCTCCATATTGTATGTATCGATGACTCGAGATTAAAAGGGCTCTCAAACATTTATCTAGAGCCTCTATCTGGACCAGTTTTAGAATCACATATCTGTCCTATCTGTTCGTCTTAATGGAAAATGCAGTAATTCTGATTAGCTTGTGGGACAAATTGAGTATTCACGGATCGTGGAGGCAGAAAGTTAGTTATGTATCAGATTACACAAAGGAGCAAATGAAAGACAGCCACTGGCAGTACTAAAGCATGAACTCATTAAATCTTGGGACCTCGTTTCTTCTTACGCCAGGTGTCACCCTCACGCGGTGCAGAATCAGATCTCGGGATAGTAGTTGTGAAATATTTATTCTCTGCTGTCGTGCACAAGTCCTCAGCATGCAAGATTTTGCTGCGGATTTTAATTACTATGCAAAGGGAGGAAGACTAAGATGTGAGCAATGAATGGAAAGCATAGGGAATAAAAAAAATATCAATTAGATAGGGGGAAATGAGCATAAAGTTAGTAACAAATTCAGTTTTTGAACTGGAAAAGATTAGTTCTCGATGTTATCATTGACCACGATGAAACTGTTTCAGTTACCAAAACACCTTATGCTGTGTGTGGCGCTTTGCATGACAACTAAATCTTTGTAGCCTTGCTCTCTAGGGTGTCGCACTATGCATCTCGCCTTCCTTACAGCGCCCACTGCATGTCATTTTTGTGTGTGATGGTTTCGAGACTTCTTTCTAATGTATGACCTATCCAGCTGCAACGTCTGTGGGAAGGTAATTACCATTGTGATTTATTTATTAATAGACTGACATAAGCAACAGTATGTTCGATGTAACGACCTTGCTGGCAATTGATATTTGTCTATGAGGCCTTCATTCGCTCAATCCTGTTCTCAGGAGATTTACATTTTTTATTAACCGATCAAGGTCGCAGAGACTCCTGCTATAGCCAGTCTCTCACACCCACGTCTACTGAATTCTTCTTTGTCTTCTCTGTCCCTGCTTAATGACGAGCCTCTTCGTCTAGTGATGATCACGGTAACTGGAATGTGAGCTTCATGCTAATTACATTATAGATCTCCAGCCACAAATATTAGCACTGCACGCACTATTTGTGGCTGGTAACGATTGAGATTACAACTGAAAAGACCCGCGAAATGAAACTTCACGCCCTATTTAAAGAAGATCACCACCATTCAGGGTTTTCAAATTGCGGCAAGTCACCTAATAAATCTGATTTACCATTGCAATATTTACTATTAATACATTATTTGATAAGTTTTATTTGTGTTTTCTTCTTCACTTCTTCAAATACCATTTTTATTTTCTAAAGGGCTTTATTACTAAAAGGAAAATGATCTGATCCATTCTGAAACTGACGTGCTAGTTTTCTATGATGTTAATAACATTCTTTATTTGGCTCTTGACCTAATCAAAACTGTAAATTTCGTTTTAACCTTCGTTGACAATATTTTTTCTTTAGTTAGGAAATGTGTATGAAATGTGTAGAGAAATTAGCGAAATCTTAACTCATCATCATCATCGAGTGCCTTCTCCGCAACGAAGGTTGGCTACCATGGATCGCCATTCTACTCTGTTTCTTGCTTTGATGGTGCAGGCTGTCATAGATTGACTTGTCCATCTTTTGATGTTACTCGTCCATGTTAGTCTTGGCATCTTTTACCTTGTATTTTCCCTTCCAACATTACTTTTAGTAGGCTGTTGTGTCTTTTAACATGCCCCAAAAATTTCAATTGTCTTGTCTTAATTGTATTTAGTAGTTCTCTTTTTATTTTCAGTTGTTTTAAAACTTAATTGTTTGTTATCTTTTGTTTCCATCCAATTCTACCAAAATCTTCTATAAATCCACATTTCAACGGCTTCAATTTTCTGTGCTTTTTTTTTTGTCTAATGTCTATGTTTCTGCACCATACAGGAATGTTGAGAAGATGTAACATTTTGCCATTCTTAGTTTCAGCCCTGTTGATATTTGTTTTGTTGTTAATATTTTTCATGGCATTAAAATTACTTTTTGCCATACCTATTCTTTTGTTTATTTCAATTTTACGTTTTCCATCATTGGTATAGTATGTCCCAGGTAGTTGTAGCTCTGGACTGTCTCCAGATGTATTACCTTGAGAATTTTCTTTGTTTATGATCATAGTTTTAGTCTTTTTGATATTCATTTCTAGTCCATATTTCTTGCTTGTTATGTTTATCACATTAAGCAATTGTTGTAGGTTTTTAGGATTTTTTACTAGTAGAACAGTATCATCAGCATATCTTAGGTTATTGATTATCTTTCCATTAATGTGTATGCCTGGCATCTCTGAGATATTTTTAAAGATTTGCTAAGTGTATAGATTGAACAAGCTTGGTGATAGGATGCATCCTTGTCTTACTCCTCTTTTTATGTCCATGGGTGTAGGGTTCTCCTTGTTATATCTTTTTATTGCTGTTTGCTCCCAGTACAAATTACATATTAGTCGTATGTCTGCGTCGTCTAGATTTATATTCTTTAGGCAGTCTATAAGTTGGTTATGGTGTATTCTATCGAAAGCTTCGGTGTAGTCTATAAAGCAGGCATATATTGGTTTGTTTACTTCTGTGTACTTTTCAATCAATGTTCTCATGCTAAATATGGCTTCTTTTGTCCCACTGTTTTTCCTGAATCCAAATTGTTCCTCATCTAATTCAGTATTGATTTTATTCTGAATCCTTCCCTTTATAACTTTTAGTAAAATTGTTGTTACCTGGCTCATTAGGCTTATTGTTCTGAAATCACTACATTCAACTGCATCATTCTTTTTACGCAATGCAATGAAAGTTGATGTTTTTAGATCGTTTGGTATGTATCCTGTATAGTATATATCAATGCATATGTCTGTGATCACTTCGATGCCAAACTCTTCTAGAGCCTGTATCATCTCTATCTGTATATTGTCAGGTCCTGCTGCCTTTCCATTTTGCATTGTTTGGATAGCTTTTTCTACTTCAGATTTCAGGATTTTATAGTTGTATGTACATTTTATGTCTGGCTTTTTGTCCCTTTCGTCATGAAATAATTCTGTTATATATTCTTGCCATCTGTCTATTATATCTTTGTTGTCTGTTACCATTCTTCCCTCTTTGTTTGCAATACATCCGTTTCCTGCAGCGTTTTTGTCTTTATTAGTCATTCTCTTTATTTCTGTGTGCATCTCTCTTAAGTTTTGTTTACTTTCCATAGTTTCGACTTCTAGACATCTTTGGTTGAGCCAGTCTTCTTTTGCCTTTTTGCACATTCTCCGTATTTCATTGTCTATATCCTTGTATCTGGCAGTGTTTTTCGCTTGTCTTCTTTCTTCCATTTTTTCTAAGATTTTGTCAGTTATCCATTTTTGTTTTTTGTTACTTTCCTTTTTGGGCAAGATGTTGCAGGATTCTTGCATGCTGTTTTTTATGCATTGCCATTTTGTTGTGACTTTTTCCTCATGATTTTCTCTTCTGTACTGCTCAATCCCCTCTTCTAGCAGCTTCTGATATGTGTTCTTTACTTGTACAGTATACGTTTCTTTTACATCTTTCTGGTTTAACGCTGTTATATCTATTGGTGTTGCTCAATTAGTTTTTTGTTTGTTTCTCGTTAATTTTATTTTCATTTTTATCATTACAGGATTGTGGTCTGAATTAATATCTGCTCCTGGGTAGGTTTTGGCTTTCTTGACGCTGTTCCTGGACTGTCTTTTATCATTATGTAATATATTTTATTCCTCTTCCTGTCTCCATGGCTTTTCCATGTGTATACTTTCCTTTTCTCTTGCTCAAAGAAGGTGTTGCATATTATCAGTCTGTTTTCTTCACAAAATTGTATTAATCTTTCTCCTCTGTTATTCCTTTTTCCTAGACCATGATTTCCTATTATGCTCTTATATTTACCTTTTCCTACTTTAGCGTTCATATCACCCATTATCATCAAGATGTCTGATGATTTCACTTGCTTCATAACTGTGTTTAGATCATTATAGTATGCCTCTTTTTGTTCGTCTGTGCAGTCTTGAGTAGGTGCGTATGTCTGTATTATTGCTATGTCGAATGGTTTTGCCTTCATTTTTAATAGTGTAATCCTATCATTGTATGTCCGGTGGGTATTTATATATTTTTGTAGCTCTCGTTTTATTAGAATGCCAACTCCTCTTTGATGTTCTTTTGTGTTACTTGAAATCTTAACTGGCAACATGTAATTGTTGATACCATGAAACCTACATTGATCACGACACCGCCAAAACCAAATCTCCTTGCCAAAAATACGTGAGAGAGATAAACGAAAAGTACTGTCTATGTCTTTTGTCTGTTCTTTTTTTCCCTTGACTTTTTTTTAACAATGGACATACTACGGTTTACTACTACACGTGCTTGTAAGTAGTAGGTCATTTCTGGAGAGTTGGAATTTATGTGGCTACCTTATTCTGCAAAAAATAAAAGTAAAGAAATGTCGGTACGAATGTAAATATGTATGTATGTATGTATGTATGTATGTATGTATGTATGTATGTATGTATGTATGTATGTATGTATGTATGTATGTATGTATGTATGTATGTATGTATGTATGTATGTATGTATGTATGTATGTATGTATGTATGTATGTATGTATGTATGTATGTATGTATGTATGTATGTATGTATGTATGTATGTATGTATGTATGTATGTATGTATGTATGTATGTATGTATGTATGTATGTATGTATGTATGTATGTATGTATGTATGTATGTATGTATGTGTATGTATGTATGTATGTATGTGTGTATGTATGTGTATGTATGTATGTATGTATGTATGTATGTATGTATGTATGTATGTATGTATGTATGTATGTATGTATGTATGTATGTATGTATGTATGTATGTATGTATGTATGTATGTATGTATGTATGTATGTATGTATGTATGTATGTGTGTGTGTATGTGTGTATGTATGTATGTATGTTTGTATGTATGTGTGTATGTATGTGTATGTATGTATGTGTGTATGAATGTATGTATGTATGTTTGTATGTATGTGTGTATGTGTGTGTATGTATGTGTGTATGTGTGTGTATGTATGTATGTGTGCATGTGTGTGTATGTATGTATGTGTGTATGTGTGTGTATGCATGTATGTATGTATGTATGTGTATGTATGTATGTATGTATGCATGTATGTTTGTATGTATGTATGTATGTATGTATGTATGTATGTATGTATGTATGTATGTGTGTATGTGTGTGCATGTATGTATGTATGTATGTATGTATGTATGTATGTATGTATGTATGTATGTATGTATGTATGTATGTATGTATGTATGTATGTGTGTATGTATGTATGTGTGTATGTGTGTATGTATGAATGTATTTATGTGTGTATGTGTGTATGTATGTATGTATGTATTTTATGTATATATATATATATATATATATGTTTGTATGTATGTAAGGATGTATGCATATATGCATGCATGCAGGCCTCTAAATATGGGAACCAGACATTTTTTCTGGAAAGTAAAGGCGGCCTGGCGTGAGATACTGACTACATCACCCAAAAATGTGCCTTGGTCATATAAAAATATGATCACTAACACCATATTCCCCACATGCCTAGCAAAGCGTGGAGGAGACATTCTATTTTACACCTTTTTTATTTTTTTAAAAACATTTCTACGTACATGTGTGTATAGGTTAATACAAACCCATCAAATATTTCCACGTGAGTGTTTTTTTTTTTTTTTTTGAAACTGACCCACCAAATAGCATTTCAGAAAATGAAAAATATCTTATGCAACAAATCTATGTCAATAAACATAAGAAAGAGAGTTCATTGGTGCTATATAAAACCAATTTGGACCTATGGAAGCGAATCATGGACAGTAGACAAACAAATGAAAAGACGATCAGAGGCCACAAAGATGGGATTTCACAGAAGAATGTTGAAAGTCCTCTGGACAGCTAAAAAGAGCAATGAGGAAGTTCTCAAAGAGGCCAACACAAAAAGGGAGCTCTTAAAAAACATCAGAAAAAAGCAATCAACATTTTTCGGGCACATCATGAGAAGAGGAAAGTTGGAATACTTGGTTACAACTGGCAAAATAGAAGGAAAGAGAGATCGCGGACGACAGAGAGAGAAGATACTGGATAGCTTGGTGTCATGGCATGGAAAACAGTCAACAACAGAACTGATACGATGCACTGTAGATAGAAGATTGTGGAGGGACATGATCACCTACGCCAACCGGCATGGCACATGATGATGATGACCCACCAATCTTTCCATATTTCACATATCGTGTTGCATTTAAACACAAAACCACCAAATCTTTCCGTATTCCAGGTATCTCGTTTATGTATGTAAACACAGACCCACTTAAAACTTAAAATAATTACCATCTGATGTTTCGTAGAGTTGATGATATATTTCCACTAAAAAAAGTTCCCATGCTTTGTCTTTTAAGCCAGATCACATGTATTTCACTCGGCTTCATTTCAAAGAGCTCTATTTCAACAGCAGATGTTTCTCATAGCAGACATTTTGAAACCGGAAAATAACCGTTATTTTTTTATCAACAATGAAAGATTCGACAAGACAGCCTGAACCTATTATCTCATTTTACAATCCTAAACGGCAAACGTGAAGGGGCATCAATAAGTCATGCTACATGTTTTTATATTCTCCTTGGTCTGCTTGATTGCGTTGCACTGTGTTGTGAACCTTTCGGTCCAGTGCAGTGTTTTTTTTTTTATCATACTTTTGCTTGGAACATCTTCCCTAATTTATTTTAAAACGGTGAGAGAATCTTTGTGTTAGGTTTGAACATGCTTTGGTGTGTTGTAATGTGTTAGGTTTGAACAAGTTTTAGAGTGTTGTAATGTGTTAGGTTTGAACAAGTTTTAGAGTGTTGTAATGTGTTAGGTTTGAACAAGTTTTAGAGTGTTGTAATGTGTTAGGTTTGAACAAGTTTTAGAGTGTTGTAATGTGTTAGGTTTGAACAAGTTTTAGCGTGTTGTAATGTGTTAGGTTTGAACATGCTTTGGCGTGTTGTAATGTGTATTAGGTTTGAACAAGTTTTAGAGTGTTGTAATGTGTTAGGTTTGAACATGCTTTGGCGTGTTGTAATGTGTCAGGTTTGAACAAGTTTTAGAGTGTTGTAATGTGTTAGGTTTGAACAAGTTTTAGAGTGTTGTAATGTGTTAGGTTTGAACAAGTTTTAGAGTGTTGTAATGTGTTAGGTTTGAGCAAGTTTTAGCGTGTTGTAATGTGTTAGGTTTGAACATGCTTGGCGTGTTGTAATGTGTTAGGTTTGAACAAGTTTTAGAGTGTTGTAATGTGTTAGGTTTGAACAAGTTTTGGCGTGCTATAATGTGTTAGCTTTGAACAAGTTTTGGCGTGCTATAATGTGTTAGCTTAGAACAAGTTTTAGAGTGCTGTAATGTGTTAGCTTTCAACAAGTTTTAGAGTGTTGTAATGTGTTAACTTTGAACAAGTTTTAGAGTGTTGTAATGTGTTAGCTTTCAACAAGTTTTAGAGTGTTGTAATGCCTTAGTTTTAACAAGTTTTAGCGTGTTATAATGTGTTAGTTTTGAACATGTTTGGCGTGCTATAATGTGTTAGTTTTTAACAAGTTTTAGCGTGTTATATTGTGTTAGCTTTGAACAAGTTTTGGCGTGCTATAATGTGTTAGCTTTGAACAAGTTTTAGCGTGTTGTAATGCCTTAGTTTTGAACAAGTTTTAGCGTGTTGTACTGTGTTAGTTTTTAACAACTTTTAGAGTGTAATAACGTGTTTGATGGTTGCATTCATTGCTTCCGCCTCTCCCTTCATCAAAGTGGGGCAAGGGTAAAATAAAAACAGCTGAAGTTTTTGTGTGATGTCTCAAAAATATACGACACTTATAACGTACAAAACATTGCCTAGCAACAGTTAATACTATTAGCAGCAGGTTCTACTTTTGTTTGTTAAGTACGTAAATAGCGCTTCATTTTTTCTAGTACAGACTAGTTTAAGTGCATAGACCTATCATCTTCTTTGCACATATTGGACAACTCCATAATACTTACATCCCCTTTCCAGAATAACATCCGGCGTCCAGTACCGCCATCATACGCTAACAAAAGCACTGAAGATGGTTTAAACTCAGATGCACGAACTTTTTTACTGACATGGGATTTTTAACGTGCGCAGCTGCACACGGTACTTGCTGCTTTTCGCCTTTATTTGAGAGAGCCAGACACCGGATCTCACTACCCAGAGACGGGGAGTTTCAAACCAATAAAGATTCGCGGATCGAAACAAAACAAAAATCTACAAGCGCCCGTAGTGGAATTTGAACCTGGGATTTATCTGTACTGTCTATATAAATTAGTAATGTAATTTATAAAATATAGGACCTTCTTCTCCTTCCTTTCAACTCCGTTTGGAGTATAGGTCTTCAGCAAACACTTTCCAGGCTGTTCTGTTTCTTGCCATTCTTTTAAGATCATTCCATGTCTTCCCATTCATCTTCATCTCTACATCTCTTTTCACATCTGTCTTCTCCAAGAATGTTTTGGCCTTCCTCTATGCCTTTTTCCCTGGTGACTCCAAAAAGGGTCTGTCTTGTAATACTATCAGTTGCCTTCCGCAGCGTGTCCTGACCAGCGCCATTGTATTTTTGCCCATTGGTGTTTGACTTGTACTTTTCCATAATTCTATGTTAGTGATTTTGTCCTGCCATTTCCATTCTTTTATTCTGCGTAAGCATCCATTAATGAAGGTCTGTATCTTTGTGACTGTCATTTTTTTGTTTTCCATGTTTCACAGTCATATAATAGGGCTGACATAACATTGGAGTTGAATTTTTTTTTTAGGAACTTGTTTGGTAATTAATTATTTACTATACGCTCGATGCGGTTAAAGTCGCGGTAGCTCAGCGCTTTGTGAACTGGATTACTAAGGACAGCAGGCCGGGTTGGGTCCTGATCGACGACTCCTAGATTTACCCAATGGATACGAGATTTTTCTAGGAAAGAAGGGCGGCCTAGAATCCCGACCACATCATCCATAAAATATGACCTTATTTATCGAAAAAAATGAGCACTAAGTCAACCATATACCTTATATACCTTCAGGCGAAAATGGAGCCCCTTTCCACCTTAAATTGTGCGTAGACTGTTTTTTTTTTCTTTTGTCTCTGGCTAAATTCCAAAATAGCATCTACTAAATGCGCTGGTTCCCACTATGTTATCTATAGCTCGTTTCAAATCATGTGCCCAACTTCAAAACGCTATTACTCTCTAACCGTTTGTTAAAAACTTTTGAAATTTTCCAAATGTTATTAGAATGCAAAAGACCCTTTAAATGTATAGTTAACAAATATCTTGCAGCTGCAGTTTTCTTAAAGCGGCGATATTTCTTTGATGTTTGTCAAAATTGTAAATTGTGAAGCCCTAAAGAATAGAAATTACCTTAGTTGCTGGTCTACGATTAATTTTAACTAGGTAAAGGCGTGGACGTAATGGGGAAATAACTGGATAAAACAAAACACCAGGACAATTATTGTCTGCTCAGTTCGAGGACGGACGATAATATCAAGGTATACCTGTATGTCCAATTTTCATAGTTGTGTGGTCCTGAAAAGGACCGTTTGTTGAACTAATTTAAGGTAATATAGGGGCCAACATTGTGGGGGCTATATACTTTCATTCTGAATCAGACGAGTCTAAAAGATTAATAACTGTTTGGGGTTGAACATTCCACAAACCATCATTTTTCCAATATTCCTCTTCCTGCTTTAAGACGTGGTCTTCACATTTAGCCCAATAATCTTTGTCTATATTTAATAAAGCGAGATTAGCAAGAGTCTTTACATCGCATATTTTGAATGTTGTATTTTCATCTGCCACTTGTCCTTTTAATTTTGCCCAGATTAGTTCTATTGGATTTAAATGAGCATGGTAAGGTGGCAGCCTCAAACTTATATGACCGTGCTCTTGGATAATCTTATCTATTTGAAAAATCTTTGTCCTCTGTTTTTGCTTTACTAGAGATAGTAATTCAGGTTTTAAGTACATGTTATTAAATTGTATGTGCTCCTTTGTGAGCCATATCTTAATAGCATCTTTTGTACTGCATGACTTCGCGACTTTATCTTCAAGTGCAACAATGTTGTGGTACGCTGCATTGTCCATTATTAGGCAAGATGGTCGATCTAGTGCTGGGAGAACAGCATTTTCAATCCAATGTCTAAATATGTGACCATTCATCTCAGAGTGATAATCCCGATTGTCTATGGATTTTGAAAGAAAAATGAGCTCTGCATTCTGTATTAGTCCATGTTGTCGACTACCTGCATGAGCAATTATCAAGCGCTGTCCTTTGCTGCCAGGTATTAATCTCTTAATCTTTCCATCTGATGACTGCCATTCCCTTTGGTTAGTGTGGTGAGCATTGATCCATGTTTCATCCAAGTACACAATATCATAACCTTGCTTGCGCACCTCTTTTACTTCACGTAAGTACTTGCTTCTCATGACTACTATATGTGGCTTCTCACAGATGATGTTTCGTCCATTGGAATACTTTCTGAATATAAAGCCTGCAGCTCTCACATTCCTCCATAATGTAGACTTTGATATTTCAATACTGTTGTTCTTCTTCAGCGATACTTTTAATTTTCTTATTGTAACAGTTTCATTCATACCCAACATTTTGCGAATTTCACTTCTAATAAGTTCACTGTCGAAATTATCCAACATTTTTGCTCTTCCTTGTGATTTTGTATATTTTGAACATTGACGGTCACGTGCTAGAATCCAGCGATTAAATGACCGTTTAGATAAATCCAAAATGTGTCTTGTCCTATTCTCAGGGTTTTCTAAAGAATGAAATAATCTTCCTCGTTTAGCCTCTTTGCAAAAATAGTCATACATTTTTATTGCGATGTTTTGTAAACTGCAGAATTTCATTTTAAGACTCATGATAAATGTGATTGTTCCACGTCTCCACCTATGAATGAACGGAAATGGAACACACAATGCCTCGTGTTTTCTACAAGTGTCTAATTGTGTCAGAAAGCCGACGTGGAAAGCGTGCAAAAACGTCAATTGTACCGTGTATGGATTTTTAATCGCTATTTTTAACTTAAATACTGTAAACATTAAGTTTTGACTACATCAATGGGTCGTTATAAATTTATATAAATCAAATAAGCAACAATAATAACCAAATGTTTTTTTTTTTTATGAAATTAATTCCCTGTTGGGTTCTAATCATTATAACTTACATGCAAATTTTGAAAAAATTACAGAAAGAGATTAAAAAGATATCGATTTTAAAAGTTGGGCACATGATTTGAAACGAGCTTTAACACATTTATTTTATTTATGTATATTTATATTAGCAGAGCATCAACAAATGGCTAATGTTTTCAATAACTGATAATTGTTGTCAATATTACGGAGAACGAGTGGTTGAACGTTTAGAACATCGATTCTCCACCATGAAGATGTGTGTTCGAGTCTCGATAAGCATCGATTATAAAGCTCAACTATCATGCTGCGTGACGACACAAGCTTGAGGTCTGAAGGAAATTTTTAAAAAAATTGTTACAAAGAACTACCTACACAAAATAGGTTAAATCACTTTTCATTTTCCTAGATGTTGAATTAAAATTGTTTACAAAAAATTGAAAAATTAAAATAGATTACAAAAAACATAAGTCAGGCACTGCAGACTTGCATTTAAAGAGTAATACAAATATTGCCAGTTATATTAAATTACTGGTGGATGTGCATATTGTCCAAATCTCTGTGGATGTCGATTCACTTTTTTCGGATCAGTAAATCACGTGCCTATTTATAACTGTGCCGACACTAACGATAATGTGTTTTAGTGTGAGTAGGTAAACGTATGCAACAAAATGGGGAGATAATAAACAATCATTGATTGCTTCTGCGTTTGCCCAACAACTTTTCATCGCCCCTTCCCTCCCCTAACAGTGACGCTAAATGAATGTAGACGCGTGTTCTGTGACATTTACGTCCTTCCCTTTAAAGCATCCGACTTCAGCAAGACATTGTTGGTATCGGGCTCGCCTTCCCTTTCCGACGCCTCCACGTTCGGTCAGACTGTACGCCTATTCTTCCCCTTCACTATCTCCATTAGTGGGTTGCAGTAGGATCTTGATGAATTCTAGCTCATTAATTCTGACGCAAACAGTCTGCTTTGAGTCGCTGATCAATTTCCTGATTAGGTTATGTAAGGCTTATTGTGCCTTCAAGGAATCATAACAATATGATCTAATAGCAGCCCATGGTATATGAACAATAAATGAACACATGTTTTTGTTTTGTATTCAGATGTTCCACACGCAAGTGGGATTGTTGTTCTATCTAAAAAAAATAGCCGTGCCAGTGAGACAACGAAAGCAACACTTAAATGTAATGTATCATATTCTATTGTAATGTTGTAGTTCAACACATCCAATGCTCTCTTCACGTTGTAAGTTGACTATCACAATCTTTAGTGTTGTCTGCCCTTTTCCCTGTGAGTTGATTCTACCTTATTGTGACTATCAGTTCATAAACAGTAACGTCGTCAAAAACATGTCCGCTTGCCTTCAACGTCAGATAATATTGTCGTCCGTGTAGTAATGTTTTCATTGTCTAATATGTCAAAACTTCCATTCCATTCTTAGTTTGCTTCATTCTCTGTTTATTTTATTTGTCTGCTTTCTGTGCACGATTTTTGTTCTATCAACATTTCAAAGAGATGTTTTGTTTTGTTTAGTTTAATCGCCGGGTTATCCACATTGCACATAGAAAACCAAGCACATTAATGTTCAAATCACTTCCTCGGTAAATCCCGCAGTGTTAAACAACTGAAAAATACAAGCCCTCCCTGTTCCCGCTTGAGTTTAGACAGCATCCTTTCCGACTCGAAGACCCGGCAGTCGCACGAAGGCTGTAGATTAATGACAAACATCATCAGGATCTTCATCTCGCCAAAACTTCTTATTTTAGTGCGCCGTGTATGAACGATCTGTCCATCGGAAGGCCACGTATTCCAGCTTGACATAATACACACAACGCATGTCTATAATGAATGCATTCACAACGCTTAATTCACCGAAATGATCGCAGCCACGTGCACGAACACCGTGGCGCCGGTGCAGAATCCTTAGAGCGGTATCGTTAGTTGATTGGCACAGCGATTGATACGAGAGAGCCGGAAGTACAAGTCAGCAGTCGAAAAGCAGGTCTAATGGCGACTTTAGAATTTTCAAAGCTATAATGTAGTAAGCACCACGAACTTGACCAGAAGGGACGTCGTATGTGTACCGTTTCATTCATTGACAAGGCCACAGCCAGGTGCACGAACTCAGTAGCACAGGTGTGAATCCTTAAAGTGGAACATCCGATTGACTGTGCACACAGCGATCTACATAAGAGAGCTGAAATTAATCAGCCTCCAAATACAAATACTGCAGCTGTCGATGGAACACAAACTATTCCGTGATCTTGAAACCGGAGGTTCAATTCTTCAAAGAAAAAAAGCAGGTGGTCGAATGGATAATAAGACGACTCGTGTGCGATCTACAGCAGGATCAAAATAAAGATTTTTTTAAAAAATTATGACCTAAACACTTCGTTGCGACTGCAGTTGGTAGAAGACGTTTATTCTTTAACACTGAAAAATCTGTTACAAAGTGACAGTGAACGGCGCAGTGATTAATGACTTTCAAAAATGAAGACCACATGTCGCAAACTTTTTATGAGAGCAAGGGAAATACCCTCCTTGCATGCTACATAGAAAAAAAGTAATCATAAAAACGTGAATGCAAGAGTGGAGACCAAGAACATCATTTTAAGGTTGTGAGAGAACATGTTTTTGGATGATAAATACAGATACAACGGATACTGTTCGTGCACCGATTTAGAGGTTCTGCAACACTGCTCAAGCCCTGATGCCATTCAGTATGACGATAAATGCCAACTACCATAAGATTATATAAAAGACCTGGCTAGAGAATAATTTCATCTATCTATCTTTCGTTCGCCTGAAGTATTGTCTATATCTACAATTTCGTTTCCTGTATACATTTTACTGTCTTTTGTAATTCTTGTAGTGGCTAATATAGTTCTGTCTGTAGTGTTGTATCTATGAGCCAATGGATTTTCCTCAGTCTACTATATTCAGTGCACTCTTGAAGTATGTGTTCAGCAGTCTGGGGCGCCTGTCCACATGTAGAAGTAGTTGCAGTGCCGATCTTGAATTTTGTATACATGTAACTATGGAGTCGATTGTGTCCTGTTCTGAGGCGTATAATGATAACTTGTTCATATCTATTCATATTATGAAAGGCATCCTGATTTGGGGCTTTTGATTCTCTGATTGATTTGATTATCTGTTTCTTATGATGGTATGTAACTGGTGTATCTAGTTGTGTGCCTGTTGAACCATCCTTTGCCAACTGATCTGCTTTTTCATTTCCTGGTATTCCACGGTGAGATGGGATCCACTGCAAGACAACCCTGTGGTGCTTGCAGAGTTCAGTCAATAAGGTCTGCAGATGTGGTAATTTTCTGGACTGTAGTGCCTGGAGTACTGATCTTGTATCTGTCAAAAACACTACAGGCTTTGGGCTAAGATTACTGTTCAGCAGTTTTTCTATTGCCAATTTTATTGCTTGCATTTCTGCATCATAATTGTGACAATATTTCCCTGTTGCTATTTTATTCATATCTCTAGTGTTATTTGGGTACTCTATATATGCACACGCTCCCCCATTCTTTACTGCATTCTGTGCTGATCCATCTGTGTACACACGAATCCAAAGGTCCTGTGGGTATTCTTCATCCAGGAAACTAAGAGTTATTGTTTTTCGCTGTAGACTATTCTGTTCTTCTTTGTCAACTATTTCATTCACTTCTGTATTGATAATCCTGATTCCTCTGTCCAGGGAGTCTGTTCTGGTATGGGCAGTAGGGGGCTAACAACTCTTGGCATGTCTGGTGTTTGTCTACTAATACGTTTGGCTTGGTGGATAAAACTGCTTCTCTTAAGTCGTCCCAATGCAAGGTTTTGGAATCGGTCCTTCATTGGATGTCTCGGCATGCATGCAAATTTGTATGCCTGTATCAGCACTTTTGTGTCCCTCCGTTCTCTCAGTGCTGGTATCCTCCACAATTTCTCCATCTCCAATATTGGTGTTGATTTCATTGCTCCTGCGATGACCCTAAGTGCCTGGTTTTGTACTTTATCTAGTTCTTGCAATGTGGTGTTTGATGCTGAGCACCATGCGGATGATCCATATTCTAAATGTGGGCGTATACTCTGTTGGTAAACTTTACTGAGTATTTTCCCACTCGCACCCCATGTGGTTCCACACAGCTTTCTTAGAATAGCCGATTTCCTCCTTGCTTTTTGGGTTGCCTTATTTATCTGCTGTTCCCAAGATAGTTTGTTATCAAATGTAACTCCGAGATATGTAGCTTGTATGTCTTCTTTCACAGGCTCATTGTTTATGTAGATGGGTTCTGCTTTTTGTTTTGGGGAGAGAGTGAAAAGTGTAGTACTGCATTTGTCTGTATTGATGCTGATACACCATCTATTTGTCCATGCATTCAGTGCATCCATAGCTCTTTGTAGCAATTTGGAGGCCACAGTTGCATACTCCTCTGTGCACCACATTACCAAGTCATATGCATACATTGCCACTTTGATGCCATGTGGTAGTTCAGTAACTAGGTCATTGATGTAGATCAGAAAAAGTGTTGGAGATAGTACCCCTCCCTGTGGAACGCCCTGGCGCAGTAAGTACCTTCTTACTCTTAAGACCATCCATTTGCACTCTGGCTCTCCTGTTATGCAGGTCTGCTTTGATCCATTTGTACATCCTGCCATTTACTCCATAATTTCTCAGTTTCTTCAAAAGCCCTTCATTCTATACCGTATCAAATGCTTTCTTTAGGTCTATCCATGCTGCTAGTACCAGTTTCTTTTCTTGAAACGCATCCTCAATTTCCTGGGAAAGGTAAGTTGCCTGATCTTCTGTAGAGTAACATTGTCTAAAGCCTGCTTGTTGTGGGACAAGGAGATTTTCACTTTCCAGGTACCACTGCAGTCTGACATTGATTATAAGTTCCATTGATTTACACAAACAGCTTGTAAGGCTGATTGGTCTATAGCTGGATGTCGTTGAACCCTCTTTCCCTGACTTTAGTAATGGTATCATAATTGCTTCTCTCCATGCCTGTGGCACTCTACCTGTGATCCAGCAAATGTTGTAGATCTGCAGTAGTTTTGATTTAGCTGCAGTTCCCAAGTTCTTAATCATTTCATTGGACACTCCATCACTGCCTGGTGACTTTTCCACTTTTAATTTGGATATTGCCAGCTCTAGCTCTCTTTGTGTAATGGGTATTTCCATGACTTCATGTGCTGTCTCTTCTTGTCTTGCATTTTGTTGTTTTAAACGGGTCTCTTGTCGTTTCTCTAGGCTAATTTTAATATTATTGTCATTTGCAAAGGAGTCTGCAAAGTGATTTGCTGCATGCTTACCTGTTAGGATGTTTCTATCCTTCTTCAGTGTAATTTTGGTGTTCCTTTCTGTACCCTCATCATCCAGCTGCTTTACAAGCTTCCACACTTTTCTTGTGTCTCGTTCAAGATTCAAGGACTCTGTTTTCTCTTTCCAGCTTCTTCGACTGGCCTGTAGTTTAGCCCGTTGAAATTTGGCTTTAGCATGCTGATAGTTATTGTGGTGTTCCTGGCAAGGGTTATTTTCTGCTTGCTTTCGAGATATTTCCATGTCATTGTGCAGTTGCTCTAGTTCCCTACTCCAGTATGGTTTGTAGTATTTCCGTGCCCCTCTAGGTATTGTTTCACTGGCAGCTTGTATTATTAGTCTACTGAATTCATCAACTATTTTGTTGATATCTCTGTCTGTATTTATATCTTTAGTCAGTACACTGGTGTAGTGTTGATACATTTTCCAGTCTGCCTTTTTGTAATTCCATCTGGAGAGAGTGCTGCTCTCCCTGACGGCCTCATTTTGCACCACTAAAAAGACTGGTCGGTGGTCGCTGCCTCAAAGTTGTTTCCCAACAATACATATGATATTCCAATCTAGGTCTGGTGAATGAAAAGCAAGGTCTGATGTAGATGTGGTATGCCATGATCTGGAGTAGAATGTTGGTGGATCTGTTGCCTGGTTTAATAGTATAAGCCCATTGTCATCCTGCCAATTTTCAAGTTCTTCACCTCTCTTGTCCATATGTTCATAGCCCCAGCTCTGTGAATGGCTGTTAAAGTCTCCACAAACGATTATTCTTTCTTTTAATGTAATTGTGTCTAGTGCTACTGGGCGATCACTCGGACAGTAGTAGTTAAGTAGATGGAAGTCTGTATTTTCTGTCCTGAGGTGCAGTATTTGATATTCCGCCCCATCCATATACACTTCAATCTGACATGCATTGATATTGTTCTTTACAAGTGTCAATATTCCACTCTTTTGTCTGTTTTTTTCTGTCAGATCGGTAGCACTGGTATCCCCTAATCTTCAAGGCTATGTCGTTGTTTAGATGGGTTTCTTGCAAACAGCATATGCTTACTTGTTCTTCATGCAGGATATTTTCTAATTCTATCTTTTTACTGTACCCATCTCTTTTGCTGTTAATGCCTTCAGCATTCCAGTGCATTATTTTGAGTGGTCTTATTTTGGATTGGCCAGTAGCTCTATTCTCTCGCCCTCTGACTCCACAGAGCGGTTGAGAAGGACATCCGGTAATAGAGCTTGGGCGCTTTCGAGGCTGAGGGCCCGGCGCTGCACCTGCCTGAGTGTCCATCACAGGGCGAGTGCCATATTGATTTGCGGTTATAGACATACTTCCCATTGGCATGAGTGTGTGGCATCCTGATTGTTGTTGTGCACCTTTTGGCTGGTTGCCTCCGACTTCAGCACTTAAACTTGCTAGAGCAGACTGTGGTCTTGCTCGGTTGTAGGAAGTCTTGGTTTTCAGTCCCTGGTGACTGTTAAGCCCCATCCCCACGACAAGGAGCTGGCCTTGATGAGGAATAATTTCATGCAAACGTTCAGAACGAAGCCCGTGTGTTACCGGGGCCTCATTATAAGGGAAGTAAAGAATAGTGACACTGTGACCTTCCAGGCATGTTCGTAAGAGGCGACCAAGGAGGTTGATCGATGGCATGACAAGCTGCCATTGTAAAAAGTATTGTTATAGAAATAGGGTAATCTATTTTAGAAGCAGTGATCTCTGCAATATGTGTCATTTTGGCATGCAAAGTTTCTGTTTTTGAGATTGTGGTTCTGCCCTATGTGCCGTCTTCGGCTCGAAAGGACAATAGACAGACAGACAGACAGACAGACAGACAGACAGACAGACAGATAGATAGATAGATTCAGGGCGACCAGATAAGAGAGGGATGACTCCACAACTTCTTCCAGTTCTGAAACCTGATAAAGATCATTCCCAGATGCTAGAATTATCTAATTGAAACAGGCGATTGTCAAGCTTCTGTGGAAAATACCATCGCTCGTAGACTGGCTGGGGACTTCGAATAGCTTCATATGTTCATATTAAGAGAGTATCAATGCAATAAAGAGACATGGCTCCATACAGCAAGGCTTGCCTTGCATTTCATATTCAGGATTTCATATTCACGAGGAGACTTGTGCTGTGTGCAGTATAGCGATAGACTTAGGGGATGCTTTCAACAGAGTATTATTTTAGCATATCTTATATTTGCTGTTGGAATTTGAGGAAGTCATCTAATTATTAGACATATTGTGGCAACTGTGCTGTTAAGAAAGGTGGCTCTGAGGTACAGAAGCCGGTCTCTGATCCGATAACAATTTATTAGGGCTTCCTCAAGGCTCTCCGTTGTCACTAGTTCTATTCAAAGGCACACTGTGCATGTGGCGAATACAGCTTGGCAACTGGATGAAAAAAGAACTCATCGTCGTTGATAATACTCAGGTGTATCGTAAAAACAGAAAATATGCCGGGAATCCCTTCAAAAACTGCCTATCAGTATTTCAGATATGTATTTATAATAACAAAATAAGAGGCTTTCTCTATCTTTGGAGACAGATCGATGCGTTATAGGCCACTCAGGGCGAACACAGTGTTTGTTATAATTAAAAGTCTCGTCGAAGTGAAGAAAAGAAATGGTTAGATTATGAGGCTGCAGTTGTTGCTATAGCTCTATCTTTAACTTTTGCACATTTTCTTTTGTTGACAATTTATTTACTCTAGACGTCTCGATGCCACTCTTTACCCGCTACAAACTATTTCTGTCTGTGGCACATGTTTCCAGACTTTCATTGTTGATATAGATTGAACTGGTTCATGTCCAACAAACAGGTGCCATTTAAAACAGACTGCTACTCGACCATAGCCTGTCTCCAGCTCACTGCACTGAATGTCTTTTTTTAAAATTCCGCCATGTTTAAACGGAAATTTACTATTTATGTTAGTGTATAATAATACTTGGCAATTCGCACTCTTAGCTTGTTGGCTATTTGCTTATAAGTTAATCAATCGTGGTCACATACTTTGCAATGAAGGTCATGCTTAGAGGCACAAGTAAACCGCGGTAGAAGAGTGATTGGTGAACTAATGTACGGTGTATACGATGTCAGGTTCGACGGAATTCAGTTCACCTGACCTTAAATGTGATTTGTTGTTCTGGATAGAACACTGGCGTAGTGCGAACAATATCATCCATGACTGAAAATATGAACACGATATCTCCTACACACCATGTGGTTCTTTCTTTCACAACATAACCCAATCTGCTGCACTCATTTGTTGCGAAGTTGGTAGTGCACAAGTCTGTTGACCGAGTAGTCAGTGTTCAACCATAACTGTAGATACGGCTTCATATTCTCACAGCCTCTCAAATGGGCGTGGAGGAATTTATTTCCCATTGGAAGAAGAGGGTTGACCACATCACATGCACCGACGGCTACAGAACATTGTCGCTAATATCATAATTTCAATACGCTACATAACGTGACATTTAGGCTACGTTTTATAACTGCAAAGTACACACAAACAAAAGTGGGGTGCTGTCAGCTCACATTTGGTACTTAATTTAGATATGCTGTTGGCAATTATTATAGTTTCCACGAGGCCGTACGTCAGTGCAGACCGAACAAAAGGCTTAATGCATACTGCATGACTATTCGTGACAGTAGGTAACCTAACCTTCAAACCAACAAAATGCCAGAGATTGTCATACCATACTTGATGCTTGTTATACATAAACAGTTGCTTATCAGTAATATTTCAGTTCTTTTCCTCATTTCATATATATATATATATATATATATATATATATATATATATATGGCTCGGGCAAAATCAGCTTTCCAGAAAATGAGGAAGGTACTATGCAATCCATTTTTGACAATAGAAACAAGAAAACGAGTTCTTAAATGTTATGTAGAGCCAGTCTTAACATATGGATGTGAATCATGGACAATAGGACAACAGACAAGAAAATCACTGGAGTCTGTAGAAATGTGATTTTACAGAAGAATGTTTAGAATACTATGGACAGCTAAGAAGAGTCATGAAAATGTTCTAAAAGAGGTCAAAGCAAAAAGAGAGCTAATTTCCAATATTAGGAAGAAACAATCATCATTTTTGGCCATGTAATGAAAAGAGAACAACTGGAATATATTGTAACAACTGGAAAAATTGAAGGACGAAGAGATAGAGGGAAGCAAACAGAGAAAATACCAGACAGCATAAGAGAGTGGCTTGACAGAACGCCAACAACAGAAATGATAAAGAACTGTCGAGATCGAAAGTTGTGGAGAGACATGATCACCTACGCCAGTAGGCCCGGTACTTGATGATGATATACTTGATGGTATATGATTATATATATATATAATCTGTGTTGTTCCATTTAGAATCCAAAATGATTATAAGCTGCTAAGTATAACTTAATATGTTACACATAGTTTAAAATTTGAAAAGTTCACTCCACGATGTGATGAAATCAAGACATTCATTGTTGGAAGCATGATATTATACTAACATCTCGTTGATACAAAAATTATTAGTCACGGCACTTCCATTCATAAAATTTGCAAAGTAACAAGGTAAAGTAAAGGTTTCCTCTATGCCATGCTAGCCTATTGGGAGTATGGTGCTAGTGACCATATTTTTGTGATGTGGTCGGTGCAGCCAGTTGGAAAGTAACTAAGGTGATAACTAAAATGCCACTCATAAATTAAAGCAAGCAGTTGTGATAGATATCACTAGCGATCTCCTCATTCTGTGTTAGATATTAGCTGATATGACCTTTACAATAATAACAAATATAAGTCATCGTAACGTAATTTAATTACCAAGTATTGCCATTTTTGGTCCCAAAAGATTTGAATTTATTGAATTAAATTTTATTATACTTTACTTGAAATTATATAGACACTTGTGAGAGTTCGAGAAAGCAAATAAGTGTGTAAATGACTGTGAGAACAGGAAAAAATAAATAAGTGTTTAAAAGGTTGTGAGAATAGGAGATGGTAGATACGTGTATAAATGGTTGTGAGAATAGGAGATGGTAAATAAGTGTGTAAATGGTTGTGAGAATAGGAGATGGCAAATAAGTGTGCAAATAGTTGTGAGAATATGAGATGGTAAATATGTGTGTAAGGGGGCCTCAGTAGCCTAGTTGGGAAAACCACCCGACTGGACTACCGACGTTCGGACAACCCGTGTTCGATTCCTGCTGGGAGCAGTGTGAATTGTACTCGTGGTTTAAAAAAAAAAAAAAAATACCCCCATGGTCGGGTCGACCCAGCCGTTGGCAGAAATGGGTACCAGGGTATTACCCTGGGAAGGTGAGGAATGTCGCTTCGTATCTGAGGTTCGATACTTGAGGTGTCACTATACAGAAATATCCGAACATTTCTGGATAGGCGGCCGAGCACATATGGGTGTAAACTCGCGTGCTAAGACGCCGGTTCAAGTCTCGTACTTCACCTTTACCTTTAAGTGTGTAAATGGTTGTGAAAATAGGAGATGGCAAATACGTGTGTAAATGGCTGTGAGAATAGGAGATGATAAATAAGTGTGTAAATGGTTGTGAAAATTCGAGGAGGCAAATAAGTGTATAAATGACTGTGAGAATAGGAGATGGCAAATAAGTGTATAAATGGTTGTGAGAACAGGAGATGGCATATAAGTGTGTAAAGTTTGCCATGATGAAATGAGTACATTACACAACCCAATGCTACATTTATATTGTATTCTATACATTCAGCAATATTTTTTATAGCAGTTCTAACATCCGCTTTATCTAATAAGTAACATGAGTTTTAGCATCTCTGGTTTCTTTGCATCAGGTACATTATGATAGGATGCATTTTCTGCAGAAATATGTCGGTGTTAACTTGATAAGCAGTACCATTGCCACCTTATCTCTCAAGCTGAAGGGCTTAGAAGATGTTCCCGAATGCACTCCAAGTATGTGACGTCATCAGCTATGTTAGCTATAGACGATTGACGTCATTTTACCCACAATCGCCCTTGCTTGCAAAAAAAAAAAAAAAAAAGTAGAAGAAAAATAAAATGTCACAACGTTTGGGTGGTCTCCTTCAGTGGGCAGGCTTTCACTGTAGGTGGCAATGGGTGTCATTAGTAGAAAACACTAAAAGGCAATTCTCGAAGTGAACATCTTCTAAGAGGGTTATCCTCAAACCGATATCTTAATTAAGACTTCCTAACTTATTTAGCAATGTTGTTTTCATGAGGTGACAACTGACCATCTTCCACCTTTATTGGGCATTCTACTTACCATCTTCAGAGTTCACCCGTTCAGTGGACGTGCACACGCTGTGTTGCTAGACTGAGACAATATCTGCGCCTTTCAGCCTGACACGTCCATCCCTTTCACAAATATATTTTTTAAAATGCTTAATAATTTAGTCTCGGCAGAGGCCAATTGAGTCAACTCTTAGATTTTAGCTGCGCAGATGATTCTTTAACATGCACAGTGTAGAGCCTCATGGTTTTTGCTGTTATCCGAGAAGGCTAGAAATAGGATCTCTACCCATAGAGTAGGGGAGGATAAAGCCATAAGAAACCACCGGGTCAATGAGAGTAATCTCCCACCACATGTGGTGGCATTCGAACCTGTGACCTTCATGTCCAGAGGCTGACATCCCCCTTTCCCATAAAGAATTAAGTGAGTGTGGTTGCATTGTGGTTTTCATCTTCAGGTGTCATGCCGCTTGGCGATCATCTCTCTCTACATCACCAGGTCCTTCATGCATGTCATAATTTCAGTTGATGATCTTTTATTTTGCTATTTGGATAAGCTTTTAATATTTTTTCTCTTGGTTTTTCTCTGCTCTTTTTTCCATTCATTCATCTTGTTGTTATACTATTTTCAATGCCTTCTTTTTGCAAGACATAATAAATGTAGATATCTCTTATGCAAGCTATGGGTTGCTGGCCACATTCACCCCAGATACTGTCTTGCATTGCAGTCTGTTATAGAATGTAAACATGAGGATTTAAGGCATCATCATCATGTACCATGCCGGTTGGTGTTGGTGATCATGTCCCTCCACAATCTTCTATCTACAGTGCATCGTATCAGTTCTGTTGTTGACTGTTTTCCATGCCATGACACAAAGCTATCCAGTATTTTCTCTCTTTGTCGTCCGCGATCTCTCTTTCCCTTTATTTTGCCAGTTGTAACCATGTATTCCAACTTTCCTCTTCTCATGGTGTGCCCAAAAAATGTTGATTCTTTCTTTCTGATGTTTTTCAAGAGCTGCCTTTTTTGTGTTGGCCTCTTTGAGAATTTCCTCATTGGTCCTTTTAGCTGTCCAGGGAACTTTCAACATTCTATTTAAGGCATAAAATACTGAAATGACCATATGCTTTCTATATTAAGATTAAGACACTTCCTTTTATCTTCATTAATATAATTATAAGTCACAGACAATACATGCAAACACTACACAAACTAATAACACATTTAAAAACATGATATTACATATTACACTTATTTCAACTTTATTTAAACAATGAAAGCTTTTTATTCTTTAATTGAATATCACAGAATACACTTCAGCCGTAGATCTGATATTTCATGGGACCAGCACAACATAAATTATTAATTATCAATGACTAAACTTACTAAATGTTCAATACAGTGCACATATTTCTACTGTAAAAAAAATAATCAAACAAATACTTCAGTGACATGTTAATTTTCCTCTGACAGTGAACATATCTAGTTAAAAGTGTAAGCAAAAATTATGTTGATGTAACATACAAATAAATGATGTACTATATTTAGGGTACAAACAAATTAGGTGAACTGATAATTAAAATATTATGACTATTAAAACAGCTGGAAAAACAATGGAAGTCATGGTTCCAGGGAGACAAGCCAGGGGGCCAAGAAGATGGTGGTTTCAAAGACATCACTTGAAACAAAGGAAATGGGAGATAACTTGGAGACAGACATTCTTTCTAACAAGCTGTGATGAAAGTAAAGTCTGGTGAACCTCATGCAACATGATGATAATTAAACGTCCAATTAAACTGTTAACCCAGGTGAAGTATACCACATACTCTACAGGTGAGACAAGTACAAATTGTTGGGTAATACAGATTCAGTAACATGCTTTCTCCTATCTTTTTATATCTCTACAAGACTTGAACATTTGCTGTAGAATTCAAAATGAGAACATAAAATTTACTTCTTACATAAATATCTTAACTAGCTCAAACACAGACAGCACATCCAATGAGAGCACCCTCAAAATGCAGATAAAGAAATCGGTAAATAAAAACCAGCTACCATTTTCTATTGTGTAAAACCATCATCACTTTACTTTAAACAAAACCAATTAGCACTCCCATATCCTTTCTGGTAATATAGGCATATGTATGAACACCATATGAGCTTTGTAGTAAAACAGTAATTTCATAAAGCTGGTTAATTATTGCGAAATAGGTTAGAAATTTGTATTTTATATTTATTTCCACCCTTTAAATTTGATCTGGGCAGCAGCATACAGCCTACTCCTTGTAATCTTCAACTGTCAATAATACTTTTACAGCTTCAACACAACATGAGACTTTTCTGTCATCCATCTCCAAAAGAATGAGGTCTAAAAGACACAGTGTTGGTTCAGATACATACTATAACCAACAAGTCTAAACTATTAGGTCATTAGCTACATACTATCTAAACAAGAAGGTCATCAGCTCCATATAATCAACAGGTCTAAATACTAGGTCATCAGCTACATACTATCTAAACTAGAAGGTCATCAGTTCCATAAATCAACAGGTCTAAACTATTAGGTCATCAGCTTCATTTCATAATCAGCAAGTCTAAACTATTAGGTCATTAGCTACATACTATCTAAACTAGAAGGTCATCAGCTCCATATAATCAACAGGTCTAAATATTAGGTCATCAGCTACATACAATCTAAACTAGAAGATCATCAGCTCCATATAATAAACAGGTCTAAACTATTAGGTCATCAGCTTCATTTCATAATCAGCAAGTCTAAACTATTAGGTCATTAGCTACATACTATCTAAACTAGAAGGTCATCAGCTCCATATAATCAACAGGTCTAAATATTAGGTCATCAGCTACATACAATCTAAACTAGAAGATCATCAGCTCCATATAATCAACAGGTCTAGATACTAGGTCATCAACTACATACTATCTAAACTCGAAGATCATCAGCTCCATAAATCTACAGGTCTAAACTATTAGGTCATCAGCTTCATTTCATAATCAACAAGTCTAAACTATTAGGTCATCAGCCATATACCATAATCAATAAGTATAAATTAGATGATCATCAGCTACATACCATAATCATTCATTGAGTATCATCCCTACATCAAAGGATGGCTACCATAGAGCGCCATTCCACTCTGTCTCTTGCTTTGATAGTGCAGATTGTCATAGGTTGACTTGCCCATCTTTTGATGTTACTCGTCCATGTTAGTCTTGGTCTGCCTCTGCAATAAATACCTTGTGTTTTCCCTTACCAGATTAATTTTAGTAGATTGCTGTGTCTTTTAACATGCTCCAAAAATATAATTTATTTTGTTTGAACTGTGCTTAGTAGTTCTCTTTTCACTTTTAGTTGATTTAAAACTTCATCAATTGTTTTCTTTTCACTCAATTCTTCCATACATCAACATTTCAAAGATTTTGATTTTCTGGTCTATTTTCTAGTCTAATGTCAATGTTTCTGCACCATACATGGAATGTTGAGAAGATGTAACATTCTGCTAGTCTTAGTTTTAACCCTGGTGTGATTTTCATTTGCTGTTAGTATAATGTTCATGGTATTAAAATTACTTTTTGCCATTCCTATTCATTTGTTTAATTCAGTTTTACATTTTCAATCACTGGTTATAGTATGTCCAATGTAGTTACAGATCTGAACTATCTCCAGGCTTCAACTTTGATATCTACTTGTAGGTTTTGGTTTGTCATGTAACTTGGTTTACCATAAACAACGAGTCTAAATTAGATGGCTATCAGCTACATACCATAATCAACAAGTCTAGCAAAGATAATTTTCCAGGGAAAAGTAATGATCTGAGAAAGAGAGACAGTTCAAACGAAAAAGAGATCAGGAAAACACTACAGAAGAAATTACCAACCTTATCACTTAAATGCACAAAGATCTAAGATAATGGTGACCAATATTAATATAGGCCCTAAAACTTTCAAGGTAAAAGGAAAGGAAATTAATAGTGGTACTCCAGTATAACCAGAACAAAGATTACAGTGCTAAATCAACACTGTCTAAGTACAGTGATGGTGTTTCTTTATTAAATATAATAAAAAGACATTGGAATGCACTTTCCATCAGTTTTATATAAATAATTTCAAATATCAGAATAATGAATGTTGGATAAATACTGTATTTTGTAATACTTTATTTGGTTGATGAATTACAAATATGCCTACCTTCAATACACACAACAAAAGTCATGAGAAATGTTATCTATTACAGATAGCTGCATTAGAAAAATAAATGTTATGAGATAACACTAATGATTCTATTTGTGAGAAAGAAACTGTTGCATTAATGATACAGTGGGCAGAAACACACAAACAATAACAAGAAACAATTAGTTTAATGACTTTGAACTCAAAAACATGAGAAAATAGACATGGAAACAATGTTTATAAGCAAATATTAATTAAATCTTTAAAGATTATTTGATTGAAGTGAAGACAAGTTTAAGGGCTGATAGCAATTTCATCAAGTTTATGTGATAGAATTATTTGGAATACAACAAATAAAAATTAAATATATAAAGTAAGAAAATAAAATGTTAAATTTTGTCTTAATCAAATGAGATAAAAAGTGAATGTTTGATTGAAAATGGCATCAAACAACAGATTTACTAACACAGCAACAATCATGAGTACAGTGTAAAATGCTAAAAGACACCAGAGGCAGCATCATCTAAAGCCATTTAAAAAGAGGAAAAGGTAGATCTAGAAGATGATGGAATAATGAAATAGCAGAAATGACAATGAGCTCAACACAGGAGATACACTACATAGCATTCATCTAAAAATCGCTCATATTGCATTTATGCTGAAAGACAGCAGAGGCAAGGCAAAGTAATGCAAGCAACCAGAAAAAAATGCTCAAAGGGAATAATAGAATACAAGAAGGTGACAGAACTATAGTCATAGCAACAATCTCATACAATATCATGTGCCATACCGGTTGGCGTAGGTGATCATGACCTTCCACAATCTTCTATCTACAGTGCATCGTATCAGTTCTGTTGTTGACTGTTTTCCATGCCGTGACACCAAGTTATCCAGTATTTTACTCTTTGTCGTCCACAATCTCTTTTTCCTTTTATTTTGCCAGTTGTAACCAAGTATTCTAACTTTCCTCTTCTCATGATGTGCCCAAAAATGTTGATTGTTTCTTTCTGATGTTTTTTTAGGAGTTCACTTTTTGTGTTGACCTCTTTGGGAATTTTCTCATTGGTCTTTAAGGCTGTCCAGAGAACTTTCAACATTCTTTTAAGAAATCCCATCTCTGATCATCTTTTCATTTGTTTGTCTACTATCCATGATTCACTTCTATAGATCAGAATTGGTTCTATATAACACCGATGAACTCTATTTCTCACTTATATTGATATAAATTTGTTGCATAAGAAATTTTTCATTTTCTAAATATTATTTTGGCCTGAGCTATTCTGCTTTTTATTTCTGTGGTGCATCTTCTGCATTGCACTTGTTTCAGATTTGTCATGTTTATTTTTATGTTGCACGATGGTGATGATTTTTTCTTTGATATGACCATTACTTCTGTTTTCTTACTATTCAGATTGAGACCTTTTTTACTGCTTTCTTTTACTATTATGTTTTTCATTTCTTGTAGTTCATTCTGTCTCTGCTATTAAGACTGTGTCATCTGAATATCGCAAATTATTTATGTTGTGATCGCTGACTTCAATTCCTTTTTTGTCTGCTATTGACCTCATAAGAGGAAAAGAGGCCGACCCAGAGAGACACTGAGAAGAACATTGATCAGAGAGGTAAGAGCAGCAAGAATTGGCTCACTCATTGAGATAGAGTTGCTTGCACAGAACAGAGACAAATGGCAAGATTTGATAAAATATCTTTACAAGGATTGAAAACTGCTAGAATAAAATTTAGATAAGCGAAAGAGTATCTGGGTCTATGCCCTATGGGCCGGCTACGGCTCGAAAGGTCAATATTTTCGTCAATTTTCATGTCAATATATATATTTTTGTCATATTGCTCATTAGACTAATAATGCAATGGTCTTCACAATCAGTGGTGCCTGACTTCTTCGGTATGGCTACAAAGATAGATTTTAGTAGTCTTCGGGATACAATATCAGATAACAAATATTAGCTGTAAGCATACTTTTCACTACCAGAAAAGGGGTTCTTAAGAATATGTAAACTTGCCACCAATATGGGAATTTTTTTTATAAATCAGCAAGAAGAACCAGAAACATTACATATAAAAAAAACATTTTTTAAATAGTAAAATCAGCCAAAAACACAAGTAATAAACAGACAACTTGAAACAGTCATTGAAAGCTTAAAATTACACAATGAGTGATATTTAATGTGAAATAATTTAATGTTAACATATATTTAACCATAACTTTGTATTTAATAAAATAAAATATCATTTCAGGCAATTTTAATAAGACATCATTTTCCTTCTTTTATGGCTCTTATAAAGCACTCTGTCGCAATATTACCGCTACTCAATATTGACTGCCAAAGAGACTACATCATCACTCCTCATGTAATAGACAAGTAGTAAAGACATGATTTACTATTTGTTTGTCTGACCTACATAGAAAGATTGTCTTTCATTTATTGACAATGGGGCAGGTGAGCCTACTGTAGACTTCTCAATCTAAAATGTATTATCTCCCTTCAACAAAGAATGATCAGCCACAGTTGCAACAGAGTTGTAGGCAGAGCACCTATATACCAATTTTCCTTGTAAGCATTAACATTTGTATATCTTTGCTATGGTAGTGATAAACTTAAATAAAAGAAAATGAAAAAAAATGCATGGGTAGCAAACATAATCCATACAAACTTCTAATCTAACTGCATATTTTAATAATGTATATGCTAAGATATCCCATAAGATTTGGGGATTGGAGTGTGGGGCTTATATTTCTCTTAGGAATAATTTATGGGGGAGTGCAGCCCTCTGTCACCAGACCATATACCCATTTTTGAGTTGACTGGAGAATGTTTTGAACATGAAAAGTGAAACAATATAATTTTCCTAATTCATCCTGAGATAAAACAAGGAGATGAGCATCTGCACTTTCTGTACATTCCTTTACTTCTTGGTTACTATTCCAACAGACTTTAGTCAGCAATGCAAATAGCTTCAATTAAATGTGTAGTCCAGCAACGCAAATAGCTTCAATTAAATGTGTAGTCCAGCAACGCAAATAGATTCAATTAAATGTGTAGTCCAGCAACGCAAATAGCTTCAATTAAATGTGTAGTCCAGCAACGCAAATAGATTCAATTAAATGTGTAGTCCAGCAACGCAAATAGATTCAATTAAATGTGTAGTCCAGCAACGCAAATAGATTCAATTAAATGTGTAGTCCAGCAACGCAAATAGATTCAATTAAATGTGTTGTTCACAAGAAATCTTCACCTCAGGAAAAAGTTCCATTTCTAAAGATCAAAATTGTTTAGTTTAAAAGCCAGATTTTTGTGTACAATGTTTTATGTACATTTAAAACTTGTGATATCTAAATATTGTTTTAATTAAGAAGGCATGAATTCAAAGCTCCCAACTCTTAACAAGTATGCGTGTAAGTGAAGAGGGACAGAATCCATGCAATGGGCACTAAATCCATTGTCTACTGAGACTGACAGGATCCAGCTTCCAATGTGGGCTTGATCAAAACATCTTTTTGTGGATTTAATTTTTTAAAATGTATACTGCACTGATTATAATGGAAGAATATAAGAAAGATCTAGAAGAATTTGTAAAGATTGGTCACCGTTAACACTGAGCAAACTATAAATACGTGCAATAGCAATATAGTTTGAAATTGGTCAAAAGTTTGAGTAGAGATAAAAGAGCACAGTTTTATTATTGTAAAAACTTCTAAACAAAGACATTTGCATGAAAGTTACTATTTAATAAGTAAAAAGTAAAGTACCCCCGTTACGCCAAGTGGCGTATAGGGAATATGGTGTTAGTGACCATAAATTTTAGACTTTCGGCACATGATTTTTAGGGTAATGTGGGCGGTATTACGCCAGTGCTGATTCACTTTCCCAGAAAAAAAATCTGGTACCCATTAAAGGCTGGGTGAACCCGGAAGCCGTCGGTTGGGATCGAACCCTACTCCTTGTCCTTTGTTCACTAACCACTGAGCTATCGCGGCTCCCTAAAGTTACTATTTGGTATTGATTAAGGGGGAAGGAATTAAGTCAAGGGAAGTAATAATGCAAAAAAGAAAGCACTATATCGTAGTAGAGCTTATTCCCCCTTATTTAGAAATTCGTGAAGACAAGGTATAATTGACTTACTGTGCATACCAATAACAATACATTTACTAGTTTTTTTAATCACTATGGTGTTTGCTTCACAGTTATTGACATCTAGCACCACATACGACACCATCGACTCAACATGTCATTAGGGCGCAAAGAGGGGAAAAAAAAGTATAGAAAATGTATTGTGCAGCTCTCCTACAACATTAAGACAGCACTTTAGTTTCTGGAAAACAAAACTTTCTAAATGGGGCACAGACAAAACAATTGAAAACAAACATAACATAAATAAATGTATTAAGAAAATAAGCATTCATGGTGTCTGTTCTATGATATCATAGTTTATCATGAGTCAGTGAGCGGCGAAATCTAAAAGAACAGAGGAAGAATGAGGCATGTGTATTGTAAAATTACACAGTAAATTTATTATTTTCAGCTTTCTATTGCTAATGTCACTGCAGGTGATTAAACAAATATAGGAAGTTATATTTGAGATAGTGTCTCCTTTATACTCAAGAGTTAAACCAAGTCAATGTTGAAGGAAAATTGTCAGGCTAATAATTGTTATTTATCACATGATTATCTCTTTATTTTTTGTTCAGTGAATGGTCTATCTAATTCATCAACATCAGGTACCGTGCCAGCTGGTGTAGGTGATCATGTCTCCCACAACTTTTGATCTTTATTTTGTTTGTAGTTGTTGATCTGAATTTTCTGCCATTAATATGGTATTATTAGCATAGATCTTAGATTATATATCCATTGATGTAAAGTCCTGCTCCCCTTACCCCATCTCCTTGCTGTGACTTAGTAATAGTAAGGACACAATTCTTCTGTTTGAGATGTCAATGTTGATTTCAGAGATATGGTGCACCGTGGCCTCCATTTTCTCCAGAATGCCAAACATAACACGTTTCAAGGCTGTTTCTCTTGGTCAGACCTTTTATCCCAAATTACAAAACAATAGACCCCATATGCATTTTCTGGAGATTGTGCACCACTGAAGAAAAGGTCATTATCTATGAGTCTTGTGATGCCATGCATTGGTAAATGACCTGTGATCCATGTAGAATCTTCTTTTAGTCTCTTAACTAACTACACAATAAAAGAAATACAGTTTAAGGATAACTTTAATTAAATATTGCACAAAAACCAAAAGTCTTCCATCTGTGACTAACTTAAAATGTCATGTAGCAATGTCTAGATCCCATGAATCTCAGTCAACAAGAGTGTCCCCTGAAGGAGACCCAATATCTGTAATGGTAACTAGAGGTGCATCAGGTGCAGAATGGTCATCTGTTGGTGGTTCCTGAGATCTGGCTTCTGAACATCTTTCCTGGGATAGGCCTGCAATAAGGTCATCACTGTCATCGTCATCATCATCAGCACCACTATCCTCATCACTATCAGAGACAACAGTGTAGATGCTGCTGCAAGCTGCCAGAACATTAATGTCAATAAATAATCAGAATAACGCTGCCATTACATTTTATTACATAAGATATGCATTAAAATAGCAGTACAAAAATTAATTAATTCAACAAAATAAGCTAAGTTAATTATCAATGAAAAAGTTGTGGTAAACAAACTGTACAACTTTTAATAATAGTTTTTCACTCAACTCTTTTATTCTAAGTGTTATTTTTCATAATGAACTGCATTTCCTTACACACACAAAAATTGTGGTAATTCTAATTAAATTTACCAGTCACCTGCTACAATTCAAATAATTAACCTCTATTCCACTTATTTTGTTTTCCACTTCTGTTGCAAACTGCTAGGTCTATTTTGGCTTCCACAATCAGTATTTTTTTCTGTGGGTTTCAGTAAAACATAAGTCTTGCTAAATGTTGTTCTCTAGGGTAATTATTATGAATTTCAATGTTGTCTCTTTAATCTCAAACCATACTGGTTGTTGCTAGTTCATCAGCAAGTCTTTGTGCATTATTACTTTCTATTATCTGAAGCAAGAAATTTCTGTTGGTCCTCATTCCATATATCAGATCCAAAGAGTGATGTAGAATTTAGATTTCTGTAGAATAGCATTATTCTATTTTCCATTGTCATATTTGTTTTCATTTCCAACAAAATTGCAAATGAGTGTAAGATTTTTGCTTCAACCATTTTTTTATTTAGCGGTGAGGCTTTTTATGTAGGCTTTTGCCACTGCATTCCCGTGTAACATAATGTCCATGAATTTACACTCAAACACAAATATAGCTCTCCACAACACAAAAAGTCTACATGGTAATCATTGCAAGTTGTAAATTTAGAAGGTATTTGAAATGTTGCCCAGTGGTAGCATCATAAAACATGCTCTGTTTAATTCATAGAAATAGGTGCAAATATATATTTTTTTGGTGCGCCAGCTTTCACCACTGGTGAAGTCCCTGGAGACTAGGAACTAAATTTTCCATATTAATCCATCTTTCCCTAACAGTCATGTGCACAAGGGTCCCTCGCTGCGCAGGCAGATAACTCCATCTTCGGAGGTACTAATTTTTTCTGTTAATGAATAATTTGACATTTTAAGCTGGGCCTTGCTGCTGAGACCAGGGGTGGTTGTCACAGATAGAATTCACACATAAAAAATCCCAAATGGTGTATCTGGGTTTTGAACTCACAATTTCTGTCTCGAAACTGGTGTCTTGCCTCAAGATCAACCAACTCCCCACACAAATATATGATTTCATGCAAAGTCATGGTAAAGCTGGATGAAATGCAGAAAAAGTATAAGCATAGGATTGTACATGACAGCTTTACTAAATGAGGGCAGCACAAAATCATTAAATATTTTAGACACAGGTCTTCATTGGTATAGCAGGGCTACAAACACATACAAGATGACTACACTATTACGCGGATCTTAGATGATGCGGCCAGGAACAAGGTCACAACGGATCACATGGCTATACATGCTGGTGAGGTGGGTAGTGGTTCTCAAGAAGGAACAGAGAGATGGGGATCAAGGATTTAGATCTGATGAGGAGAAAATCATTGAAGGGAAAGGGGAAGCAATACTGATGGAACTGGGTGGAAGGGAAATGAAGAAAAGGATCCCTAGGGATTGGGAAAAAGAAAAAAAGGGTGAAATTTGTTGTCTGATATACCAAAGATTAATTTTAATCTGTTTAATTTGTGCTGTCCTCATTTAGTAGAGTTGTAATTTTCGATGTTTACATTTCTTCTGCTCCCAAGAGACAAGTCTTCTTTTCTTGCTTAAAGTGAACATGTGAATTATATTTTATCTGTCCTCTCCAATTGAGCTCAGTAATCATCTCCTAACTGTAAGCTGTTGGAATCACTGGCAAGAAGATGTCACATCGCTTCACAAGAGACTCAGATTTGGTACTTGCAAACATGACAAGAGCATCATGTCAATACACCACACAGATTAAATATTTTTATTGAGAGAAACAGCATTCAAATTATAAATATAAATAACAATAGGCATTTTCTGATTTGTTTGTACCAGATCTTGGGTTTTAGAGTGTTAAATAGTGTACTAGGAGTATGGGAATTAATATGGTTAACAGGGGAATGACAGAGACTAAAGTTACTCAGCCATTATGAGCACTGGTCAGCGAATCATTTCAGAGAAGGAGGTATATTTACAGCACTCGGAAAAAAATCACAAATAATCAACAACAGAAAAATAAAACAAAGATCAATATATAGTCAGAAGTAGGATCGAACACAAGCACTGGTCAGTTTGAAGGACATCGCGTGACCAAATTCACCTGGCCAGGCTGGGTCATGAATTAATCAGTTCTCTCTGCTATCACGGGGCAACAAGAAGTAAGATTTAAATCGAGACTGAGATGGATTTTCACCTAAAGAGATTGGCCGACTACCAGAATTAGTGAAGAACAGATAGCAAAAAATGAAGTAGAAAGATCAGCCAAACCAGAAACATTAGTGTTAGACATAGAGTGATGTAGATGTTTGGGTCCAACTTGGGCAGCTTTAAAGAACTTAAAGTTCTGTTAGAGATTGCCAGTTAGATGTAACTGAGTAGCAGTTATAGATTTAGTAATGGTATTCCACTCTTTTTTTAGACTGACTTCCAAGTTGGTGAAAGTTCCCACAGATTTTTGCTCTAATGAGGATGGAATTAGCATTTCTGTTTACCTACTATTTGTGGGTGAATATAGTGCTCTTCCCAATAAACACCAGTCACCTCTTGACACTTTGAATATTCTAATGGAGGGAAGAAGTCCTTACACTAGGAAGCAAAGCAGTTTCAGTGTGTGAAATAAGATGGATCAAACGCCACTACCTGTCTTAGGGTTCTATCCCCTGAATTATCTGTCTTGGTTTACTCTCACTGTGTTTGAACTCTCCTGAGGCTTCTCACAAGGCAGGGAACAAGCTGGCCAAGACAGCAATTGCCAGAAATAGGTATTTGCCAGTGCAGCAATGAAACTGAAGATCTATCACTGATAGGTCTTTCATGATTGAAAAGAAGAACAAATATCCCATCTGACAACAAGAATTTCAATGTCCACCAGCCGGCAAGAAGTTAGGCAACTATAACTGGCACAAACACTATTCCAAGCAGTCTATAAATCAGTACATTTTGAAACAATACAAACTTTACCACACTGATAAAGACATCAGTGCACATCAAACTGAAGATACCAGCCACTTTTTCTATAATTTTGAACTATTTTGTACTTAAAAATTATAAATATATAAACTTAACAAACCTGCAAAAGCCTCTGGATAATTTTTTTCAAGTCTTTGCTTCAAAACCCTGAAAAATAAACATAAAATGGTATTAAGCAGCTAAACCTGTTGAGAGACAAGACAAACTTCAAAACTATAATTAAAAATTAATAATTGATGTTCTAACAAAAAAGTATAAAAATTACCAACAAAACAAATGAAACAGCTGAAAAGAAATAATTTCCATATGCATATGTGCACAACAATCAGTAAAAGTTCAACTTTCAAGCAGGATATTCTATAGCTTCTATCATCAACTATAGTTCCTACAGCTAAGCCTGTTTAAAGTTTAAGAAAACCCCTCCCTTATATACAAAATATATTTCTCAAAATGTATAAAAATCTCACAATATGCTTTTAATTATATATGGATTTTGTTTACTATCTCATTTCTTCACTCATTATGCCACTTTGGTAACCACCCAACTGTCTTATTTCTTCTTATTTCTGCAAAAATCAACAATTTTTAAGGAAAACCTATTTTTTATTTTTTTATGACTTTCTGATTTTGTTTTTGATTGGTTTTGTGTTCATTTTCAAAGATTCTTCTTTTATTTTTTCGAATAGAAAATCATTGATTATGAAACATCTGGTAATTCTTTAACACTACCTCACTTCCCTAAAACTTAATATATTTTCAAGCCATGTTGAATCCTTTTTCCTATCATGAGATAAAAAATAGTCTCATTTGTTGCAAAGTAAACATCAAGGTTACTAAGTAAGAATTGGATCTTTCCATTCTTTCTTCCAGAAATATCGGGTGCCAGAACATCTCCTTTTATTCTGCTATTAAGATTCAAAGAGTGAAACAGATATGATATGACCCTTCTTAGACAAAGACAGTAAAGAAACTGATTCTTTACCATTTTATAGAGCCAGTTTTGACATATGGTAGTAAATCATGTACAATCAAACATACAAGAAGAAAATCTTTGGAAGTCTTAGGAATGTTTTACAGCAGAATATATCATATTTTATTTTTTTTTTAATGTAATGAGGATGCTCTAAAAGAGCAAATGCTAAAGAAAACAAAAACACATTTTGTATGGGAGCCTCGTTGGTTTGATCCCCAGAAGTGGCAGTTTTTTTTCAGACTGACAAGGCTCCAGGATTCACCCAGCTTCTAAAAATGGGTACCAGACATTTTTCTGGCAAGCAAAGGCAGTCTGGCATGATACTGACCATATCACCCAATAAAGTGTCATGGTTAAAGAAAAATATAGTCACTAACACTATATTCCCCACACACCTAGCAAGGTGTGAAGAGAACCTTTACTTTACTATTATCAAGACCAGGAGAAAAAAACCATCACATGTTGATCATGTTATAAAAAATTAACAACTAGAACATATTGTGCAACTGAAAAAAATCAAGGAAAGCTTAGCATGTGGGTTTTTACCCATATGTGCTCAGCTGCCTATTCAGAAATGTTTGGAGACTTCTGGATAGTGTCACTTCAGGCATCGAAACTCACGATGCGCTGCAGCATTCCTCACCTTCCTAGAGTAATACCCTGGTATCCATTTCTGCCAGTGGATGGGTCAACCACTGGGGTATTTTTTTCTCAAACCACGAGAACAACTTACACTGCTTCCAGCGGGATTTGAACATGGGTTGTGCGTACGTCAGTAGCCCAGTCGGGTGGTTTTCACAAATAGGCTACCGAGGCCTCCAGCTCTCTACATCATGTTTTCAAATAAGGTAATACAAATGATAACATAAACAACTCCAGTGCACATCCTACAGGACTGCAGTACTCTCAACACCCTAAGAACACAAATATGGCCACTGAAGCAACCCTGCATGACAAGTTACGGGGAACCGGTGAAAACCTCAAATGCCCTGTATAGTTCATGTGAAAACCTCAAATGTACTGTCTAGTTCATGACCCAAGCTGGTCTAAATCAAAGTGGTTACTTGTGCTCTTGTGTATTTTTTTTATTTTACTTAAATCAATTAAATATTATATCATTTAGGTTAATTAAATAAAAGCCATAAAAAAGTTCAGTTGAGGTAAGCTGTAGAATAGCTCAGACAGAAAAAGTTATGCAAAGAATTAAAAAACATTTTAATAAACCTAAATTTTCTTAATGGACGCAGAAAATAAAAGATCTTCTAGGTTATGCAGAGGCAGACTTGACAAATGGAAGTGAAATCTGGACAACACACAAGGACTTTTCTTTAACAGCATAGAAATGTAGAAGCTTTGGTGGCTGAGTAGTTAGTGCACTCACTACTCATTTACAGACTAGAAGGTTCTGGGTTCAGTTTCCTGATATGGCAAATTTTTTCAGATTAAGATTGTTTCAGGGTTCACTAAGCCTCTGAAAATTGGTACCTGATATTTTTTCTTGGATTATAGGATAGTTTATCATGATCCCAAATACATTACCAATAAGATGTGCCATTGGTCATTCAAAAATGAGGGTATTAATGCCATATTCCCCATACTCCTTAAGATTTTGAGCGAACTCTTTACTTTTTTAAACAGAAATATAATTTTACAGAAGAATATTAAAAATATAAATATGGATGGTTAAAAGAATAATAAAATTTGACTAAGAGTTCAAAGCAAAGATGACTACTACTACTATCTTCATTAGTTCAATCATCAAACTTGGGCAGCATATTGAGAAATTGAGAGCTTCAATTTGCCCTGAAAACCGATTATTTATTTATTTTAAAAAACTATTTTTAAAGTCTATGAAGTGTTATGTTTAACGTTTTAATGTTATGAAATTAAATAAAGGCCAGAAAGTAGAATGCAGTCTAGAAAAGTTAACATTAATGATAGTAAGGCAAAATACCGTATACGTTTAAATACAGTATCCAAATCCTTTTTCATATCAAAAAGCAACTGTGTGTGATTTTGGAAATCTTTCACTGTGGCCTCATATCGACTGGCAGAGAGAATATTAAAGTTGATCAGCATCTCATTGGTCTTCTCAAAGCGTGACAACCTGAAACAATAGAGATACTTGTGCTATTATAAGTAACAGAAACATGTTATTTATAAGATAACGTTGTAAAACATTTGATGCATCTACTAATCTTCACAATGAAAGTTAAAAACCATACACAAATTCCATAACATGGAAATGGGCTCTTGACCATGAGACTGAGTGAGTGCATGTGAGTCCAGACCATCCACAGCATTGATGATAGGATCAAGAGCTGGAGAGCACGAGCATACTTGAAGACAAGTACAGATAAAGAGCATCCATTGAACCGCAAGCTGAAAACAGAGAAAGGTGTCAGACTAAGAAGAGACAAATCATGGGTGGGCCGAGGAGAAGATGTTATCAAACAGGTCTGTGGGCTTACCAATATCAATGCTGGTGAGGAGTGGATACCGGTGCCTATGTCATTCAGGGGGACATTCTCGTGTATTGTCACACTTGACAGGAAATGTAGGGAAGACAACTTAGTCGTGGTCAATGCGGAGGTCAGCGGTCTCATCTGGGATAACACCTATGAGAAAGATGTGATCATCTATAAAGACAGATCTATAATACGACACTAAAGGAGTGAATGGGCATTTACAGCACTCTTGGCAAGCAGAATAGTCAAGGAAGACAGTGGTGCATACGTTATAACCACGAGTAGCATGATGATAGAGGTGATGGCAGTGACCAGGGCAATTATCTGGTTAGAGTCACAAGACTATGCCCACGCCTGCATACTGAGTGATTCAATGAGCATGATAAAAAAAAAGTGGAGGCGGGCTCTGTACACATGCAATGGGTAGAGTCATTGCACAAGTAAAAAATATGTAAAGTCACCTTTGTTTATATCCCAGGACATGCAGGAGTACAGGGAAAGGAAAGAGCAGACAGGTTAGCTAGCTGCACTATCATTGAGGATGGTCAACCATAGGATGGACATCATCAATGCTACCAGAGATGTGGGAAGGGCATGGGATTTTGATAACCACGAGTCCATGACACTCCTTAGGATGAAAGCGATGGGAGTTAAGATAAGCACAGCCAGAAATGAGAAACTTAGTGGCCGTGTAAGAAGACTTATCAACCAACATAGAACTGGAGTCATCAGTCACTGGACACTGTGAGACTTGCTGAGGAGGGAATCTAGGCACCTATGGACATGTTCAGAGTGCAATGATGATGACCCACAAATAACTCAATACAAATTCCAGTTTTAATTAAAAATATAAATTAATGAAGTCTCCTTTCAGTCATTACCTGTTTTACATAGGCATTTATAATGGACTAAAGAACAAAAGCATCAAGATTATTGGACAAATCAGCAAATGAAAAGGTGAATAATGAGTTAGCAATAATAAATATATTCAAATACAATTATAAATCATCTACCAATTAATACTCCTATACATGAAAGAAAAAAAAGTTCAGTTGCTAAATGGAAAAACTATAAACAAAACTTTAAGCAAATAGTATAAAAGTGTGTTGCAAAAACTGCATAAAAATAGCAAAATCTAAAATATTCACACATACACAATAATTTATGGTTGTTTTACATTGACACACAGGAAATAGGCAAAAATAAACAATAAAAGAACTTCTCAAGTGACACAAACAAAAAATGCTCAATCTGTGCAAGCAAGAAATAATCCACACAATTATAGCTTGTAGATGTTGGGTTGGAACAGTCATGTGCTAAAAATTACAAGAACCACCATGCTGTGGTCTTCAGTGGGAAGAAGAGAGAGAGAGAGATGACCAGGACAACCTGGAGGAAAACAGTGGAGGCAAAAATGAGAAGTGTGGATCAGACATGAGCTACCATGCTACAGATTCTTCAAACTGTGTCAAAACTTTATTTTTGCACTATGAGACATCACAAAACACATAAACCACTGATGGGCTTTGCTGGTGTTTGGTCAAGAGATTATGAAGAGATATAAGATCAGATATGAGAAAAAAAGCTTTAGAACAAAGAAACAATAAATAAAATGGTTTGGCCACATGATAAGACAGAAAAACCATAACACAACATGCCTTGAATAAATGTTGAAAGAACACCAGACTTAAGTGCAGATTATGACAAAGATGGATTGATGGAATATTAGAAGCACTAGGAAACGTAACAGCAGTAAAGGCCAGCAGAAGAGCAAAAGATCGTATATTATAATTTCCATTGACACTGAAAGGCAAATGATGAAGGAAAGAAGAAGAAAAAATATAGGACCAAAACAAATAATGTTAAAAGTCCAAAAGAAATATTATCTTAAGTTCCCTTAAGAAAGTGCAGCAGAAGACAACTTTAGACACACATTTGATTTAGCTTTCATTTTTTCTTGTGTGCATCCTTGCAAAAAAGCACACCTCAACATGATGACAACTCACATGTCTCTTTGAATGTACACCATGGAGGCTATGTCCTCTCGGTTCACTTGTTCCATTAAGGATGAAGCAAATATAAACGCATCATCATTGCTCTTTTTCTTAACACTCTGACTTTCAACAACTTTTGCATCAGCCATTTTGATTCTGAACTGGAAATTAAATTAATATAATTTATTATTTACGAACATATTGATAAACATTTAAAAAATATTAATCATAATTAACTATTAATGAACAAAATCAGTATTTTGTACTGGCTAATTTTTCAAAAGTAAGAAGCTTTGGATAATTAGCATACAGACTATTTAGGTAGTAACTAACTAATGAATCTAGTAACTAACTAATGAATCTAGTAACTAACTAATGAATCTAGTAACTATTCAGTATAAATTAAACACATGCCTCATAAGAACATTTTGTATACAATAGAGTGAAATCAAGACTAGTGCAGAAGTAAGATGAATGGCCTTGTAACCAGCAATCTCACCGGTTATCAAGAAAAGAAGGTGGTCATGTCAGCCACATGAGAAAATAATACAAGAGAATCAGAATGCATGTACTTAAATGGAAAACAGCAGAAAAAGATAAAAAATGGGCTGACCTAGAGAAACACAAAGAAGAACACTAATAAGAGAGGCAATGACAGCAGATATATATATACTCTCTTGCTAAGATAGAAAACTTTGCCCTGAATGCTCTGAGCTCTGTACAGAACATAATGATACTTGAGGATAACAGCAACAAATCATTGGACATTGATAGTTTTTCTGCTGATTTCAGTTTGAGAGGAATTAACTAACTATTTTGGCATCTTACCTTCAAATAACCTTCTAGATGACAATATGAACATGTTTAAAAAAAAAGGCAGTGGTTAGATTTAAGACTGTTGACATCGTCACGGTTTTTCTTGGTTATTTGGTAATGGAAGGCCCAGGTATCACTGCAAACGAATTAAAATCCATAATTGCTCAACCACCCGTACCAGCGTAATCATCCGAATTAATATCTCATCTCTCAAACAAAGAAAGGTAACTACAGTCCCCATCGCAGCAGTTCCAGCACATGCCAAAAGACACAAGGCGAAACTGTGCAGAAAGCGAACACAGCTAACTGTTCCCTGTCACACGATATCATCACCCATCACAAACAATTCAAATATCGAAACAAACATGATCAAAACGGATGAGACACACTGCTCACGGTGTGCACAGAGCAATTAACTCAGTAGCTCCTGCAACAAGTCGGACTTGGATTATGAGGAAACTGCAACAAGGAACACTTTTCGTGCATAGCCTTCAATTGTTCCCGCCACCTATCCACATTCTTGGAATGACATTAATAACTGTCAAGTGTACTGTTTCTAACATACTTGGCACCTCTTAACAGTCACTAGGCATTTATATCAGTACCAATGTCATTTTTACCAGTCTAGATCATATCTTTAGATAACTGAACAGGCAGTACTTAGACCTGTTACAGCATATGCAAAATATGTGTATTTATACTTCAAAGACAAAATACTGAATCCTTTTGGTAACACTTTAAATATAGACTGTTTTAGTTACTAACCATCAACTTCAGCTACTATCATATTCTTTGTCACAAAGTTCCAAATGAAGATTGCCAAATTTCTTTTGCTTGGTTATCATAGGTCTCATAAATGTTATTCTTGATTTTGTTGATGATGGTTTTAATTTTGTAGCAGTTTCAGTGGAGGACTTTACCACAATAGGCTAAAGCTATTTGCTCTTGTCAAGACTAACTCAAACTCTTAAAATTTGATGGGGGAGTTTAAACACCAGTGACCAATTGTTGCAAAAGCAGGATCAGTGACCCATCAGCTGATCAAGACCTAGCAGTTCTGCCCACTCATTGGTACCCTCCGGTAAGAGAATGCATCAAAACAAACTGGCTAACAGAAGCTAGGGTCGCCGTGTTCCCTGTAGTGATGGCTCTTACTAATGAAAAATACCTAGTATTGCAGTACCTCTAGGCAGAATATGTCAGTTTTCCAGCATGACCTGGAACTATTATCTCAAATTTCTCGAATAAGAACCAGGAATGTAAAAAAAAAAATCATTATGATCCATCGCACTTGATGAGTCAAAGGGCTCCTGCTCATATCAGCTTAACAACAACTTAAAAATTAATACAAATGATGGCTGTGCACAACAATAATGACTTCTTCCATTGTTGTGTTCAATATCACTGAGCATGCAGGGAAAAAATTGTCCCTTGTGAATATAGTTCATTGAAACACTAAGACATCCATGCTGTCATCTAGGCAATGAGAACATCATAATGCATTTGTTTTATGTCAAAGATATACATAGGACATTGGGTTTTTGATGCTATTTTCTGCTTAGGTTAAGATGAAAATGGTAATAAAATAGCTCTTAATACGTTTTTTTTTAAGGCATGATAAAGTTGAAATAGCTAAGTAGCATCTGTTGAGATAAACAAAAAAAAAAAAAAAAAAAAAAAGGTAATTTTGAGAGACAATACAAATCAAATACTAACTAAGGAATCCCCATCTCTATCCAATTCTCAAACAAAAGGTGAACAAATAAAAACTATACGATATGTGCCATCTAATTGATTTACTATGGCTATTGATTCATGTAGTTATATCATATGTCAACTCAATATATGCATGCCTCTGGTGCCATTCATATATCGTATATGATATTATTATTAAGTTTATGGTTCCACAATGAATTATCGCCATGCAGTGATTATTAAATAATCATAGTATCATAGCTAAACAACAACTTAAAAAAATGATTCATCTTTGCCTTTATTATTCTATCTATCTATCTATCTATTGACCTTTCGAGCCGTAACCGGCCCATAGGGCGTAGACCAAGATACACCTTCTCCTATATGAATTTTTGTTCTAGCAGTTTCTTTTAAAGATATTTTATCAAATCTCGCCATCTGTCTCTGTTCTGTGCAAGCAGTTCTATCTCATTGAGGGAGCCGATTCCTGCTGCTCTTGCCTCTCTCATCAATGTTCTTCTCAGTGTCTCCCTGGGTCTTCCTCTTTTTCTTTTACCTGTTGTTTCCCATATGAGGGCTAGCTTTGCTATTCGATTATTATCTCTTCTCATCACATGTCCAACGTATGACCATCGTCTTTTCTTTATTACTGAAGATATTAGTGGTTGATTGGCGATTTCTCTAATTTCCTCGTTTGTTTTGAATTCGTTCCATTCTATACCAAGTATTTTCCTTAGACATTTATTTTCGAATGCGTTCAACTTTGTTTCTATATCTCTTGTTGTTTTCCAGCTTTCACACGCATACGTAAGGGTTGATAGTACATTTGATTTGAATAGCCTAAGTTTTGTGTTTGTGCTAATGAGTTTTGATTTCCACAACTTTTCAAGGCTTCTGAAAGACATTGCTGCTTTAGCCAGTCTGATTCTAATTTCTTTGCTCGTATCCCCTTCTCGATCAATGTGACTTCCAAGATAGATGAAGTGATCGATCTCTTCTACTGGTTTGTTTTCCATGTATATTTTGTCACTTGTTGGAATTAAACTTTTCATGACTTTAGTCTTTTCATGATTGACCTCAAGCCCAATTTTGCTGGCTATTGATGATAGTTCATTTGTGTTTTCCTGCATCGTTTTTATCTGATTGCTGATGAGAACTATGTCATCAGCAAAGTCCAGGTCCTCCAAATGGTCTCCTTGTATCCATTCGATGCCTTTATTACCAGTGCAGCATTTCTTCATTATGAAGTCCATAACAATTCCAAATAACAAGGGCGATAAAATACATCCTTGTTTAACCCCAGTTTCTATTGGGAAACATTCGCTCAGTCCTTCCTCTGTTCGAACTGCACATGTGTAACCATCATACATGTCTTTGATAATATTTATGATTTTTGATGGTAAGCCATATTGCTTCAGAATTTTCCACAAAGAATCTCTATGAATACTATCAAATGCTTTTTTGAAGTCGATGAAGTTAAGTACAAAAGGTTTTTGCTTTCAATGTGTTATTATTATAGTAGTAAAATACTACAAATAGTAAGAAATAGGCCTACAACAAAATATAGCTTGCTAGTACAAAACATTATTTTATTATTATTAATTTAATTATTACAATGATTATCTTCTTCTTCTTCTTCCTTTCAACTCACTGTGGAGCATAGGTCTTCAACAAACACTTTCCAAGCCGTCCTGTTTCTTGCCATTCTTTGAAGATCATGCCATGTCTTCCCCATCATCTCTATCTCTGCTTACGTCTGTCTTCTCCAAGAATATTTTGATCTTCCTCTTTGACTTTTTCCTTGGGGATTTCAAAAAAGGGCCTGAGGGCCTGTTGTGTAAAACTCTCAGTTGGCTTCCGCAGTGTGTGTCCTATCCAGGACCATCTTTCCCTGTATCTCTTTATCCACTGGTGTTTGATTGGTACATTTCCATAATTCTATGTTAGTGATTTTGACCTGCCATTTCCATTCTTTTATTCTGCACAAGCATCCATTAATGCAGTCTGTATCTTCACGAATGTCATTTTTGTTGTTCTCCATGTTTCATATAATAATTATAAAAAGTAAAAAAAAAGTAAAGAGCCCTCGTCATGCCAAGTGGCGTATAGGAAATATGGTGTTAGCGACCATAATTTTTACAGACCTTCAGCACATGATTTTTGGGGTAATGTGGTCGGTATTTAGCCCATACTGCTTTACTTTCCCAGAAAAAAATCAGGTACCCATTTAAGGCTGGGTGAACCCAGAAGCCGTCGGTTAGGACCTCTTGTCCTTTGTAGTCCAGTTCACTAACCGCTGAGCTAAAGCGGCTCCACATAATAATTATAATGATCTCTAATTGTAATTTTATAATAAATAATGTGTTACAGTGTTATGTTTCTCTAATAATATTGATACAAAATATTTATTGTAATTTCATGACTGATCAATGAAACTAAACTAGTCAAAGTAATATGACTCATGATGACTACTCATTCTCAGTAATAAAATAAGTCAGTTTAACAAAAACAATTAACATCATTAAGCTCAGAAATCTGAACACAATATTGGTATATCGGTAAGAACCGATTAACGGTTATACAGACTAAACTGTTTAGTAGTTCGTTAAACATATTACTTAATTTTAAGTCAGTTATAGTAGTTATTATATACTATAACTATCATGAATTCATGATCAAATAGATTTGTATCTATAAATTAGTATAAACAATTAACACCAGGGCTAAAACTAATAATATCAAAATCTTCTCAACATTCCTATAAGGTGCAGAAACATGGACACTAGACCAGAAAAACAGAACAGATAATTAAAGTCTTTGAAATGTTGATATATAGAAGAATAGGTAGAATTGGATGGAAGGAACAGATCCGGACACAGATTCTACATCAGTTGAGGCAACTCTCAATCAATCTTTGCCGTGCTCCTGGTTTAGGATTTATGCGAATAACTTTAAATATCCGGACAGTTTCACGGTAAAACTGAATGGTTCTGCCTCATGTAACAATGTATCAAGGTTTGTAGTTAGTCCGCACGAGATTGATGCCTTCTGCCCTGGGGCTGGTCTGATCAACAAGTTACGGATTGAAGGGGCGATAGTTGCAAATATCTGCTCCATCTACATTGGCGGGGGTCGGAAAATGGCTCTCAAACAGATCACAAATCAGACCGACAAATTTGATGATTGTTATACAGGAGACGGATGTGGACCAGAGGCCGCAGTTAATAGCAAAGCAAAGACCAATCTCTATGATAATGACTCACACACACACAATGGAGAAGTGGAACCAATTCTGTTTACTGGTATCTGAACTTTGCAACGCCCCAGAAGACTCACATCATTCGAATCTATCATCGAGCTAGCACTATGATTCGGGTAAAGAATGCCACTCTAAAGGCTTTCTCTGACAGTGGCGGAGTAGTGTTCCAGTATAATGATATATCATACCCTAATTTATCTGTGAACACTATTGTAGTCAAAACACAAACGTCAATGGCACACATTAAGATTGAGTTCACACCGACCATTTCGCGGGCCGACAGTGCACTGACGGTATGTGAGGTGCAAACATTTACAGACACCTATTGTCTGGACGAGCATTCTTGGTCGTTTTGTGCAGTGTGTAGTGGGTGTAGTAAAGGCTGCAATGTCATCATCGGTACTTGTCACGGCTACTGTTCACATGGGATCTATGGACACGACTGTTCCGGGTCTAGTCTCAGTGTCTGTCCTTTATTTGAGGAAAAATCTGGAAAATGCCTACAATGTAAACATCTTGGCTATACCTGTAATGACACTTGTCCCGATGGTAATTTTGGGCTACAGTGCGAACAGATGTGTTCTGATGGCTGTGACATCATATGTACTCTCAAATGTCCGGACAACTGTTTCAACGACACCTGTGAACAGTCGATCGGGAATCTGTACATGCAAGAGAACGTTCTATGGGTCAGACTGCACTCTCAAATCTCCGGACAATTGTTTAACGAAACCTGTGATTCCCACGTTCAGAAGAGTCTGCCGACTACAACAAGCCCAAGCATATGGGCACTTTAATGTGTTTCTGTGCTAGACATGGTTAATTTTTTGGTGTTTTTTAGTGAAGCCATGGCTCATATCTTGCTGTGTTTCTGTCCTAGCCATGGCTCATATCTTAGCTTGTGTGGGTGCTGGCCATGGCTCATATCTTGGTGTGTGTCATGTTAGTCATATCTCATATCTCGGTGTGTCCGTGTTAATCATGTCTCATATCTTAGTGTGTACCAGTGTTAGTCATATCTTTGTGTGTGCATGTCTGGGTTAGTGATATCTCATATCTTTGTGTGCATGTTTATTTTAGTCATATCTCATATCCTTGTGTGCATGGCTATGTTAGTCCCATCTGATATCTTTGTGTGTGCATATCTATGTTAGTCATATCTCTTATCTTTGTGTGCATGTCTATGTTAGGCATGTGTCATATCTTTGTGTGTGCATGTCAATGTCAGTTATATCTCATATCTTTGTGTGTGTATGTCTGTGTTAGTCACATCTCACATCTTTGTGTGTCCGTGTCTGTGTTAGTCACCTCTAGTGACTCGGGCAGATGGTGCTCGTAAACCTGGGAGGGCCTACCATCTAAGGGCAGAATCCCCTACAGAAAGACAATCTGCTGCCTTGCAGGAAGATTGGGGACAATCAAAGGCTAGGGAAAGCAAACCCGAATAAAATGCTGGCTGAAATCAGATGCACTGGGCCACTGGCGCATAACACAGTGCAACGTATTAACGGGTGTTCAGTCAGAGTGGATCTGACAGACTCTAATTGTGATGTTCTGTCTGTGGGGGCGATCAACACACTTAGCCTGACAGCTGACTTCATATGAGAGTCTGGAATCCTTACTCTGATTGAGTCCTGAACGCAGAGAGAGAGGAAGGGGGGGGGGGGGGGGGGGATGGAAGGAAAAGAAAACAAACAATCATCAAGAAGTCTTAAAACAACTAAAATTGAAAAGAGAGCTACTAAACACAATTCAAACAAAACAAATGCGATTTTTGGGCCATGTTAAACGACACAACAGCCTACTAAAAGTAATCTTGGAGATGAAAATACAAGGTAAAAGAGGCAGATGAAGACTAACAAAAACAAATACTAACATGGACGAGTAACATCAAAAGATGGACAATTCATGACAGGCACCGCAGCTTTTGCAATTATTTGCCTGTTCCCAGCCTATGACAACCTGCACTGCACCATCAAAAAAAAGACAGAGTGGAATGGCGCTCCATGGTAGCCAACCTTCGATGCGGAGATGGCACTCAATGATGGTGATCAATAAAAACTATTATAGTATAGTTATAGTATTTAGTATTATCTACTACATGTATTATTGTAACAATAACATTCACTTGTGATTATCATTATTTATTTATTATAGTTCCTATAACACATAAAACTACAGTTATATTAATTATATTTTATTATAATGAATGAATGGAGATAATAGATAACGATAACGACCCACGATGTCGAATAACAATATAAAAAAAAAATAATTAGCATACAATTACTATTAACATCTATGAAACGTTAGACTGTACTAAGAAACACACCTGCAGCTGTACACACCACAACAGTGCCTACTCATCTACTGTGTGGACTGGGAAGAACATTTTCTTTCTCAACTTAATCACATGCAATGCCAGGTTTTTATTTCAATAAACCTTGATCATTTCAAAATAAAAATTCCTCACAATTACACCACATAACAGCTGTTATAATTATAAAATTATACGTCTAAAATTTATGAATATGCGAAGAAAAAGTGAATAATTATAATGGCTATATTTTAATAACATTTGTTAAAAATTATAAAACAAAAGGTACTTCAGAAGTGTGAGAAAAATCATAATGTATTGCATTTATTATTGATAGTGATCAGTTATCGAAATAACGTAATCATTTTTCACGTTATATTTATGTACCTCTGGAAGATTTATTTTTTAAAATGATTGAGAAATTGTGAATTATGTTTATTAAATCATGAAAATGAGACTTATGTTCCATAAATAAATTTTCAAACTTAATTCATTTGAAGTTCCAATTCGCCCAATATTGTTTAAGAACTCTTCAAAGTGAAAATATGAAAACATTAACATTTATAAACAAAATATCTTTCCCAGATTTGCACCACATGGTTATAGTCACAAAGAATTTTATTTCTTTTTCTTCAGAAAATGACTTTTTATTCGTACTACAAGAAAGTAACAAAAATAGTCTGATGCTAATTCCTTGCAATCCAACTTTCCGACTCCAACTTCCAGATTTCTACTAAATGTGTATCTTGTCGTGAGGACAATCTTATTTGCTTGAAGAGTTCCTGAAAATAGATCTGCTGGTACTAATAATAGATTCTCTGAAAGTGCTCCTAAGGATAATGCAATATGTGGCTGCCTTTAATTCTTTGGTGATTTGTGGCGATTCTTTTAGCAATGCCTGTTTAAAACGTCGTCATAAGTGAGTCCGTGTGGGTGGGTGGTGTGCTTTCAGAATGTGACTATTACTATACTGTGACAATTTTTTTCTTTTTCAATGCCTAGATTTGTAAAAAGTCTAGATATTATGTCGAAATAAGATACAATAAAATGAGAAATGTGAGCGTTGTCTTGTAACAAGGAATTTCTCCTAGAAATGCTAACTTAAATTTTGAATCATTCCCAAAGGTTGAGTTATCCACTGTTTTGGTACACTACGGCTTGTCCTTCTGGTATGACTAATTTGTGGTTTCCTTTTTTTTGGTTTCCGCGCGTGCGCATGTGTGTGCGTGTGGACTCGTGTGTGTAAATATATGTGTGTGTGTGTGTGTGTGTGAAGGTCGTTTGCTTCTTTGTATATATATATATATATATATATATATATATATATATATATATATATATGAGATGTTTGTGCAATTATTGTTTTGTTGTTAATCCCGCTAAATTTTACTAAACGATTCTAATCGTATGCTATTTCCCTCCACCCACCCCTTTTTCTTTCACACTCTATTTGGACAGTGGTTGCTTGCTTGCATTCGCCCGATGACTAAAGGAGTATACTTCTTCATCATCCGCCCTTAAAAGGACGTTAAGTGTGTGTGTTTGTGTTGTGTTGTGGTATAACTGTGATATTTGCGCCTTTCGGACCAACCATCCGACTTCAGCATGACATTTTTTAGTACCGGGGTGTTGTCCCTCTTCGATCCCTATTCGCTTGGCCAGACTAAACAGGTTAGTCTGTTACTATAGGCACCACGGAGAGTTGTAGCAGGGACTGGATGGCTCTGGTTCACCAATTCTGGCGCAAGCCATCAGCTGTGGGTCGCTGACAACTTCCGGCTCTGGTGCTGTGAAACGCTCCATCGCCTCCATTTGGACATAGAACACTAGGAAGAACTTTCTAGTTCCTTTCTGTTTCTTCCTACATCTTCTAATCTTATCTAGTGTAGCTTATATTTGTGATCTTGGTCTCCGTGTGTCTTTAGGTCTTCTGTTTCCTTTTGTCAGTTGGCCCCAAGTATCTGGTATTACTTGTAGTCGGGTTTATAAGTGCATGTCCTATCCATTACCCTCTCTCTTTTCACTTTGTCTTCTGTGAACTCATTTACAAATAGATATGTGATAAATTTCTGAAATTCGATATGAATTTTTCTATGAAGTGTAGAATAGTGGTTAATTTTTCACAAGCGACTGACTGCTGCCGGAGACAAATAATAATAAACAAATATTATTATGGAGGGAAACTTCCGTGCGATAGATCAGCGAATCATTTCAAGGAAAGGGGTATGTTTACAACACACTAATAAATAATCAGAACTAACCAACAGAAGAAAAAAAAAACAAAGAACAATAGATGGTCCGAAGAAAGATCGAATCCGTACTAGGAAAAATAAAAAAAAAGGTAAAGTACCCCCGTCACGCCAAGTGGTGTATAGAGAATATGCTGTTAGTGACCATAAATTTTACAGACATTCGGCATATGATTTTTGGGGTAACATGGTCGGTATTACGCCCGTGCCGCTTTACTTTCCCAGAAAAAAATCTGGTACCCATTTAAGGCTGGGTGAACAGGAGTCCGTCGGTTGGGATCGAACCCTACCTCATGTCCTTTGTAGTCCAGATGACTAACCACTGAGCTATCGCGACTCACTAAGAAAGAAAAAGAGATATAATTGATTCCCGAGTTGTGTTCATAACCCTATGCTATAGTCGCGTGTACACATGCTCGAAAGACATCGCCAATGATAGCTATTTATTTAGAAAGGTTAGTGCTCTAACTTTTGGTTTTCGTGGCAAGGAGCTGTGCCGAGGAGTAGGAATTCGATCTTGCTTCGGACCATCTAATGTTCTTTGTTTTTTTTGGTCTGTTATTGATTATTTGTGCTTTTTTCTGAGTGTTGTAAACATACCTCTTCCCCTGAAATGATCAACTGTTGCTGTAGTGTTTTGCAATGCTTTAATGTATGTATGACGTATATCTGCTTGTTTATAGTTGTCTAATCAGATGTTAAATAAATTTCATTTTGATGGCGCGTACAATAGTTTCTTACTTGCTCACAGTGTGAAACTGCAGTATGCAATATAAAGTGTTTTGTGTATTTTTTAAAAATGTTCAAACTGAAGTGACTAATCGATTCTTCAGTGTTCACCCATTACATGGGCGTGGATACGTCGTGTCGCTAGCTTTACAACAAGCCACGAAATGTGCGCCTATGGGCCCGTATATCCATCTTGGCACATCTATATGTGTACCAATTTTGCCCGGGTAGCGGACGTTGTGACCAACTCTTTTCGATGTTTAACTGTCAAATGTTCTAAACGGTGTGTAGAGTGCACACGATACCTTCTGTTTTTCCTCGTTATCTACTTCTTCTTTTCTCTTTTCACTGATACCTAAAAGGTGTCGTGGTTTATATCTTTTGTCGTTCTTGCGCTGCTCGAATTGTCTGAATAGTGATTTTCCTTTGTTGTTACATGTCTCTGTCACTGCATCTATCCATCTTCTTCTGGGTCTTCCTCTTGGTCTTTTTACATGCATTCTCGAGAAGAACGCCCTTGATGGTGATTGGTAAGGATTCATTCTGACCAGGTGGCCAAACCATTTAAATTGTTGTTGTTCTATATATTCTTGGCAGGGTTTTGTTCCTACTATTTTTCTTATGGTTTCCTTTGGTATTCTATCTCTTCTTGTGTTGTTTGTTACTTTTCTCAAGCAACGCATCTCACATGTATTGATCTTTCTTAAATGTGATTTAGAAAGGGTCCATGTTTGACTTTCATAGCATAAAGTTGGTATGAAGATGCTATATATCATTTGTTATCAGACAGGCTAAATTATCGGATCTCACTACTCAGAGATCGGGGTAGGTAAATCTACAACGAAGTCACAAATTCGAAGAGAAAAATCAACACCGCTTGTGGTAGGATTCGAACTCGGAAATGTCCTGTCCAGAGGATGTGCCGACGTCTTCCCTCTAAACTATCCAGTCCCAGTTACTTGGTTAATTAGCTGCTTGGACATTAGTTAGTTACTTAGTTATTTAGTTGTGAAGCTAGTTAAATAATTAGTTAATTTGTTATTTAAACATTTATTTATTTAGATACATATTTATCTAATTGTTTAGTAAGTAATTGTCAATAATAATTTGTGTTTAAATAGTTTATTATTTGGTTAAATGATTAGTACATTAGTAGTATTGTTTTTGTATTGTTATTTACGTAATTCGTCTTCTTTTTCAGCGATCAATTGAAATATCAAAACAGTAGACTAGCATGAGTCACGAACAAGATGGTGCATTTTAGGTTTTTATTGATTCCCCATAACATGTCATCCATGTTTGTTTCTCTGGGACATATTTGTGTTCTTATTGTGTTAAGAGTACTGCAGAGGATAAGCTCTAGAGTTAGTTTGGGTGCTCCGTATTGTGTGTTGCAAAGTCACTGAGTCCTATCTTGAGTAGATGTGCTTTGAGGCCAAAGTGGCCTATTCTGAATCTGAAGATCCTGTTCTGCTCGAGTTTGTTAGGCTTGTAAAGCAAGGGATACAAACACATGGACTGACCTCGTTGTACACTGATACCAGTGACAAAGGAGGCACAAATAGCAAGCATCGACTCTCTTTGCTAAGACTCAAATAGAGATTTATGTTAATATACAGTGGGAGCTCAATGCTAAGTCAGATGGCAGCATGTTAGCTGTTAGATTAAAAACTGTCAGTTTGTGACTTCAAATCGTTTAGAGAGTGTTATATTTTATGTTGCTTGTGTTATCTTTGAGAAAAAAAAAATAGTTTGCTAGGTAAGTCCAAGAAATAACTTGAAGTTTCTATAAAAGTGTACAAATATAAATCGAGGAATGTTTGGAATGAAACTCACGTTGATGAAGGCGATTAGTGCTTTTTAAACTACTGTTTCTCTTTTTTGACAACTTAAAAACAATTATATCTTACACCAAGTTCTCTTCTCCATTCTTTTTTTTTTTTTAAATTAAACGGACAGCTAAGAATGTGAAACCTCCAGTGTTTCTCAATGCATTATGATTTCTGAAACAAGAAATTATTGTGGACAAATTATATTTGTTGTATGCTCTTAACTCTTATATTGCTACCTGCATTGTTTTCTGTTTATCAGATTAATTCAGGCGCAAAATGATATCTTACAGTGTAGGAAGCACGAGTAGAATAATTGACCGTTTTCTTTATCTTCTTTAATTGCACTATGTCCACAAACGCTGTCAGCTGTTATTTTATCGTACAGTGCTGCTGCCGTGTGGGTAGCACGTTAACACAAGACAATAACCAAGAGACAGAGATAGATATAAGGTGTAACAAAGCATGCCAAGTTATAGGCCAAGTATCAACACTATTGAAAAACAAAGCAATAACTACGGAAGCAAAAAGGGCAATATACAAATCAATTTTTCTACCAACTCTGTGCTATCAGTGCCAGAATTGGACGCTGGACTCTAGAACAATAAGATAACGACCACCGAGATCAAATGTGTCAGAAGAGTGACAGGAAACAGCCTAAGGGACAGAGTAAGAAACACTGACCTGACGAAGAAACTCGAAATTGAACCAGCCATCGAATACATAAAGAAACAACAGATAAATTGGTTCGGCCACATAACAAGACAAAAAGAACTAACAATGACTCAAAGAGCCTTAAATAAACGCTACGAAAACGCCAGATTAAGAGGAAGACCGAGAAAGAGATGGATAAAGGGAATACTAGAGTCACTAGGAGGGATAACATCAGAAGAGGCCAACAGAAGAGCAAAGAATCGCAGATTGTTTCTCCCCTCGACGCCAACGGCAGCAGAGGAAGGATAGAAGAAGAAGAAGCTGCTGAACAATCAGTTTCAATATTGTAGAGGATATGACTTCTTCTTCTTCCCTTCCTCATTTGCCTTTCAGCGTAAAGGGGAGAATTAATTTGCGGTTTTGCTATTCTGTGCGCCTCTACTGCTGTTATGTTTCCTAGTGCTTCTAATATTCCATCGATCCATCTTTTTCAGGGTCGACCCTTGGGTCTGGTATTCTCGCAACGTTTAATGAGGGCTCGTTGTGTTGTGTTTTGATTACTCTGCCTTGTGACGTGGCCAAACCATTTTATCTGTTGTTTCTTTATATACTCTATAGCGGGGGCTATTGCTAGCTTTTTTAATGAGACTATGACAATTTTATAAATCACAGAACTTGATCAATTATCACTCTTGATATCTGTGTTATCATTGATAACATCAAGTCTCAACATAACTGTCAAAACATGCCCTGAAAACATTCAAGATTATAAAAAAAAACAAGATCATAGACAATCCTCGGCAACATCCAAGCAAAGGAAAGAAAAGTTGATACAAACTCGAATAGTAAAGACTTTTTAGTCTGGTAAGATTTTTTTTTATTTTCAGAGACAACATAGGCGACCAAGGAAGACTCAAAGGGATTAAAAAAAAAAAAAGCAGTTCCAAATAAATGAAAAGCCAAAGAAAGTTGAACTGAATCACAAAAGTCAGATTATGGTGTAACACTATGTGCCATGAAATAAATCATTCTTTCTTGACATTAGAGCCACATTTAATATTTTGAATATGATGGCTAAATTTGACTGGATAATCCGCCTCTCACTTTGGGATTCCCAACACTCCTATGTTTTGTACTAAATTATTTTAAAAAAAATCATGCTCTGGAATGCAAAAGAATTTTCTGAAATTCTCAAAAACGTAAATCTTATTTTCCAAATTGATATTGTTATTGTGTGTCCAGACATTTAAATTTATGAAGTTACTTCAATAGTGGTTTGCTTCAAGGATACATGCAGTGGGGGCTTTTGAGCGTGATAGATTAGATATATTTACGTCTCTCTATAAAATTGTATTAACGAATAAAGCAAGGACTGGCGAGAAAGCAATTCTGAGACATCGCTAGTCAGTCTGTACGAGCAAGGCGCGAGGGTGAGTCTCGATGACGTGTTGGTAGTGACCTACTGGAACATCAGTATGCACACTCTGCTACATTGTTGAGATTGACTGAACACTTCTTGGTTCGTTCAAAGTATCGGGAGGATATCGATTCTTTCAAGCAGTAACCAGTAATATTCTTTCCAGACTGCCTTCTTCTTACAGGATTGTGCTGTTATGTAGTCCAAGCAGTTCTTTCCACTTTTTTCCGTTTGATAATACCAGTTCACCTATTTGGATTCGCATTAGAATTATCACATTATATCATTATATTAATGTTGCTGAATAAAGCCACCTTCTGTAATGCAGATACACATTATTTCTAACGTTTCGTGTGTTTTAATATTTCTTACTCTAGAGATAGAATAGGCCAGAGGCTTAACTTTCGTAATATATATTTTTCTATTGATCCATACCCCAAAAAAAAAATAATAAGCTGTCAATTGCCATGTTGGCTTGCGCCAGAATAAGTGAACCAGAACCATCTGAACCCTACTTCACCTCTTCTCGGTGGTTCTAGAAACAGACCAACCGGTCTAGCCTGGCTAAATGAGTAGGGATCGAAAAGGGAAAGCAACCCGGTACTCAAAAATGATGTGCTGAAGTCGGATATGTTGGGGCGAAAGATACAAATATAATATTATGCTGCAAAACACAACACAACGCATCTACACCCTCTTAACGTATTTTTTAAGGACGGATGACAAAGAAGGCTATACATTTCTTTAGTAGTCAACAGGTGAAAGCTAGCAAGCTAGAGCAGACACATTTATATAACGTACACAAATGAAGTTACATTTGGCACGTTCTCATATTTTGGTTCTCAATAAACATGTTAATTCCATGTCGTTGTCTCGCATTTTACAAATCTCTGGGGACAAGGTCCTCTGTTGATAATAAATATGCATAATTATACTCATGTAAAGATTTAATAACATATAGACTGCATTTCTTACATACAAACACACACACATACTCATAGGTATGAAAAGAAAGTGACAAAATCAAAATACAATTCCACATTTTATTTCATTAAAATTCATGAGGTAACGGAATCAAAGAGGTTTGATGCAGATCTCAAACAACGGTCCATGTGTGTAGACAAGTTGGTTTGCCTTCACAACTTCTGGATGTTTCAGTTCTTTGCGATGTTTAGTTTTCTCTAAATGGGAGATGTCTTATCAAACATAACAGATGAATATTTTTTTTAATCCGGGAAGATATTTTACCAAACATAACGGATGGAGATCGTAGCCGTTAATAACCTGAACAAATACTTCTCTAAGTCACTTAAGTTAAGGTAGTTAACACTGGGCGCGACTTTTGTCATTGCAGATTATCAAAACTGACGTGGTTTATGCATACTACAAACCAGATTGTATGGGATATCAGTTTATTACTAATGTAAGCACAAAATCTGCTGAATTAGGACAATATAACGTTTGTAGAGGTTAATTTACACAAGAGAAAGAAACGACATTCAACAAAGGAGTGGAAGCTACTTATCAATGACAAGAAAATGGGATTAATATGCAATTGCGGGATTTATTATCAACAGAGCAAACACTGAACAAGTAAACAAAGAAGGCATTTGAAAAGTCCGTTGGGAATGCGCCATAGAAAACAGCATTGATAAAAAGGTAATAGGGAACAGCACATGAAAGGAATTATCTAAATACTAAGCCGAAATAGATGAATTGGCAGGAATTGTGAAATGGTGACTATTGTTGTTCAGATGATAAGGGCTTAAGATCAATTATTCTAGTAACAATTGTTTAAACTGCAGGCTGGAATGAAAGAGCGCTAGATTAGATTATGCATCATGCCCATACTCGGATGTTGGGTGATTGTAAATTGTCTGTAACATTCCAGGTCTCTGATATTGCTACTTAACCGCTAAATTATAGCGCCGCTTCTCATTTGGTTTCAAACTTGTCATTTTATCTATAATGTTTTACTGCAATGTTTTGGATTTTAATGTACATACCTTTTTTTTTATTTGCCTAAAACTGTCGTTGTCTTTATTTCTCTTTTCATTACATAATTGTTACAATGGTGATTCTTTCATTTATTTGCTTTTCCCCCATGTACGCGCGCGCGCGCGCGCAAAGGCACACACTCACTCACAAGTTATTATTAAAATTTCAATTTATAATATTCGCAAACACACACACACGCACATATATACATATTTACGAATAGAGACCAATGCCTGAAAGAGTTGTTTGTAGAGTTATGTCTTTCCTAAACTTATCAACTACTTTCTGGTCGGCGACAATGATAATAAAGCACTATATGGGATTACACACGTCTAGGATAACATTTAATTGAAACAAAAGTAATCATAAATAAGCCAGGAAAAATATGAAATGTAAATTAACAAATTATTACTTTTAACTTCTGATTCGCATAGAGCTGTAAAATAGAGCATTATTGTATCAGAGTTACAATTACCTTGGCTTAATATATAACCAGCAAATGGAAAATTGTAAAACTGAAGTAAACAAAGGAATGACAAAAAGCAATTTCAATGCCATGCAACTATCATCATAATCAAATACGATGCTTGCTAGCGAATGTGATCATGCTTCTCCTCAACTTTCGATCTCGACAGTTATTTATCATTTCTGTTGTTGACCTTCTGCCAAGCCATTCTCTTAATTGTCTTGTATCTTTTCTCTTTGCTTTCCTCTGTCTCTTCGTCCCTCAATTTTTCCAGTTGTCACAATATATTCCATCTGTTCCCTTCTAATCACATGGCTAAAAAATGATTATTTTTTTTTCCTAATATTGGATATTAAGTCTCTCTAAAAAAAGCGAACAATATACTAACATCAAAACAAGTAACACCAAGGCCAAAACTAAGAATAGCAAATGTTATATTTCCACAACTTTTCTGTATGGTGCAGAAACAAAGACATCAGACAAGAAAACAGAACAGAACATTGATGCCTTTGAAGTGTGGATTTAATAAAGAATAGGAAGAATTTGATGGAAAGAAAAGAAAACGAATGATTGAGTCTTAAAACAACTAAAAATGAGAAGAGAACTACTAAGCACAATTCAAACAAGACAAATACAATTTTTGGGTCATGTTAAAAGACACAACAGCCTATTAAAAGTAATCTTGGAAGGGAAGATACAAGGTAGAAGAGGCAGAAGCAGACCTAGAATAACATGGACGAGTAACATCAAATATGGACAAGTCAACCTATGACAACCGTCACTATCAAAACAAGAGACAGAGCGTAATGGCACTCTATGGTAACCAACCTTCGATACGGAGACGGCACTCAGAGCTGATGATTGTATTGTATGGTGCTACACTTTTTTAAAAATAATACAATTTGATAATTTTGTCCAAGTAAAGAGAAAATACTCTATATGACCGCTTAACATTCATTAAAAAAATATATATGATAACTCTCTCGTTCTTTTAGTGTTGACACTGAACAGGTCAAGATGACAAACGTCTCACATTTATTGTCACACTTTCAATCTGTTATTAGCAGCCGGTAAATAATGTGATTGTTCTTCACAGGTAAATAATGTGATTGTTCTTCCCAGGTAAATAATGTGATTGTTCTTCCCAGGTAAATAATGTGATTGTTCTTTCACTGAAAGAATGCGAGATGTGTAAGCGTCTTGACAAGTTGGTAAACTGTCAGTTAACGGTTTCAATGTATTGCAGTAATAAAGAGTAATTTCACATAGATAGTCATGCTCAACGAAAGTCTGTTTTGAAAAGTCCCAGCGAAATTAAACGCTAAGAAAGCTAACACTAATTTAAATGTATTAATGTTCAGTCCATTTTTTATTTAGCTACAAGTGTATTCGTTTTGTTTCACAACTTGTATTTACTAAACATACACGCGCACAAACACATGCACACAAATATAGGGGTTTTCTTTTAAATATTTATTTCCATTTTCTTACATATAAGTAAAACGTGGCAGTGATAAATAAGCAAATTAATGCCTGCAGGCGATTCATACATGTATGTGATTGTTCTGTCAGCGGAGAGAATGCAAAAAGCAGCTGAAGCTTGGTAGCGTTTATTCTAGTAAGATTATAGTTTGCAACGTTAGTTCCGACAGGCTTATAGTTTGTAACATTATTTTTGGTAGGTTTATATTTTGTACAGCTAGTTCTGGTAAGTTTACCGTTTGCAACATTAGTTCTGGTAGGTTTATAATTTGCAACGTTAGCTCCGGTAGGTTTAGAGTTTGTAACGTTAATTATGATATGTTTGTAGTTTGTAACATTAGTTCTGGTAGGTGTAGTGTTTATAACAACTTATTACAACAAAGAGTTTGTAACATTAGTTCTGGTAAGTTTGTAAGATTGAATCTGGTATGTTTAGAGTTTATAGCATTAGTTCTGGTAGGTTTAGAGTTTGTAAAATTAGTTCGGACAGTTTTATAGTTTGTAACATTAATTTTGGCAGGTTTACAGTTTGTAAGATTGGTTCTGGTAGGTTGAGAGCTTGTGCAACATTAATTCTCGTAGGTTAAGAGTTTGTAATATTTGTTCTGGCAGGTTTAGAGTTTGTAAAATTAGTTCTGACAGGTTTATAGTTTGTAACATTGGTTTTGGCAGGTTTACAGTTTGTAAGATTGGTTCTGGTAGGTGGAGAGTTTGTGCAACATTAATTCTCGTAGGTTAAGAGTTTGTAATATTTGTTCTGGCAGGTTTAGAGTTTGTAAAATTAGTTCTGACAGGTTTATAGTTTGTAACATTGGTTTTGGCAGGTTTACAGTTTGTAACATTAATTCTGGTAGGTTTAGAGTTTGTAACATTAGCTCGGATCTGTTTGGATCTGGTAGGTTTACAGTTTGTTACATTAGTTCTGGTAGGTTTAGAGCTTGTAACATTAGTTCTGGTCGGTTTAGAGTTTGTAATATTAACATTGATGGCGTCAAAGTTTGTAATGGTTATTTTGGTGGGATTATATTTTATAATGTTAATTCTGGTAATGTGTTTGTAACGTGGTTTCTGTGGTGCAGGGTTTGCAACATCCCTTCTGGCGGGGTTAATGTTAGTATCGTTAGTTCTTGATATGGTGAAGGTTAATGGGGCTAGCTCAGATGTGCTTCGGTTAGGGTTAATTTACTGAGTTCTGATGTAGTTTGCATTAGGAACATATATTGCATCTTATATAATTAGTTTTAAGGTTTGGTTTAGTACAATAGTTTTTCTAGCGTTAGATTATTCGTAACGCTAGATCTGGTAATGTTAGTATTAACATTGTTAGTTTTAGTACAGTTAGCATTAGAGTTGCCGCTAATATTGTTAATTCAAGTGTAGTTAAGGCTAGTCACATAATCATGGTTACATTAGGGTTTCAACATTTCTTCTTCTTCTTCAAAACAAACACATAACATATTTTTTATACCTAGACAAATTTCTTTATCCTCAAGCATTGCAAGGAAAGGTGCCCTTTTCTTGTTTGTGTTTTGTTAATTGTTTTCCTGTCTGCTCATATAGGGCTTTTCTTTTTTTTAAAATAAACGGTTTTGTATTATCCAGATTTTCGTTGTTAAAATAGAGTTGATTTTGATAATTTCATTCTATATGTGGCAATAGGCAAGGGCTATTTCGTCAGTCATTTCCCTTTTAACAGCCGTACTTGTTTCCTTTCGCTTTGAAGCTTGCGCAACAGCATATTCGTTTTTCTGAGGATGACAAATACAGAGAACATAATAATTTACTTTGGATGACATTTTCGTTACAGAAATGCGTAAACATTTATAATGGGATAACAATTTCTTCTACTTTATACATTATCAATGGTTATTTCAAAACACTGGCACTTTGTCTATTTGTCTTTTGCTGCTAATACACATCTTATTTAAATCGACAACATTTTATTTTTTCACGTTAAAAAAAAAAATAAATAAAATGCAGGAAAATTAAATGCCATTTTTGTTATCCTCTTCATTTCCTCTCCTTTTAAGCAGCACACAAAAAAAAATGAAGAAAAGTTATATTTGGTAATTAAGAAAGAGTGGCCGAGCTGATAGAACCGGCAGTTTGCTAGTTGAGAGGACGACGGTTTGTTTCCAGGAAGGATTTATGCTTATCTTGTCATACATATATTATAACATACACAAATGGTGCCTAGTGCTTCGAATTTAGAGCGTTCTAGGTGGTGGTTCGAAATCCGAATCAGTCTTTTCTAGTAGAAATAAAGAAAAGTGATTTAATTCGTTCACCCTAAACAATACTAATTTCGATAAACTTAAAAAAGCAAATACACTATTGAAGGCTATGTCTGAAAAGTGTTCCTTCTTGCAGTTTCTCATATTCCAAGTCCGGCTTGTTGCAGGAGCTACTGAGTTAAGTGCTCTGTGCACACCGTGAGCTGTGTGTCTCATCCGTTTTGATCCTACTTCGATATCCCGCTTGTTTACGATGAATGATGATATCGTATGACGGGGAACAGTTGGCTGTGTTCACTTTCTGCGCAGTTTCGCCTTATGTCTTTTGGCGTGTGCTGAGACTGCTACGATGGGGACTACAGTTGCCTTTCTTTGTTTGGGAGATGAGTTGGTAATTCGGATGATTCCACTGGCACGGGCGGTTGAGCAATTATGGATTTTAATTCGTTTGCTGTGATACCGAGGCCTTCCATAACCAATAACCAATAAGCAAATACACATAATTTAAGCTAAAAATAACATAGTTAAATACCCGAAACTGAATAAAAATAATCTCAAATTTAGTGTTCGAATTCTGGAGCGTTAGAAGAATATAACAACGCTCGAAACTCTAGATATCTCAGTATGTGCATATTTATATATATATATATATATATATATATATATATATATATATATATGTATATATATATAATAATAATAATAATAATAATAATAAGACAAGAGAACAGAAAATTGAAGCCTTTGAAATGTGGATTTATAGAAGAATAGGTAGAATTGGGTGGAAAGAAAAGAAAACAAAGCATGAAGTTTTAAAACATCTAAAAAGGAAAAGAGAACTACTAAACACAATTAGAACAAGACAAATGAAATTTTGGGGGCATGTTAAAAGACACAACAGCCTAATAAAAGTAATATTGGAAGGGAAAATACAAGGTAAAAGAGGCAAAGGCAGACCAAGACTAACGTGGAAGAGTAACATCAAAAGATGGACAAGTCAACCTATGACAATCTGCACCATCAAAGCAAGAGACAGAGTGGAATGTCGCTCAATGGTAGCCAATCTTCGATGCAGAGACGGCACTCAATGAATGAATGAATAAATGAATATATATATATATATATATATATATATATATATATATATATATATGGTTGGACGAAAATATAATAGCCACAGAATGGCTGTGCTTGTGTTTGTTCTGACAATTTAAACTTAAGAAACGGTGTTTTATCTACCTTTGCTGTGATTATTTGTCAAGTCTGTGTTATCCACTGCCTGCGTTTCGGCGTCTGTTGACAAAGGATGAGATGTAAATTAACAATATGATAGAGAAGTAAACACTTGTAAAATATGATAGAGAAGTAAACACTTGTAAAATATAATAGAGAAGTAATCACTTGTAAAATATGATAGAGAAGTAATCACTTGTAAAATATAATAGAGAAGTAATCACTTGTAAAATATGATAGAGAAGTAAACACTTGTAAAATATGATAGAGAAGTAAACACTTGTAAAATATGATAGAGAAGTAAACACTTGTAAAATATAATAGAGAAGTAATCACTTGTAAAATATGATAGAGAAGTAAACACTTGTAAAATATGATAGAAAAGTAAATACTTGTAAAATATGATAGAGAAGTAAACACTTGTAAAATATGATAGAGAAGTAATCACTTGTAAAAACTACGAGGTTGTCACCAGTTCAGTACGCCAGATCAAGTGTCCTTGACACACATACACAAATATCAGTCAATCAATCAATTAGTCAATTAATTAATCAATCACATAAAAACCATTAACATGTTCCTTTTTGGAGCATAAACCACGAAAAAGTTATATCCCTGGATATAGCAGACTGAAATGTCTGTTTTACAACTTGTGAAATGTTCTATCCCTGGATATAGCAGATTGAAATGTCTGTTTTACAACTTGTGAAATGTTCTATCCCTGGATATAGCAGATTGAAATGTCTGTTTTACAACTTGTGAAATGTTCTATCCCTGGATATAGCAGATTGAAATGTCTGTTTTACAACTTGTGAAATGTTTCCTTAACATCAGTAATTCGCCTCGTAGGACATGAATACAGGTGACAGTGGTTCTATTCTTTTCTACCCAGACCGTAGTCAGGACACCACAATTAAATGTGGTCGTGAATTACTATCTTAACATTTGTTTATCAATCCTGTTCTTGACTTGCTACAAAAACATTGCTTGAAACTCTCTTGTATATTTTTTTAAAAAATCGGATTCTCTCTATCTCTCTTTCCTCACTTTTCCCAGTTGTCACTGTATTCCAGATGTTCCTTTATAATAAAATGAACTATAATGATGTTTGTTTCTTCCTGATTTTGGAAATGTGCTCCCTGCTATTTTAGAACGTCTCCAGTTTTAGTTTCAGCTGGCGTTCTCAACATTTTTAAAAGTAAAAATGACGTATATATCTGTTGCCTTCAAAGCTGTCTTGATCAAATGTTCAGGATTCACATCCATATGTGAAGACTAACTCCACATAATGATTCTTGCTGTGATTTCCTTTGACAAGAAAATTGGTTGCATTATATTTTTCTTATTTTTTGGAATAGAGCCTTTGCTTGAGCTATTATGCCTCACACCTATGATACACGTCTATCATCTTAAGAGACCATCCCTCTTAGGAATTTGAACTCATTCAACTGTTTTAATACTGTCCCATTTACTTTAATTGTGCATTTGGGAGATGTCTTTCTCTGTTTCAACCGTTACTTCTGTCTTTTTTGCTGTTGGGGATAATGTATTTATTTTTAGCTTTCAGCCCCCATAATGGCAATCACCTTCTGTAACTCGTTTTAAATATTAGTCACCAAGACTATGGCGCAATATAGATCAGCGTGAAAATATTCGTTATAGCCAGATTATATTTTGGGTATCATCATCATCATGTGCCATACCGGTTGGCGTAGGCATTCATGTCCTGTTACAATCTTCTATCTACAGTGCATTGCATCAATTATGTTGTTGACCGTTTTCTATGCCATGACACCAAGCTATCTGGAATTTTCTCTTTTTGTCGTCCGCGATCTCTCTTTCCTTTTATGTTACCAGCTGTAACCAAGTATTCCAACTTTTCTCTTCTCATGATGTGCCCGAAAAATGTTGATTGTTTCTTTCTGATGTTTTTTTTAGTGTCTCCCTTTCAGTGTTGGCCTCTTTGAGAATTTCCTCATTGGTCTTTTTAGCTGTCCAGGGAACTTTCAACATTCTTCTGAAAAATCCCATTTCTGTGGCCTCTAATCGTCTTGTCATTTGTTTGTTTATTGTATTTTGGGTATGTCCTTTTTAAATTGAGTATAATCTCACTGTACTTCAGCAATGTCCGGTTAGCGCAATCGATAGGCGGTTGGCTTACCACGGCAACAGCCGGGGTTCGTAATCCTGGCGAGGACACCTGGGTTTTACTAATTCCCTAAAAATTAGTAGGAGCCGCGATAGCTCAGTGGTTAGTGAACTGGACTACTACGGACAAGGGGTAGGGTTCGATCCCAACCGACGGCTCCGGGTTCACCCAGCCTTAAATGGGTACCGGATTTTTTCTGGGAAAGTAAAAGCAGCACGGGCGTAATACCGACCACATTACCCCAAAAATCATGTGCTGAAGGTCTGTAAAATATAGGGTCACTAACACCATATTTCCCTATACGCCACTTGGCGTGACGGGGGGTACTTTTTTTTTTTTACTTCAGCAATGTCCACTGAAATATTCATATCTTGTGAGAGTGAAATAGAATTTTACCGTACACGACTACAGCAATTGAAGATGAGGAGGACAATGCTATTCTTTGATACAACATTTGAGCCATCGTTCACTTCATCGCCAAGCTAGCAAGTTGGTACCATGTCACTGAGTACCTCATAAACTGCTCACAGCTGTTTGTTTTAATATCAAAGTGGCATTTTTAGTTCTAATTTTGGAAATTTTACTGTATTAATGGATGAAGATGTCCCGAGTCTACTACATTCCTTAAGTTGATGCCACATTTATGGAAAAAGAAGTCCCGAGCCTACTACATTCCTTAAGTTGATGCGACATTTATGGATGTAGATGTCCCGAGCCTACTACATTCATTAAGTTGATGCCACATTTATGGTTGAAGAAGTCCCGAGCCTACTACATTCCTTAAGTTGATGCAACATTTATGGATGAAGATGTTCCCAGCCTACTACAGTCCTTAAGTTGATGCCCACATTTATCGACAAAAATGTCCCGAGACTACATCATTCCTTAAGCTGATGCCACATTTATGAGCAAAGATGTCCCGAGCCTACTACATATCTTAAGTTGATGCCACATTTATGAGTGAAGATGTCCCGAGCCTACTACATTTCTTAAGTTGGTGCCACATTTATGGACGAAGATGTCCCGAGTCTTTTACCGATATTTTATGCAAGAATTTTCAATTTCTAACACCAAACACACCATGCAATGTTTCTAGCAACAGACATTATTTATGTATGAATAATATTTACTAGCTAATGTTTGTATCAAAACGATCAAAGATTCTCAAATTTGAGAGTTTTGTGGGATGCAATACTCAATTTTTAACGACAGAATTTCTTACATTCTAAGACGTAGCTTCTACTAATCAAATTGAATGTATATTGTATTGTATGTATTGAATGAAGATGTGCGTGTGTTTTTTATCTTCTGACAAACACAAATGAGCAAATCACTGAAAATAGCAATGACAATCAGCGGAGTATCAAATATGAACTAGAAGAATATTAAAACATACTTAGACATGCAGACGAACTAAATGGAATGAAAAAGTGGAATAGTTGAAAGAACAAATCGAACAGAATATTCAAAGAGATTGGAATCAATAGAGATCTTGAGAGATCAAAGAGAGTTTTAAATTCATCTACCTGCTTTAGTTGTCTATCGTCTATAGTTATGTTGATGTTCTGTTTCTCTTTTGAGATATTCATGACTTCTGTTTTGTTGATGTTGATTTTTTTGGGTTGTATTTTGTGCTTGTGCTGTTGTGTCTATTTAAGTGTTTTTCTAGGTCTGCTCTTTGTCCATGTATTATATAACAAGTAGTGACAGGAAGGCAGCAAAATAAGTGAGACGAAAAGAGGACGACAGCAAATAATTAAAGTATAATCAGAGCATCATTCAGGAACAGTAAGTGGGAAACAAGAGGATGAATATAAACAATTGTTAAAAACTCTCTCATACTGAAGTATGAATAGAACGAAATAAGAAGTTTGCAGCAGCACAAGTTGAGAGAAGGTGTGAAAGCAATGATTAATTATTGATGTTCAATGTTAATGTCTGGTCGGCGTTGACTAAGTCTACGCAGAAGCACAGGGTAAAAGTCAAGTACAAGACTTGAACCGGCGTTTTAGCACGCGAGTCTCCACCCATATGTGCTCGGCCGCCTATCCAGAAATGTTCGGATATTTCTGTATAGTGTCGCCTCAAGCATCGAAACTCAGATGCGAGGCGACATTCCTCACCTTCCCAGGGTAATACCCTGGTATCCATTTCTGCCAACGACTGGGTCGACAGTGGGGGGGTATTTTTTTTCCACGAGTACAATTCACACTGCTCCCAGCGGGAATCGAACACGGGTTGTCCGAAAGTCGGTAGTTCAGTCGGGTGGTTTTCCCAACTAGGCTACCGAGGCCCCCTCGCAAAGGGTAAGTCAAATTGAAGAAGCTAATGAAAACACAACAAATTCATCTGAGCAAACATGAAGAATAGTAGGAAGATATAATTGTACGGTTGTCATATTAAAACGCAGCACAAACAACTACATGCGAAAGTAGCTTTTAACAGAGATCTAACCAGAGTTTTAGGACCCAAGTGATTTAGATTGATGGCAATAAAATGGATTCATCATAGCACGATTTCAAGAAGAAAATAATGATAAAGTGCCGACAATAATAATATTGTGAAGATGCATCAGCAGAAAGTCTACAAACAGGACAGCGGGAGATTGTTACATAATTGCCTATTTCAATAGCATTCGTAAGCCAATTAATATTTTCTCAACAAATAAATTGATCTCATTTTTCTTAATTAAGTGGTAAACCCTGATTTGTATGCATTTTAAGAAATTGATGCTGTGGCATATCGAACAAAATCAAAATAGCTCCATGGCCGTAACAAATGAGCCATTTGATGCTAAAATATTCAATAACTGGAAAATGGTTTCCCGAATTTTTTAGACAAATGATTGTTTAGCATTATCGAAAACCAGTGACATATAAATGCTGGCGACTTTCATTGATCTTGCAGGACTGACCACTTCAGTTTCGAATTTTCTTTTCCTGTAAACCATTTGAACAATTTCGCTAAAATTAACGGAAACAAAATGGTGTTAAAAAAAAAAAACTATCTTTGTGCTCATTAATCCAAGGGAGTGGACAGAAGAAGTTTTATCAATTCCTGGAAATTGTGTAGGTAAATTATGTCACAATTATATAAACATATGTCAATTTCTATTCTGAATTAACTATGTTCATAACTTTTTTCTGGACTAAAGACCACTGATGTGAACATAACTAATTCAGAAATAAAATTAGCATGATTGTATATTTTGCTTTATGATCTTAACACTGGATTCAAGGTTTATCTCAAGGCAAGCTGCCATTAAACAATAATTTTAGCCCATTTGTTAGTTAGACTTTTATTTTTCTTTAGCTTTATAGTTTTTCGTTGTTGTTGTTTATTGTTTTCGAACACACCGTTAAAAAAATGTAAATTGATGTGCCCCAGCAGATTGCTTGTTTTTAATTACACACACACACACTCTCACGTTCTCTCTCTCTATTACACACACACACACACCTATATATATATATATATATATATATATAATATACATTAAACTCCATCTCTCTTCTCTCATTATTTTTATCTCCAGATTTTTGTGCCATTTTCTTCTAAAATAGCATAATAACAATTTCTTTCATTATTTTATCTTGTGGCTGTGTGTTTCTGTACTGGCGGTTTAAAATGTCAACTTATAATACTGGCAATGACTGGATAAAGATCTGTTGTTACTATTATTATTTCTTATTATTATGTTATCAGAAGTGAGGTGCAGACTGGCTCAGATATAGCCAACACTCCACAGAATGCGAATGCTATTATAGAACTCGTTTCTGACAATGCAGATAAGCCAAATGTTCTTTAACATCATGTACAGTCGTTGCTTATGATAAATCTTGAACAATTAGACAGAAGACAACAAAAATAGTTGCAGGCCATCATCATCATTATGTGTCATGCCGGTTGGCGTAGGCGATCATGTCTTTCCACAATCTTCCATCAACAGAAAAAAACAAAACAGTAAAGTACCCCCGTCACGCCAAGTGGCGTTTAGGGAATATAGTGTTAGTGACCATAAATTTTACAGACATTCGGCACAAGATTTTAGGGTACTGTGGTCGGTATTATGCCCGTGCTGCTTTACTTTCCCAGATAAAAACTCGGTACCCATTAAAGGCTGGGTGAACCGGAGCCGTCGACTGGGATCGAACCCTACCTCTTGTCCTTTGTAGTCCAGTTCACTAACCATTGAGCTATCGTGGCTTCCTCCATCAACAATGCATCGTATCAATTCTGTTATTGACTGTTTTCCATGTCATGACAACAAGTTAACTAGTATCTTCTCTCTCTATCGTCAGCGATCTCTCTTTCCATGTATTTTGCCAGTTGTAACCAAGTATTCCAACTTTTCTCTTCTCATGATGAGCCAGAAAAATGGTGATTTTTCTTTCCGATGTTTCTTAGGAGCTTCCTTTTTGTGTTGGCCTCTTTGAGAATTTCCTCATTGGTCTTTTTTAGCTATCCAGGGAACTTTCAAAATCATAATAATGAAGTACCGGGCCTGCTGGCGTAGGTGATCATGTCTCTCCACAACTTTCCATCAAGACAGTTATTTATTATTTCTGTTGTTGACCTTCCGCCAAGCCCTTCTCTTAAGCTGTCTGGTATCTTTTATCTTTGTTTCCCTCTATCTCTTCGTCCCTCAATTTTCCCAGTTGTTACAATATATTCCAGTTGTTCTTTTCTCATTACATGGCCAAAAAATGATGATTGTTTCTTCCTAATATTGGAAATTAGCTCTCTTTTTGTTTTGGCCTCTTTCAGAACATTTTAATTACTCTTTTTAACTGTCTATGGTATTCTCAACATTCTTCTGTAAAATCACATTTCTACAGACTCCAGTGATTTTCTTGTCTGTTGTCCTATTGTCCATGATTCACATCCATATGTTAAGACTGGTTCTATATAACATTTAAGAACTCTTTTTCTTCTTTCTATTGTCAAGAATGGATTGCATAGTATCGTCCTCATTTTTTGCTTGCGCCATTCTGCATCTCAACTCTTTTGTACATCTTCCGTCTGAGGTTAACAAAGTTCCAAAATATTTAAATTCATTTCATCATCATCGAGTGCCGTCACAGGCAACGAAGGTTGGCTACCATGTAGCGCCATTCTGCTGTCTCTTGCTTTGATGGTGCAGGTTGTCATAGGCTGATTTGTCAATCTTTTGATGTTACTCGTCCATGTTAGTCTTGGTCTACCTCTACATCTTTTATCTTGTATTTTTCCCTCCAGGATTACTTTTAGTAGGTTGTTGTGTCTTTTAACATGACCCAAAAATCGCATTTGTCTTGATTCATTTACCTGTTTTAATATTGTTCCACTTATATTTATTTTGCACTGAGGTGATGTCTTTTTCTTTGTTGGTACCATTACTTCTGTTTTTTTGCTATTAAAGCTGAGCCCTTTATTTTTGCTTTATTTCACTATAATGTCTAAATAATCTGGTAACTCATTTTCACTCTTATCGATTAAGACTGTATCATCAGCATACCTTAGATTATTTATATTATGACCTTCGAATGTTATTCCAGGCATGCCCCTTATGGATCTTAAAATACTCTCACTATACATATTACGTGAACTGAACTACAAAGGACAAGGGGTAGGGTTCGATCCCAATCGACGGCTTCCGGGTTCACCCAGCCTTAGATGGGTACCGGATTTTTTTCTTGGAAAGTAAATCAGCACGGGCGTAATACCGTACCCCAAAAATCATGTGCTGAAGGTCTGTAAAATATAGGGTAACTAACATCATATTCCCTATACGCCACTTGGCGTGACGGGGGTACTTTACTTTACTTATACATATTAAACAAATCTGATTACAGCACACAACCTTGCCTAACACCCTGTTTTATTTGTTGAAACATTCCCAGTTGGTTTCCATTTATTATGGCCGCTGTTTGTTGCCTGTACATGTTCTTTATTATTCATAGATCTTTGCTGTCTACGTTTATGCTATCTAAAATTGTGATTATTTCTTGGTGCTTTACTTTGTCAAATGCTTTGGTATAATCTATGAAACATAGGTATAGATCTGTTTTCACCTCTATGGCTCTTTCTACTAAAGATCTTATGATGTATATGCCATTGTTCGTTCCTTTAACTCTAACAAAACCACTTTGTTCATCACTAATTTCTGGATTGATTCTGTTTCGCACTCTTTGCATGATGATTCTTAGTAATATCTTAGTCATGTGACTCATAAGGCTTATTGTGCGATGATCATCGCATTAAAACGCACCCGATTTCCCTTTGGTAGGGTAGGGAATATTGATTTCAGCAGGTCGTCTGGTATATATCCGGTGTTGTAGATATTATTCAATGTTTTTGTTACTATTTCTCTTCTAAAATAACCCATTGCTTTAAGCTTCCCCACAACTGGTACATGATTACTATTGCAATCTTCACTTGGTCTAGTTTTCACACACACCAGACTGTTTCTAAATCTATTGTTTATCATTATGTAATCAATTTGATTACGTGCGTTGTATCTTGGGATTTTCCATGTCCACATACGTCTTTGATGTTGCTTAAACCAGGTGTTTTACTATCATCATGTTGTTCGTTCTTGCCCTGTCAATAAGTTTGTCACCTCATTCATTCCTCTCGCCTAGGCCACAATGACCAACTACTTCCTCAACTCTTTCCTTTCCTACTTTACAACTTTCAACATTCTTCAGAAAAAAAAAATCTAATCTCCGTGGCCTCTAAATCTCGTCTTTTCATCTGTTTATCTTCTGTCTATGATTCACTCCAACAGGTCAGAACTGGCTCTATATATTATCCATGAACTTTTTTCACATTTCTTTTGCCATATACTTGTTGCATAAGACATTTTTAATTTTCTGAAATTCTATTTTAGCCTGAGATATTCTGCTTTACATCTCTATGGTGAATTTTCCATGTGATGTTATTATTGCCCCAAGTATTTGGCGCATTGCATGTGTTTAAGATTTGTCCTGTTAATTTTATACTGCATGCAGTTGATGATTGTTTATTTAATATGACCATTACTTCTGTTTTCTTACTATTCAAACTGAGACCTTTCTTGTTGCTTCCTTTTACTATTATATCTATCATTTCTTGTAGTTCATTCTCTGTCTCTGCTTTTAAGACTGTGTTATCCGCATATTGCAAATTATTTATGTTGTGATCGTTAATTTCAATTCCTTTTTTGTCTACTATTGATCTCATAATATGTTCGCTGTAAAGTGAAAACAAATTCGGCTACAGAACAAAGCTTGACTCCTTGTTTTATATATTGGAATTGTCCTGTTTGGTTGCAAATTCGTATGACTGCTGTTTGTTGCCAGTACATGTTCTTTATGATTCGCAGATCCTTGCCACCAATGTTTAATTTCTCCAGCATATTGATTATTTCCACGTGCTTTTTTTGTCAAATGTTTTTGTGTAGCCTATAACGCATATATATATGTATATATATATATATATATATATATATATATATATATATATCTATTGACCTTTCGAGCCGTAACCGGCCCATAGGGCGTAGACCAAGATACACCTTCTCCTATATGAATTTTTGTTCTAGCAGTTTTCTTTTAAAGATATTTTATCAAATCTCGCCATCTGTCTCTGTTCTGTGCAAGCAGTTCTATCTCATTGAGGGAGCCGAATCCTGCTGCTCTTGCCTCTCTCATCAATGTTCTTCTCAGTGTCTCCCTGGGTCTTCCTCTTTTTCTTTTACCTGTTGTTTCCCATATGAGGGCTTGCTTTGCTATTCGATTATTATCTCTTCTCATCACATGTCCAACGTATGACCATCGTCTTTTCTTTATTACTGAAGATATTAGTGGTTGATTGGCGATTTCTCTAATTTCCTCGTTTGTTTTGAATTCGTTCCATTCTATACCAAGTATTTTCCTTAGACATTTATTTTCGAATGCGTTCAACTTTGTTTCTATATCTCTTGTTGTTTTCCAGCTTTCACACGCATACGTAAGGGTTGATAGTACATTTGATTTGAATAGCCTAAGTTTTGTGTTTGTGCTAATGAGTTTTGATTTCCACAACTTTTCAAGGCTTCTGAAAGACATTGCTGCTTTAGCCAGTCTGATTCTAATTTCTTTGCTCGTATCCCCTTCTCGATCAATGTGACTTCCAAGATAGATAAAGTGATCGATCTCTTCTACTGGTTTGTTTTCCATGTATATTTTGTCACTTGTTGGAATTAAACTTTTCATGACTTTAGTCTTTTCATGATTGACCTCAAGCCCAATTTTGCTGGCTATTGATGATAGTTCATTTGTGTTTTCCTGCATCGTTTTTATCTGACTGCTGATGAGAACTATGTCATCAGCAAAGTCGAGGTCCTCCAAATGGTCTCCTTGTATCCATTCGATGCCTTTATTACCAGTGCAGCATTTCTTCATTATGAAGTCCATAACAATTCCAAATAACAAGGGCGATAAAATACATCCTTGTTTAACCCCAGTTTCTATTGGGAAACATTCGCTCAGTCCTTCCTCTGTTCGAACTGCACATGTGTAACCATCATACATGTCTTTGATAATATTTATGATTTTTGATGGTAAACCATATTGCTTCAGAATTTTCCACAAAGAATCTCTATGAATACTATCAAATGCTTTTTTGAAGTCGATAAAGTTAAGTACAAAAGGTTTTTGCTTTTCAATGTGTTCCTCCAATATAAGTCGTAGAGTGAAAATGTGGTCAAGACAGCTTCTCCCTTTTCTAAACCCAGCCTGTTCTTCACGCATTACTGTATCTATTGAATCCTTTATTCTATTTAGGATGATTTTACAGAATAACTTTGAGGCAACTGACAAAAGTGTCACGCCTCTCCAGTTGTTACAATCTCTAAGATTGCCCTTTTTTGGGATCTTAACAATGATTCCTTTTTTCCATTTATGAGGCGTCTTCTCTGTTTTCCAAATGATGTTGAACATTTTTTGGAGATGTATTAAATTATGGCTATCAATTGCCTTGAGGATCTCAGCTGTTAACTTATCCTCCCCAGCAGCCTTGTTATTGGTCATTAGCTTTAAGGTGGTTTCTATTTCACTCAAGGTGAAGTCATCTAAATTTACATCTAATTCTGCTGCTGGTGTTTCAGCTTCAAAATCTATTAAACTGTGAGGTAGTGGACGGTTAAGAATTTCTTTGAAGTGTTCCGCCCAACGGGCTTTTATGTCTGCGCTTGTTGTTAGCATTAATCCAGATTTGTCTAGAATTGGTGTTCCACTGGATGTATAGGTGTTTGTCAGCATCTTTTGTACAGTATAGAGAGTTCTGCTGTCTCCTGTAATTGCAGCTGTCTCTGCTTTCTCTGCCAAGTTGTCTATATAAGCTCTTGTATCTCTTCTTGCCGAACTTTTCACTTTGTTGTCTAATTCTTTGTATGTTGCTTTTGCCAGAACCTTTCCAAGATCTGTCTTTACATTAGTCATGGCTCTCTTTGCTTCTCTTCTCTCTTTGATGTATTTCCATGTGGTGTCTGAGACCCAAGCTCGTTTTTCCATTTTCTTCAGTCCGGCACTTGCTTCTGCTGCTGTCATTAGTATTTTGCTCTGTGAGTCCCACATTTCATTGATATCTAAGTCTATTTCACCGAGTGCTGAATAACAATTACTTAGCTCTATGTTAAACTTTTCCTTTATGGCTTCATCTTTCAGTTTATGACTATCAATTTTATGTGTAATTGACCTCTTCTGTTGGTTTCTAAATTTTAATCTTATTTTCCCAATGCACAAGTTGTGGTCACTATTAACATCAGCACCTCTGTAAGCTCTTACATCTATTAATGATGATCTGAATTGTTGTTTAATACATAGGTGGTCAATTTGATTTGAGGTTCTATCATCAGGAGATATCCATGTTGTTTTGTGAATATTTTTGTGTGGAAATAATGTCCCACCTATAACTAAATTTTCTATTAAACATAATTCTATTAATCTTTCTCCATTCTGACTTGTTGTATTACAGCCTTCTCTCCCCATCACATGTTCCACTCCTGCGTTATCTTGTCCTACTTTGGCATTGAAGTCTCCCATTACAATTAAAAGATCGTGTTTTGGTATTTTGTTTATAAGTTGTTGCAGTTGGTTATAAAAATCGTCCTTAACTTCATCATCAGCTTCGTTAGTAGGCGCATAACACTGAATAATTGAAAGTCTTCCATGTTTTGTTTTGTATCGTGTTCGTATCAGACGGCTGTTTACCGGTTCCCATTCTAATAAACTTCTTGCAGCTTTGTCTGTCATCATTATGCCTACTCCTTCACGGTGTTTTCCATCTTCCCTTCCAGAAAAAAAACTACTATTTTATTATCAATAGATCTCCTACCTGTTCCAAGCCAGCGCATTTCGCTTAATCCTAAAATATCTAGATCGTATCTGTCCATCTCGCTCGCGACCTGTGCATGTTTCGTCGGAGCGGCCATTGTTCGCACATTCCAGAATCCTATTTTTGTTGTTGTTTTAGGGCCGAAAAAACTACCACTACTATCTACTGCTAATTTACACATTCTGTATCAGGTCTACGTTTCATTAACAACATCGTTTTTACGATAGCGGCTTGTTAAACCTCTGATCAACGGTTCTATACCAAGCCGGAGAAAAATAATTCCTCCATTTTGGAAACAACCGGAACTGTTTTGATATACATATATATTTCTTTACCTCTATCGCTCTTTCTATCATGTTCACATGATGTATATTGCATTATTGGTGCCCTTTTCTTCCACAAATCGACATTGTTCCTCACTTATTTCTTGTTTTATTTTGTCGTTAACACGTCTCTTGATAATTCCTACTAATATTTTATTCATATGGCTTATGAGACTAATAGTGCAATGGCCTTCGCAATCAGTGGCTTTTGACTTCTTCGGTATGGCTACAAGTTAGATTTTAGAAATTCTTCGGGTATGTGTTATATATGTCATTGATTAATTTAGACTAGCACTCTCAGCTATCCTAAAGCATTTATCTTTTAGATTGTTATATTGTCGGGACCTGAAGCTTTGCTACTTTTCATATGTTGAATTTACTCCCCCACTTCATTCTGCACTATTGGTGGTCATGTGACTTTGTTTCAATTGTTTAGTTATGGTCATTCATCATCATAGAAATGACGGATATATTCTGTCCATCTTTACATTATCTTCTCCTATCACAGTATTATATTTCCTTCCTTTGATTTCACACATCATGAAATTTTGACTTCTTTTCTTCCTGTTAATTCATTTCACTGATTGTGCATCGATGTTGAGTCTTTCTTTTGTTGTTTTTTAATTTCTTCACATTGTTGCTTTAACCATCCTCCCAGTGCTTCTCTGCATTAAAAAAAAATCTCTTTGTGCAATATTTTGTATGTGCTTTCTTCTTTCTTATGTTTTCGTCTTTCGTCTATTAGTTCTAGTATTTCTTCTGTCATCCATTCCCTTTTGTTGATTCTTTTATTCGCTGGTATTACTTCTTTTGATGTTTGCTGAAACAGGCATTCTGAGACACGCTTTCTGATTGCTGTGGCCTGCAGTAGGACATATAAATAAGAATTGACAGATGAGTATTGAAGACACAATGGACAGCTAATACGAGCAACAAGGGCGTTCCAAAAAGAGACAAAGGAAAAAAAAGGAAGCGTATTACCAAGAATTTAACATAGTTGTATCTTTGTAAAATTAACACAGCAAAAACAGAGGCTATAAGAATAAGCAAATTAAGACACCCATTAAACATCAAGATCAAAGATAAAGAAATAAAACAAGTAGAGGAATTCAAGTATTTAGGCACAATGTTCACAGAAGATGGAAAACTAGACAGAGAAATTGACATGAGAATACAAAAAGCGAATGCTGTCACATACCAGCTTTCACCATTGCTAAGACATCCGAACATTTCTATGCCAGCTAAACAACAAATGATAAATAGCATCTTCATACCAACTTTGCGCTATAAAAGTCAAACATGGACCCTTTCTAAATCACATTTAAGAAAGATCAATACATGTGAGATGCGATGCTTGAGAAAAGTAACAAACAACACAAGAAGAGATAGAATACCAAATGAAACCATAAGAAAAATGGTAGGAACAAAACCCTGCCAAGAATATATACAACAACAACTTAAATGGTTTGGCCACCTGATCAGAATGAATCCTCACCAATCACCATCGAGGGCGTTCTTCTCGAGAATGCATGGAAAAAGACCACGAGGAAGACCCAGAAGAAGATGGATAGATGCAGTGACAGAGACATGTAACAACAAAGGAAAATCACTAATTCAGACAATTCGAGCAGCACAAGAACGACAAATGATATAAACCACGACACCTTTTAGGTATCAGTGAAAAGAGAAAAGAAGAAGAAGAAGAAGTATCTTTGTAATGAGAATGAAACATCTGAAATATATTGTACAACTTGAAAAGTGAAGGGAAAAAACATTTAGGGATACAGTAAAAAAAAAAAAAACAATAACAGTTATTTTGAGAGAATAGTTTGACAGGAAATTAACAATAGAATTAATAAATAACTGTAGATATAGAAAGTTCTGAAAAAAACATAATCACCTACGCCAGCATGCACCGCGCTTATCGCTAATAAATGATGTCATTACTCACGTTTAACACATAGTCCGTGAAACTCTACAGAATTCATGCGATGACATTTCTCAGCGACACTCCATGGCTTGTAAACACAAACGCTTCCATAATGTGCCCAACCTCTTTGGCAGTATAGATCATTGATTCGGTCGCTAAAGGTTCCAACACCCAAAAAAGCTGAGGAAGAACCATCTTTGAGAGCTGATTCTGGGAAATGCGAAACTTCTCCTTCACCTTCTGCAAGGTCGGAGTATAGTTGACCTTCATCAGGAGCTGGCTGCAGGATGCTTGGTTCTGACACGGGAAGACCTTGAGAGAAATTCACAGCGTTGTCTTCTCTCATGAGATTACTGACAGGATCCTTAGTATGAACTTCTGTGGTAACAATGAAACGGACATGGTTAGATTACTTGTAAACATTTATTCTTACTTGTTGCAAAAAATACAAGTGTTTTACACCCTCCCCACTTTTTTTTTCTCTATCTCTCTCTCTTACTTACACACAATAATTAAAATAATAATTATTATTATTAGAGGTATAATCATAACATCATTATTGGTATCGGTACAGGTATAATAATAATACTTATTATAGCATTTCAAGGTACAAGACTATACAGATTTGACTGCTTTCGAACAAATAATAAACATCAAATGGCAGGACGGAGCCAAGGAACACGATAGGAGCTTGGTGCTGTCAGTTCTCAAAGTGATGGTTTGCACCAGGATCGGTGATGCATCCAGACCCCACTACATCTCTTTGTGTTGCCTCTAGAAACAGAATTACCAGTTTAGTTTGGCAAAGTGAGTAGGGATCGAAGAGGGAAGGCAATCAGGTGCTCAAAAATGTTGCGCTGAAGTCGGATGTTGTGGGCCAAAGAAACAATTAAACAAACACACAGCGCATCTACGGCCTCGTAATATACTTTTAAGGGCGGATGACGACGAAGACTAGCAGTTCCTATAGCAGTCATTGGTGAACGCCAGAAAGAAAGACACGGCAGGACAAAGAGACCAACTAAGACATCTTTCTGCACTATCCATTTGTTGTGACAGCTCTCAGAGGTCTAAGACTGAGGTGGATAGAGCGTGTTAGAAGAAGGAACAAAAACTGCATCCACAAGCAAATGTTCTATGAGGAGCTTTCACATTGGAAACAACCTGTGGGTTGGTCAAAGTCTGAGAAACAAAGATGGCAGGAGGACATCCCTTAGCGAATTCCTTTTTCATGAAAAAGATAGAGAAAAACTGTCAGACGATAGCAATATATGAAGAAAACATATAAGAAGCAACATAGTTCAGATGTTTAGAAATGAAAAGAAAGGAAGTCGAAGTTGGAAGACAAAAAGCACAAGAGAAAAGACAAAAGAGAAAGAGATAAGACACATTGACAACAATCAACAAAACTGCCTCGTTCAGTCTGCAAGAACTGTCATTCTAATCATCATCATCAAGCACCGGGCCTGCTGGCATAGGGATCATGTCTCTACACAACTTTCGATCTCGACAGTTATTTATAATTTCTGTTGTTGACCTTCTACCAAGCCATTCTCTTAAGCTGTCTGGTATCTTTTCTCTTTGCTGCCCTCTATCTGATTCCAATAATGGCAACATTTATCATGAAAGAAGCTGAACTGCAATACAACCCCGGTCAGTTAGTTACTATTGAAGATGAACACCTGCCTATTGCCAAACTTTAGTGAAAACGTAAAAATGTCACATGGATATAATAATAATTTGTACAACATACTTGATCCTTACTTGTCTCACTTTTAGAAAAATGAGATCTCTCGTATGTTTGAGCAGTATTTTAATGAACAAAAGAAGTTTGTGTCAGATCGTTTCTCTGCGATCAAAGATCGTTTGTAATTTACAAACAGCTTTGTCGTTTAGATCTACAAAGCGGCATTTTAGCTATATCCTAGAAGTTTGGCAACACTTATGGCTGAAGGTGGTCCCATCAGATGGTTCTCTGCAGCTCTACTCGCGGCCCCGCTTAGTATTATATTTTTTAAATATATGATAAGATCCTTTCCGTCTTGTCAGACGGTCTAGTGGAGGCTATTGTGTATTTGTTTTTCAGGTTTTGTTTTTGCCGAGCAGCTTCTCTCATGGCTAATTCTACTAATGTTTGACAAACACACACAGTCACAGAATGAACAAATCAGGTCCACTGATCAACGGGGTTAGCCAGCTTTTTTTCATGAGTCTTTTCTCGTTTAAGTTTTGTCTTAGCACAGTCTCAAATGATGTTACACCGTTCCTAATACATGCTCTCCATGATGTGCGATCACTTGCCAGATGTTCCCAGACATTTTCACAGATGGAGAAGTCATTCAGAGATGATTTACATATATCTCTATATCGTAGTTTAGGTCTGCCGATTTGTCTTTTTCCGTATGTTAGTTCACCATAATTAAATTAATGGCAATAGCGAGAAAGAAAGAAAAACTAAACATCATAATAGATAATACAACTCTGAAGCAAGTAGACAATTTTAAATATCTGGGTAGCACGTTAACACAAGAAAATAACCAAGAGACAGAGATAGATATACGGTGTAACAAAGCACGACAAGTTATAGGCCAAGTATCAACACTATTGAAAAACAAAGCAATAACTACGGAAGCAAAAAGGGCAATATACAAATCAATTTTTCTACCAACTCTGTGCTATCAGTGCCAGAATTGGACGCTTGACTCTAGAACAATAAGAAAGATAACGACCACCGAAATGAAATGTGTCAGAAGAATGACAGGAAACAGCTTAAGGGACAGAGTAAGAAACACCGACCTGAGGAAGAAACTCGAAATTGAACCAGCCATCGAATACATAAAGAAACAACAGATAAATTGGTTCGGCTACATAACAAGACAAAAAGAACTAACAATGACTCAAAGAACCATAAACAAACGCTACGAAAACGCCAGATTAAGAGGAAGACCGAGAAATAGATGGATAAAGGGAATACTAGAGTCATTAGGAGGGATAACATCAGAAGAGGCCAACAGAAGAGCAAAGAATCGCAGATTGTATCTCCCTTCGACGCCAACGGCAGCAGACGAAGGATAGAAGAAGAAGAGGAAGAGTTCACCAAATAGTATTTGCATGGGGATGCGTTTTCTTCCTTTTTAAAATATATTTTATATATGTGCTTATCTATACTCGTGTGTTCGGTTCATCACATTAATTTAAGTAGACTTGTTTTTTCCTCCCCGTTTCGGTATATTGATTCCCAACATTTGTTTTGTCCACTTTTTCATATTGTCATTGCAGCACAGTTTGATCAGGGTTAGTGTATTAGTTATCATTGATCAAATGCAATGGTTCTCCGCACTCAATTGTTATCGTCTTTATTATTTTTAACATTTTTCTATATCGAAGGATCGGCGATAGCTCAGTGGTTAGTGAACCGGACTACAAAGGACAAGAGGTCGGGTTCGATCCTGATCGACGGCTTTCGGGTTCACCCAGCCTTAAATGGGTACCGGATCTTTTCTAGGAAAGTAAAGCGACACGGGTGTAATACCAACAACATTACCCCAAAAATCATGTGCCGAAGGTCTATAAAAAATATGGTCACTAACACCATAAACCCTATACGCCACTTGGCACCTTACATTTTCTTTCTATATTGACCTTGCATTTTGAGTTCTTTTATAACATTGCAGAATTTAATGTATGCTTGTATGTGTCCCAATTGTATCCCTTTCTTCATGCATTTTAAAATAAGTTTTCATATTTTTACTCTGTAATTGTCGGTTCTGGCTTTATCTGTTCATCCTTCTTGCACGAGTTTCAGTTTTTTTTAAAATACACAATACATTTGACGCAAATCTGATAAAACTGGGAAATAATAATCGGCTCAAGTGCTAAATACTGAGTACAATTGAAGGACATGTAGTTGAACTGTACCAGTACCGTTTACTTACGGGCAGCTGGCTACAACTATTGCCTAGTGACCCCTGATTTAAACACGTTAACAATTGATATGCTGCTGCCTACTGCTGCACTGGACAAACATACATTTACTGTATATTCAATACATTTCAAATAATTCTTTATAATCAGCTTGTAATTATTAGTACGAGAACAAATCTTGATTATAATGTCTTGTAATGGCACATAGAAAAATACTGAATTAACATAAATATGTGCATTGTTTTACATATCTAATGAAAAATAGTACTTTTAATATCGTCCATCTATTACCATTTAAATAAGAAATTCTTATGTTATATAATGTGTAAGTAGACAAAGGAGACAGGGGCGATTGTAATAATTACAGGGCATTTCTCTCCTTAGCACAGCCGGCAAGACTTTTGCGAGAGTATTACTAAAACGCCAGCATAGACTTGCAGAACGTGTTCTTCCCGAGTCTCAATGCGGCTTCAGGGCCAGGAGATCAACTATAGACATGATTTTCACACTCAGACAACTGCAAGAAAAATGTCGGGAACAAAATATGCCGCTCTATATTGCCCTTGTGGATCTCTCAAAGGCTTTCGACTCAGTAAACAGAGATAGGCTCTACAGGGTGTTAGAAAGCATAGGCTGTCCACCTAAATTACTTAAGCTGACTATGTCCTTTCATGAAGACATGAATGCTAAAATCCACTTTGATGGGAGTTCATCAGAGAGTTTTAAAGTCAACAACGGAGTGAAACAGGGATGTGTCCTCGCCCCCACCCTTTTTGGTATATATTTTGCTGCCCTAGCAAATTACGCCTTAGAAAACAGCTCAGGGGATATTTACATTCGCACAAGATCAGATGGCTCATTGTTCAACTTAGCACAACTAAGAACAAAAACAAAAACAAATGTTGCCCTATTTAAAGAACCTTTATTTGCTGACGATGCTGCCCTAGACGCTCATAGAGAAGCCACCCTACAATCGCTGATCAACAACCTGGACAAAGCATGCGACCTTTCTTCACTGTCAATTAATGTTCAGAAAACAGTAATACTAAGTCAAGGCGACATTAAACCTCTATTAATGACTCTAAAAGATTGTCCACTAGAATCAGTTCAGAAATTTACATGTCTTGGATTCACAATTACGCAAACCATTTCTCTTGATGATGAAATAAACAGTCGAATTGTTAAAGCAGCTGCGATCTTCGGCAAACTCACAGAAAGGGCCTGGAACAACACGAAACTAACACTGAAGACTAAACTCTTAATATATCAAACTTGTGTGCTGAGCACACTGTTATATGGACCTGAAACCTGGACAACATACTAAAACCAGGAAAAAAGACCAAATGTCTTCCACATGCAATGTCTCCGCAGAAAAATACACATCAAATGGCAGGACAAAATAATCAACTTAACTGTCCTGCAACGTGCTAAGACCCGAACAATCATGTCGATGCTCAGATGTCAAAGACTAAGATGGCTGGGGCACGTCCAGCGAATGGAAGAAAAGCGCATCCCCAGGCAAATACTATATGGCGAACTAACACACGGAAAAAGACAAATCGGCAGACCTAAACTACGATATAGAGATATCTGTAAATCATCTCTGAATGACTTCTCCATATGTGAAAATGACTGGGAACATCTGGCAAGTGATCGCACATCTTGGAGAGCATGTATAAGGAATGGTATAACATCATTTGAGACTGTGCTAAGGCAAAACGTAGAAGAGAAAAGACTCATGAAAAAGGATGGAAAACCTGTGGGCCAGTGGGCCTGACTTGTTCATTCTGTGACCGCGTGTGTTTGTGAAACACTGGTAGAATTAGCCACGAGAGAAGCTGTTCGACTAAAACAAAACCTAAAAAAATATACACAATAGCTTCGACTAGGCCGTCTGACAAGACGAAAAGGGTAGATGACAATGTTCGAGTTGAAATGTTTCAGGACAACTCTTAAAATAATTAGGAAAGAGCAGACAAATATTAACGCCAGAATCGCTGTTGTAGACACCCTTCCTCAAACAACATATCATAGCAGAAGATGTAGGGTTTAATATAATGTAGGGTTTAATATAATGTAGGGTTTAATATAATGTAGGGTCTAATAAGATGTAGGGCAGTAGGGATCTTAATAGACTGGCACATAACTAACGGTTATGTCAAACTAACGCGTTGTCAGGAAGATCAAGCGTCCGATGCATTCAAATCCTACATCGACGCAGGTTAACAACAACAATTGCGTCACATTTGGTTCAGAATGAAAAAGAAAATACTATATTTCCCTATAAGTGTTCACAGCATAATAAGATTAGTCAAGAAAGAAGGAAAGAAGTCTACATACTTTACCCACAACCAAGTCAAATTTAATATAATTATAAAACACACAAAAAGCAGTCTCTTAGAAACTATCACTTCACATAGCGTAATACTAAATACAATTAAATATTACTTTGTTCTTTTTTCAATGGCCAAAGGGTGCTTAAAGAGATGTGACAGGGTTCTTTCTTCTGTAATTTACTATTTGATACAGCTCTCTGAAAGAACAATATCTATATCATGTCAATTACAGTAGACGTGCAGCCGATGTCTGGACTAGGTGTCACGAACAAGTTAAACAGCGTATTTACACTACAACAAAGTTACAATCGAATTCTTTCTTTCTCACTGTCTTGAATGCAACAAATGTTAAAAAAGGTCAACGTGTTAACTCACGACATTGACATTTTCGCATCAACTATGTGAAGTGACGTAGAAGTGATTGACACTTATGTTTATTTAACAGAGTTATCTGGTCTGGTTGCTTAAATACTAAACTGTGTTAACTCGTTCACTTGTTGGTGTTATATTTAGCACATTCAACAAAAACGCGCATCCACGTCAACCTATTTGGAAGTCCCAAGGAACTCTTAAACACGTCAAACACACAAACACAATGGGGCGATATTTGTAGACATTATGAAACAGATAACGATAGAAAAGAAGGCAAAGAAGTACGAGCTATTTCGTTACATACTTTTACATTTAAAAAAGACAAAACAAAAAATAACTCAGTAGCTGCTATCCTTTAGCTATCCGCAAACGAAATATATTATTAATGTTCTCCCTATTCACAATGCACAGCCAATATATTCTATACATGCCTTCTTATTGTAGCATACCACAAATCTCACGCAACTGTTGTTGTCTATGCTTCAGGTTTCAGACAATCTCTCCTCCTGGCATTCATACAAGCTTTACAAACGTTGATATCCTTTCTCTAGGACAATCATGCACACTATGCAGACGTTAATCTCCCGTCTCCAGGACACACATACACACTATATGTAATGTTGATATCCCTTCTCAGGACAACCATGCACACAATGCAGACGTTGATATACCTTCTTTAGGACTATCATGCACACAATGCAGACGTTGATATACCTTCTCTAGGACAATCATGCACACTATGCAGATACTGATATCACTTCTCTGTGACATTCATACGCACTATACAGTCGTTGATATCACTTCTCTATGACAATCATACGCACTATGCAGACGTTGATATTCGTTCTCTAGGACAATTATGCACACTATACAGACGCTGATATCCCTTCTCTTCCACATTCATTTACTGTATGCAGACCTTGATATCCCCTCTCTAGTACAAGCACACTATACATACGTTGATATCTCTTTCCAATATGACAATCATACACACTACGTTGATATCCCTTCACTACGGCAATCATATGCACTGTACAGACGTTCAGATATTCCATCTCTACGACAATCATACACAGTGTGCAGACGTTGATATTCCATCTCTACGACAATCATACACAGTGTGCAGACGTTGATATTCCATCTCTACGACAATCATACACAGTGTGCAGACGTTGATATTCCTTCTCTACGACAATCATACACAGTGTGCAGACGTTGATATTCCTTCTCTACGACAATCATACACAGTGTGCAGACGTTGATATTCCTTTTCTACGACAATCATACACAGTGTGCAGACGTTGATATTCCATCTCTACGACAATTATACACAGTGTGCAGACGTTGATATTCCTTCTCTACGACAATAATATCCACGTACATACCTTCTAACGTTACTTCTTTGTTAGACAGTAGTTGTGAAATGTGTTGAGATGTGTTGAAATGTGTCAATAACTGGACAAACTTTGTTACATCTTGAGTCTATTTCTGTTGCCTGCATGCTGATATATATCAGGGTGCTGCCTAAGTATTTCTGCACTGGTTCACTGGACGATTTTCTCTCTGACCAACATGGCTTCGGGTTTCACCCAGCCTCAAAGAATGAATATTTTTTATTTTATTTTTTATTTTTTAACGTTTAAGAAAGTGGGGCTTGATATTGATATTATCATTCGCTGATGTGCCGTTTGTCACTAAGAAATAATGACACTAGCAACAAACTCAACAGATGTCAAAGAGTGTGACGGGAACCTTCATGGAGCCGATCTGAGCTGCTCAAAAGTATGGACATTGCTGAATGGACTGCAGCTGTAAAGTCAAACTTTGTTATATATTTAACAGACTCCATGACAAAACAATCAGGACCACGACTGGAAACATAAAGTTATCACCTATCTCAGAACTAAGTACCACCAACTGATGGGAGCCGCGATAGCTCAGTGGTTAGTGAACTGGACTACCACGGACAAGGGGTAGGGTTCGATCCCAACCGACGGCTTCCGTGTTCACCCTGCCTTAAATGGGTACCGGATTTTTTTTCTGGGAAAGTAAAGCAGCACGGGCGTAATACTGACCACATTACCCCAAAAATCATGTGCTGAAGGTCTGTAAAATATAGGGTCGCTAACACCATATTTCCCTATACGCCACTTGGCGTGACGGGGGTACTTTACTTTTTTTTTTTTTTACCACCAAATGATAAAAGACTAATTAGAACTAAGTACCACCAACTGATAAAAGACTGATCAAGAAAGGCAGCAGATAAAATAATTTCTTAGGCTGACTACTTACGCAACAGAGATTTAGCTTTTTGGGAAGTGCAAAGACAATCACAGTAACTTTGTGGAATCAATCAATGGCTCATCGTGCATCCCTAGACCGGCCGTATGATAATCTTACGGTCTGTTGTTTAATGTGCGACGGAGATAATCTGACAACTAACTGTGTGTCTATATGTTCGGAATTGGAGTCAACAACGATCGCCTAACATCATCAAGCGCTATACATTTTTTTAAAATATACGACGATCATCATTTTCATGGGGACGTGAACTTCCGGTTTATTGTGGATAGGCGGCGGGAACAATTGAAGGCTATGTCTGAAAAGTGTTCCTTGTTGCAGTTTCCTCATATTCCAAGTCCGGCTTGTTGCAGGGGCTATTGAGTTAAGTGCTCTGTGCACACCGTGAGCTGTGTGTCTCATCCGTTTTGATCATGTTTCGATATCCCGCTTGTTTACGATGAATGAAGACATCGTATGACAGGGAACAGTTGGCTGTGTTCACTTTTTGCGCGGTTTCGCTTTATGTCTTTTGGCGTGTGCTGAGACTGCTACGATGGGGACTACAGTTGCCTTTCTTTGTTTGGGAGATGAGATATTAATTCGGATGATTACGCTGGCACGGTCGGTTGAGCAATTATGGATTTTAATTCGTTTGCAGCGATACCGGGCCTTCCATAACCAAATAACCAAATCAGGGGTATGATGAGAACAGATCCAATATATTTTATATATCAAAAACAAACACTGCCAATCAATACATTACGCAAACATCTAATTTCAAGAAAACAGCATTTCACTTATAGTTAAAAAAACAGAGTTTCTCACACTTTTTTTATAATTACAGTTCTGTGTACATTCAAACAATCAACAACCCTCTTTTATAATAACTAAACAGCCGTCCTATTTCCTTTACCTAAAGAAAAATAACCTGCTATTATATTTTATATTTAACAAGTGACCAACCACCTCCTCTTAATTTCCATATATATATATATATATATATATATATATATATATATATATATATATATATATATTAGTGTTCAATTATCAATATTCCTTGTAATCGTGTCATGCAAATATAAGAGTAATTACAAATAATCGTCTAGATCTTCCAAAAAACATGTGACGACCTGCCAGTTGGTAATCTCCGACATAAAACCTTTCTGGTACTATACTCAGTTACCATGGTCTAGTGACATTTGGCAACAAAATAATTAGATCAAGATTGATGGTAATTAGCATACAATAGATAAGCAAATACTTACTTATTATACAAAGGCCTTTGATGCCGATCCCTCCGAAACCGTCACAGTACAAAGCAACGGCTCTATCTGATGACCCCTGACCTCTAGTCATACAGAATCGGTCGTACTGGTACCAGCCCTTGGGACACAAGCTGTTATCGTTAGATAGAGGAGATCCGTCTGAAAGAAAACAAGTTCCATCGAAATTAATGAGCTGATTAAAAAGAAATAAAGGCAAATGAAATGTGTCCATATCTTACTTCGACATCACTTTACATTACAGACCAGAAACTTTCTATTCTCAAATTACTTCTTAATCGTTGGTCGAATTCACAACGCTTCGTTATAAGTGCTTAAATTCTTATATTTCTTATCTTTAATTTACGCCCTTTTGTCAGTCTTAAAGGAAAGACCTTTGGCCAAAACATCGGGGCTGAATTTAGTGATATCCTTTCCACATAGCAACAATAAAAATGTTATTTTTGTCAGGAATGACGAGTAGCAGAAATTGTAAAGCTAGATGGGTTAGATTATTGAAGTTGTCTATCTCTTACCCCTATAAATTGCTCGTAAATAGTCATTTGTTTTACCACGGAAGCAAGATCGTAATTTTGTCTATTCAAGAAACAGCCCTTGCACTGTTAGGTGTATACAACATTGTGAAATGTGCAATTTTATTAATATGTACTCAGCTCAAGAACGTATAAATATCGAACCATAAAATTGATATACAAATTGATACTTTAATTTGGCAAAAACTCATCTCAGGTAAAGGCTAATACGTTTGTCAGAATCTAAGAATGAAGATACCCTAGTGTTAAATCCCTATCATTCCCCTCATACTGATAATTTATTAGAGTGATCCAGGCGGCTATGGGCAGGACACTGCGTTTAATGCCTCCATCCTTGCATCTGACGTATGTCTTCAAAAGAAATACAAAATCAACTCTGGTAGCCCTCGATCTTGTAGATGCCAATAATCGTGTGAATTATGGAGCGCTCTGCTGTGCTATTTTTGACTAGCGGTTCGCACGCTGAATAACATCAACATTAAGGTGGAGAAAAGTAGCGCTAAGTTTCCGTGCCTAGACATCTGATCCGTGTATCCGATATAAACCAGCTTTGTTTAAAGCATGTACAGCCAGAGAAGAGCAGTTGTATAGTTTATGGCTTTCTGAACTCTTGTAGATGACATCATACATGACGTGTTACGTGAACACAGACTGGATAGAGCATGAACAGCAAGGTATCTGCAAGAAATGTGGATCAGATAAACACATGGTGTAAAAGCTAAAAAAAAAAAAAAAAAAAAAAAAAAAAAGTAAAGTACCCCCGTCACGCCAAGTGGCGTATAGGGAATATGGTGTTAGTGACCAGAAATTTTACAGACCTTCGGCATATGATTTTTGTGGCAATGTGGTCGGTATTACGCCCGTGCCGGTTTACTTTCCAAGAAAAAAATCCGGTACTCATTAAAGGCTGTGTGAACCTGAAAGCCGTCGGTTGGGATCGAACCCTACCTCTTGTCCTTTGTAGTCCAGTTCACCAACCACTGAGCTATCGCGGCTCCCGGTGTAATAGCAAGGGTGCACTTAAATACCGAAACACAGCTTCTGTCATGTCGTATTCGCTGAATAACATAACGGTGAGGGACACCCTCTCTTTCATCCACTGCAATTATATAGACATCAAGAACAGCCATATTCTTAAATATTTGGAAATAACCTTTGTTATGACTGTTTCTCTCAAACGCCACGTTAGAAATGTTCAAAATGTAAAGAGGAGAGTAATCTTGATCAAGGTAGAGACTGACCAAAGTAATAATTTAACTCGGCAGGGAATGCTTCAATGTAAAATATATATGGTGTCACTGAGGTCGTATAACAGAATCCATCGAAAGATTGTCATCACATCAGGACCCCATCATTTATACAGACTGTTCAATGTTCGCTGCCAGCGCAGCAGTTGACGATTTGTGACATTCCAACTGGGCAGAGAAGTGGCTAATATTTGTAGAATAACGGTACCCACCATGAGGATGGAGACGCAGCAGCGATATCATGGCTTGTTTTACAGATTGTGATGTGTGTATCATTGTTTGCGCCGGACATGCAAGTTATATAGGTTACATCACTCGGCAAGTGTGGATACATTGCCTAGATGTCTCATTAGTTAGCACTTTAACATGGATGTACTGTCCTGGTTACGATGGGGTTAGCACAAAGAAATCGCAGATACATTAGCAGATAGTGCCAGCAGTGAGTGCCAGCAGATAGTGCCAGCAGATAGTGCCAGCAGTGAGTGCCAGCAGATAGTGGCAGCAGTGAGTGCCAGCAGTGAGTGCCAGCAGATAGTGCCAGCAGTGAGTGCCAGCAGTGAGTGCCAGCAGATAGTGCCAGCAGTGAGTGCCAGCAGATAGTGCCAGCAGTGAGTGCCAGCAGATAGTGCCAGCAGATAGTGCCAGCAGTGAGTGCCAGCAGATAGTGGCAGCAGTGAGTGCCAGCAGATAGTGCCAGCAGTGAGTGCCAGCAGATAGTGGCAGCAGTGAGTGCCAGCAGATAGTGCCAGCAGTGAATGCCAGCAGATAGTGGCAGCAGTGAGTGCCAGCAGATAGTGCCAGCAGTGAGTGCCAGCAGATAGTGCCAGCAGTGAGTGCCAGCAGATAGTGCCAGCAGTGAGTGCCAGCAGATAGTGCCAGCAGTGAGTGCCAGCAGTGAGTGCCAGCAGATAGTGCCAGCAGTGAGTGCCAGCAGATAGTGCCAGCAGTGAGTGCCAGCAGATAGTGCCAGCAGTGAGTGCCAGCAGATAGTGGCAGCAGTGAGTGCCAGCAGATAGTGCCAGCAGTGAATGCCAGCAGATAGTGGCAGCAGTGAGTGCCAGCAGATAGTGCCAGCAGTGAGTGCCAGCAGATAGTGCCTGCAGTGAGTGCCAGCAGATAGTGCCAGCAGTGAGTGCCAGCAGATAGTGCCAGCAGTGAGTGCCAGCAGATAGTGCCAGCAGTGAGTGCCAGCAGATAGTGTCAGCAGTGAGTGCCAGCAGATAGTGCCAGCAGTGAGTGCCAGCAGATAGTGCCAGCAGTGAGTGCCAGCAGATAGTGCCAGCAGTGAGTGCCAGCAGTGAGTGCCAGCAGATAGTGCCAGCAGTGAGTGCCAGCAGATAGTGCCAGCAGTGAGTGCCAGCAGTGAGTGCCAGCAGTGAGTGCCAGCAGATAGTGCCAGCAGATAGTGCCAGCAGTGAGTGCCAGCAGATAGTGCCAGCAGTGAGTGCCAGCAGTGAGTGCCAGCAGTGAGTGCCAGCAGTGAGTGCGGCCTAACTCTGGACAAATAGGACATGACAAAATTTGTTCTAAGGAGGAAGAAGAGCATGAGTGGACAAAGACGTCTACAATGAGAGACTAATGGGTTTAATGGCAGATAGGGGATTTAGTCGATCTGACTGCCTACTGGGAGAAGAATATATATATCTACAATCAAAACCTGACAGTAAAAATGAGTCTGAATATGCTTCTAGAAAAGCAGGAACTGACGGCGAAGGGGATATGAGGATAGAGGCAGATATAGAGAAATACCTATTAGAGTTGTCCAAATTTGTGACGGCACATACAAAATGTGAAATTATGATGTTAAATAATGTTTGATTTAATGATATCTTGTTAGAGGGTTGCATACTAATGGGATGGAAAAAATCAAATCGACTCAGGTATGAAATAATCAATTTTGGACAACAAAAGCTATTAAAATTTAAGTCATATTGTTTTCAAAGCCAAGTTAATATGCAATAGGAGCATTAAATACAGATAACTTTAAAATGAAAACGAAATGAGCTAGAAACTAAAATATCATTGACAAACAACTGTATAAAGAGTTATTGAGTTATTTGCGGGTCATCATCATGGCACTCCGAACATGTCCTTAGGTGCTCAGATCCTCTCCTCAGCAAGTCCCGCAGTGTCCAGTGACTGACGACTCCAGTTCTGTGTTGGTTGATAAGTCTTCTTACACGGCCACTAAGTTTTTCGTTTCTGGCTGTGCCCATCTTAACTCCCATCTCTTTCATCCGAAGGAGTGACGTGGATTTCTGGTGGTCGAAGTCCTGTGCTCTGCCCACATCTCAGAGGGCATTGATGATGTCCGCCCGATCCATTGGTTGACCGTCCTCAACGACAGCGCAGCTAGCCAACCTGTCCGCCCTTTCATTTCCCCGTACTCCCGCATGTCCAGGGACATAGACAAAGGTGACCTTACGTATTTTTGACTTCTGCAATGACTCTAACCATTGCATGCGTACAGAGCCCGCCTCCACTTTTTTTATCATGCTCATCGAATCACTCAGTATACAGGCAGGGGCGTAGTCTTGTGACTCTAACCAGTTGAATCCCCTGGTCACTGTCATCACCTCCATCGTCATGCTACTCGTGGTCATGACGTATAAAGAGTGCACCCAGGCAAGTTTCTCACGAGTGGGCAAATCTATTTGCTTCAACATCTCATATGCACCTTCTATTTTCATAAAAAATGAGATCCTGCTAAATCCTTTTTGAAAATCAATCGACAATAATGAAAAAAACAATAAAAATTGTCAACGTTGTCATTAATAAAACAAAGTTGCCTTTAACAGTGACCTGCGAAGCATCCGCTGTCATACGCTATGGGAAGTTAGCTCCTTCTATAAAAACGTCAAAGGTTCCTCCTCAATGTCCCGGAGACACGTTAGATGACGGGATGACATGGTCAGTACCATCTAATATGATCCTATATTATTACAGGCAATTAAAGTTTGTAGATCTGACAGTAACTTCGTAAGTAAAAAAATAAAGAGTCAATGAAACACCAACTCATAAATAAATAAATAAAAATAATTAAATGTATTCAACACACAGTTAGAAAACGCGAAATCAGCATAACAAAGTAGACTTTGCCATGGAACCAGCAGAGAAGTTCTATATTACACGGAGAAGAAAAATAATGACAATCTTTATGACACTGACCTTGACTGGAAAGAAATGGAAGAGAAATCTAAGAATAAGAGTGAGGAGAGAGACCTTGTTCTTTGCTAAATTTCCGAATGGCCTCGATTGATTGGCTGAACTTAGTGGATGTTTTTGGAGTTGGAAGATGAGAGCTTTTCCGCGCAGGTATTGCATTTCAAAACTTGTTGGGTCAGGTAATTGTTGTTACTTGATTGTGGACGGGATTATGTTCGAATCCATAATCTCTGCAGCACTTCGCAACGTGAGACTAACGTTATATTTCAAGGCGCGAGAATACCGCCGCCTTCCTGTCACATTGCACACGCACAGGAAAAGAAAAACGTAACTTATTTTTTTATGGACGCTACAGCAGTGAAGAGCAAAACATATTACATCATCGTCATCATCATCATTATCGTCGTCGTCATGATCATCATGATCATCATGATCATCATTAACATCATCATGTACCATACCGTTTAGTGAAAGCGATCATGTCCTTCCACAATTTTCTGTCCACAGTTCACATTATCAGTTCTGTTGTTAACTGTTTTCAGTGCCACGACAACAAGCTATCTAGTATCTTTTTTCTTTGCCGTCCGCGATCTCTCCTTCCCTGTTTTTTGCCAGTTGTAACCAACTACATTAGTCATGAATTACTCAAGAACAAAACTCTGCATACCGTGATAGTGTTGCAAAAGAACTGTAGCTATTGAAATTATTAAAGTAAATTAGTAAATCGGAGAATGAAACTGACCTTCCTTAGATGCAAATTAAAAAGTGTTCACGTGACTTATCAAGGGTAGAAAATTGAACACAAAATACAAAAGGTTGTAAGAAAAAAGTGTGCATACTACCAGCTCAGCAGAAAAGAACAAATAACAAAAATTAAAAGATTCAGCTCAACAAAAAGAAACACAAATAACAACATGCAGACTCCGACCAGGTCACAAGCGATGAAAGCACACATTTTTCAATACCTTAAAAGTAGAAAGCTCACTTGAGGAGGACTGTGGCACTATTTAAATGGCAAGTGAACATTTTGTACAGAACTGTCAAGCGTGCGATGATATGAACGCCATCATCGATGTAATTAACAAGGTGAAATGTAAGCTTTTGGTTGACACTACATTTATTTATAAACTTATGAAGACTGAGGTCTAAAAGATGACATTCATGAAGAAGGACAGAAGTAATATCAAACACATAACAGAATAAGGAAATAAAGTCCAAACAAGGTTTTATAATTATAAGACACATTTTTGGAACATATGAAAGCACGGATTGAATAAGGAAGTTAACATTGGTGGCTAATGTTCCCAGGAAATAGTCTATTTAGTCCAACCTTCCGGATATGTGTTTAATTTGAAAAGACAAAATAACGTAAGAGTTAAAAGTCTGCAAATTAAAGGAAACTTACACGCCCCAGATAAGCAATTACGTACATATAACAGCAGAATCAGAAGGAATTAAAGACGTTTGTTAAAACTAAAATGACCTTTCAACAATTCCCATGAGTATTTATTTGGTTTATTTTTTAAGCCAGATTATTTCAAACACTATTAACGATGGATCATAAAAACAATGATAAAGAATAATTTAAATTATAATTACAATTATTTATATAAAATGTTATCTTTACATATGGTGAACACTATAATTGAGAGCAGCAGTAATGTTTTATGGACTTATCATTAATTTAGAAGTCTCCTAGCGTGAAATATAAATTTGAAAAAGAAGCTTTCAATGTATCATTTAGTGCCAAACTTAGTTCAAAGATGGATGTGTCTGATTGAAAGTGTAGATATTGCGGCTTGCTGTAAATTACGATATAACCTGTCTACACCCACATTTTGTCCTTCAAAGGCGGATGATAAATATGAGTAGCCATTGTGTGAAGGCAGAAGTGTCAATCAAGTATGTATAAAGGTCAAGTCCGATCAAACCTTCTGTCTTGAAAGTCAAGTACAATAAAATCTTTGTCTTAAAAGTCAAGTACAATAAAATCTTTGTCTTAAAAGTCAAGAACAATAAAATCTTTGTCTTAAAAGTCAAGAACAATAAAATCTTTGTCTTAAAAGTCAAGTACAATATAATGATATCTGCATATGATAAATTAGTTGCAACAAATCTTCAACGTTATCTAAATCATCTTTAGCATTCTATCTTTTATATTGGAAACATATATTGATGTGATTCTGCACGTCTTCGTGTATTTAATACCCGTTTCAGGCGTTGACTTGTCTTCCCATGTACGAGATACCCGTAATCAACGGCCACTCATAATTTGAGTTCGCATACTAGCAAGTCAGTATATGTTGTCTGTGTTTGGTTTGATTCATTTTTAGAACATTCTTTCTAGTTATTTCTACAACTGATTAATTCTAAATTAACATGCCAGTATTTCTATGTTTAAATGCATTCACATCATTAACGCAATCCTGTATCTGAAGTATAACATTGTCATATGCTTGTCTTCCATGTACATCACTCTCATTATCTCGTCTCCCAACTACATTACTATCATTATTTTGTTCTCCATCTACATCTCTATCATTATTTCGTCTCTCAACTACATCACTCTCATTATCTCGTCTCCCAACTACATTACTATCACTATTTTGTTTTCCATCGACATCTCTATCATTATTTCGTCTCTCAACTTCATCACTCTCATTATCTCGTCTCTCAACTATATTACTATCATTATTTTGTTTTCCATCTACATCACTCTCATTATCTCGTCTCCCAACTACATTACTATCATTATTTTGTTTTCCATCTACATCACTATCACTATCTCGTCTCCCAACTACATTACTATCATTATTTTGTTTTCCATCTAAATCACTCTCATTATCTCGTCTCCCAACTACATTACTATCATTATTTTGTTTTCCATCTACATCTCTATCATTATTTCGTCTCTCAACTACATCACTCTCATTATCTCGTCTCTCAACTACATTACTATCATTATTTTGTTTTCCATCTACATCACTATCATTATCTCGTCTCCCAACTACATTACTATCATTATTGTGTTTTTCATCTAAATTACTCTAATTATCTCGTCTCTCAAATACATTACTATCATTATTTTGTTTTCCATCTACATCAATCTCATTATCTCGTCTCCCAACTACATTACTATCATTATTTTGTTTTCCATCTACATCACTCTCATTGTTTTGTCTTACACATCACTCTCATTGTTTTGTCTTACACATCACTCTCATTATTTTGTCTTACACATCACTCTCATTATTTTGTCTTACACATCACTCTCATTATTTTGTCTTACACATCACTGCTATAATCTTGTCTCCCAACTACCTCAATGCCATTATCTTCGACATAATCCTGTTCCATCGAATTCACTGCTGTAATATTGTATTCTTGTTTTCAATAATTTCATCCGTCATGGTCTTGCTAGAAGGACACACACTTTGTATCAGAAATAATGTACTCATTGAATCATTAAATATTTTAGTGCTGGTGTATTCATCTCATTTCTCCAGAACATTTTATTTCTTTGCTTGGTCCGGGGAAGGCAGTAAGGATTTAATGTAAAATTGTGACCGGTGATGTTAACAACGTTTTCACGTCCGAGACATGATGAATACAACTTTTGTATGGAACAAAGCAATAGCCAGCAATATCTGAAAATAGTGTTATTTCAAGGGTGTGGCGATTAAAATAAAAATCGATTAACTAGAAGATTGCAACACCATTTGTCGTTTGCAAGCAAGGTAACAAAGTCACAATAAAAATAAACACCACAGAAAACAAAATTAACACACATGATAAATATTGGGAGGATACAGAAGAAAGCAAACAAACGTGTTTCACTTTCAGATGTATGGCGTTTCTTATAGACACAATCTCGTGACCATGTTATTTCTGGAATGAGTGCAGCGCTAATAACATTTTTTAAACTGCTCCAATATAGAATATTTTAAATCGTCAAGGTTTGTGTCACACTATTTAATATCACATGTTTGTGGTTTAACTTCAGTACTGAGAGTGATTTCATACATACTTTCATACATATTTTTGAGAGCCTGAATATCAAACTTAAGCAAAAAAAAAAAGTTTATATTCTATCCTCTGATACTATACAAGAAAAGGTTCGTTGAATAGATAGATATTCAATCATCATCATCATCATCATCATGTACCGTACCGGTTGGCGTTGGCGATCATGTCCCTCCACAATCTTCTATCCACAGTGCATCGTATCAGTTCTGTTGTTGACTGTTTTCCATGCCATGACACCAAGCTATCTAGTATTTTCTCTCTATGTCGTGTGCGATCTCTCTTTCATTTTATTTTGCCAGTTGTAACCAAGTATTCCAACTTTCCTCTTCTCATGATGTGCCCAAAAATGTTGATCATTTCCTTCTGATGTTTTTAAGAGCTCCCTTTTTGTGTTGGCCTCTTTGAGAACTTCCTCAATGGTCTTTTTAGCTGTCCAGGGAACTTTCAACATTCTTCTGAGAAATCCCATCTCTGTGGCCTCTAATCGTCTTTTCATTTATTTGTCTATTGTCCATGATTCGCTTCCATAGGTCAGAATTGGTTCTATATAGCATGCAATCAATCATAGAACTGCTAATAATTATACAATTGTGTATCGTTACGGTTGTTATATCTTGGGGGTCAAGGCAAATAAATACATAAAATAGCGAAGCTGCAGTAAAACTGAATGTAAAGGAGAAATGAACAAAAAATGTGTATGGTTAAAGCTTGACATAATTGATGGATGACACATATTTGAACCACGTTTCGGCTGAATATGCCTTCAATAGGAACAAACAAAACAACACAAATGTGGCATTTCATAATTAATACAATATATATTATATTATCCAGACCAAATATATTACCATACAATTTGTGTTGTTTGTTTATTCCTACTGAAGGCCTGTTGAGCCGAAACGTGGTTCAAATTTGTGTCGCCCATCAATTACATCAAGCTTTAACCGTACCATTTTGTGTATTTGTTAAAATTTCTCCGTTATATTTTGACAGGAAAGAAGAAATATTGACGTCTCAATTCCATTTCTAATAATCGGATTACATTTGAAAGAATGGACGTCCTTGAATAATCCTTAATAAAAAAAATAAAGGATAACTTTCTATAAATCTGCCCATAATTACACACGCATATTCTATTTATTCATTACAACACCGTCCACGTATTGCAAGTAAATGTACATCTGTAAATGTGTGTTTGGGTTGTGTGTGACTGTGATCTTTGCCCGAAATAGAGAAAGAACTCACAACTATTTCTGTATGGTTACCTAAGCAGGTTAATTATTGGGTAGACAAGAGAAAATCATAAATCAGTTACAAATAAGAAGATGTATGAGGAAGTAGATGAGACCATCCAACATACATGTGCCCTGTTCATTCTGCGGTCGGATATGTCGATACAATAATGACAGAATCAGTCTTAAGGGAAAAAATGCTGCTCAGGAAAAAATAACAGGAAGTCTAATTCACAATTATATTATGAAATTAATTAGAAATGAGAAATGATTATAACCATATATCTGTCAAAACACCACTAGTCACACACACATACACACACACACACAGACACACACACACACACATATATATATACACAATTACATATATATAAGTATTTGGTGCCGTCAGCTCCTTATGGTGTATATGGTATATGGATTATTGCCGTTAGATATTTTTGAATGATCAACGTTTTATTTTATAGGTGGTGTCGGTATCAAACCAAACCGACTTTTTTCTCTCAGAAACTGCTCTTCATGTTGAGATGCTGAGTGAACCTCGTGGAATTTTCGAAGAAAAATTCGCCACATATGGGAACTGAACCCTTACCTTTTTGATCAGTAATGGGCGCGTTAATCACCCAGCCTCCGCTGGTTTGCTATCTCTATATATGTATCCATTGTTTGCAATTGTTGTAAACTTGTAGCTGAACGCTTTTTCCTCTCTTTTTCGGGTTTGCATTATTAATTATTACTTTGTAATTACATATTCAGCATATATATATATATATATATATATATATATATATATATATATATATATATATATATATATATATATATATTTATAATATGCACTGTGCTTTGGGTGCGAGAGCACTAACCCACAATGAACCATCACACAATGGTCAGCTCTGCTTTAAGTTTTTCCCCACTCTTTACACGCAAAGACATGAACCAGTGAGAAGTGGCACCGAGCAGATCAAATATGAACACCGTATGTGGCAGGAAACAACAATGCGCTTCGCTACTTTCTACGATTTCTTGCAACGGAACCTGAACTGAAAAAAAATACACTCAATTTGTTTCCGCTTGTTTGAGAAGGGAAGTGGAAATGATAAAACAAAAGCTACTCCATATTTGTTTCTGGTCACAAAACTAGCGACATGTATTTTCAGAGGCAAATTGTTTTATTGGAAAATGGTGAATCAAGCTGGAAATGGATATTTTTTTTAGAAAGTACTTCAGCAAAACGTCAAAAAAAAAGTCATTTTCGTTGTCAAATTTGATGCAATCGGCCCGATTGGATCATAATGTCTTTGTCTTGATTGCAGTATATCATATAAAATTAACTTGATACAATTTTTTATCTTGTTAGGAACATTCGGTCGATGCACCAAATTTTGGGGGCCTCGGTAGCCTAGTTGGGAAAACCACCCGACTGGACTACCGACGTTCGGACAACCCGTGTTCGATTCCTGCTGGGAGCAGTGTGAATTGTACGCGTGGTTGGAAAAAAAAAATACTCCCACGGTCGACTCAGCCGTTGGCAGAAATGGGTACCAGGGTATTACCCTGGGAAGGTGAGGAATGTCACTTCGCATCTGAGTTTCGATGCTTGAGATGTCACTATACAGAAATATCCGAACATTTCTGGATAGGCAGCCGAGCACATATGGGTGGAAACTCGCATGTTATGACGCCGGTTCAAGTCTCGTACTTTACCTTTACCTTTTACCTTAGCAATGTTGATTTGTATGAAAGAGAAGCCGCATTGGAGTAGTAGTTAGTAAAGAAGTGACCAAGTGGTTAAGTTATATCCACAGACAGCCTCAAGATTAACCCAGCTTTAATTAAGTATCAGAAATGTTTATGTCAAAAGTATTAGCGTAGTATTGATCAGACTACTGGAAAAAATTGTGCCGATGTTAGTAAAATATTGATACTATCACAATATTTCATAGACACTCGAGACGTGATTGTATTGAAACATATCTTCTTCTGTGTAAAGAAAACGTATAGTAGCTAAATACGTCACGGTGTTGTTTCTTTAGGAAAACGTATACCAAGGAGAAAACAGCGAGAAAGCTATGACGGAACTGCAGATAAGTATAAGAAACAACTTGAAATACTTGAGCAGGAGAACCTTAGTGAGTGATTAGTGTGCTCGCTACAGTTTAGAAGGGCCCGGTTTCAATTGCAGATGAGGTGAATTTTTTAGGAAAGGTCCAACGAAAGGGTTATATTGTTTGCTTCTTAGTTATCTCTTGATTGGACTTCTATTATGTTGACAGTATTACGTATATCACAGCACACTATTTTAAACAATGGTTTTAACCAACAATCACAGACGATAAATCATTCATATTCAAATGTATTAATCACTAACTTGCACATAACGCATAGTGATGAGCGTAATTTATAAATACTGTTCTTCATTGGGATTAACTCTCTAGCAAACGTCGGTCTTGATGGAGCCATCTCTAGTACTTATTGCATGTGACAATTAAATTCTATCTTACTTTCACAACTGTCTTACGTTGCACATCGATTGTATTTGATCTACTTACCATTGTTCTCTGGAGCACAAAACTTCTGAATCTCACTTGAATCCACTTGACAACTAAATTATCTTATTAACTATCTCTAAACTTATATATTCTGTACAGTTCTCTAATTTTCTGATTCACTTGTTTCTTAACTACATCTCTAACTCTAGTTGTCTGCTCTACCCCTGCTCTCTAACTGTTCTCTGATTCTAATTCTCAATCACTATCCTTCTGCCTAGAGGTAATTCGGCCGAAGCCTTACTAAGGTTGTCTAGTTTACATTTCTAATTCTTGACTGATTCTCAGTCTTCAAAACTTAACTTCAAAATTGAACTTGAAAACTTAAAAATTAAAACTTACTAATTCCTTATGTGCGTGAGGTTAGGTACCCAGTCTCATTTGCACAAGATTTTGGCTTACTCTTTGCGCAGGCCATCCGCAGTCAATAATTTGTCGCGAGGTCTAAACTCTCTTTGAACTCTGTGTCAAAATTGACAAAACAAATCGGAATCTTGCCACTTTGTTTAACCTCTAAGTTTCAAAATAACGCTGTTATGAACTCTTAATAGCGATATTTACCACATGAAATTGTCCAGCCCCAGAGGATGTATGTCAACCTAATTCCTGCACTTGTTGACTTTCTGGACAGGTTGACTGTCCAAGTCACGTTACAGCTATCACTGCACCTTTTCCAATAACAACTGGGAAAATCCAAATCTCTCAGTAATTCTGTTACTGCTATCACCTCCACCTTTTCCAATCACAGTTGAAACATTTCCACCCACTACTGTTAATTCGGATACGGTTAGCGGAGTAGAGTTCTGCCCTAACAAAGGAGGAGTAAGACGTCTACTTTCCTCCACTAGTCTTCGGGACACCCTTGGGCAAGGTGGAGCTCCCGTTTAGCCCCCCTATCAGGGTTATGTGAAGCCATTGGAGCAGGTGGTGGATGGTGTTGTGAAAGCAACCAACAAGTAGTGCCGGTTATGGTCCCCACTCCGTGATGGCAGGCAGAGGATCTCATGTATAGAGACAATGGTTGCGATCTCCGACTAGTACAGTCACTGCCAAGAAGGAAAGGAATGGCAGACTACCTTCTTATAATGCCTAGAATAATCATGATAAACCACAAGAAATGATAGACATAATAGTAACAGATAGCAACAAGAAAGGTCTAAGTCTGAATAGTAAGAAAACATAAGTAATGGTCATATCGAAGAAACAATCATCCCCATCATGCAGCATAACAATGAAAAGGACAAATCTGAAACAAGTGCAGCGTGTCAAATACTTGGGCACAATAATAACATCAGATGGGAGATGTACCACAGAAATAAAAAGCAGAATAGCTCAGGCCAAAATAGCATTTCAGAAAATGAAAAATATCTTATGCAACAAATCTATATCAATAGAAGTGAGAAAGAGAGTTCATCGGTGCTATATAGAACCAAATCTGACCTATAGAAGCGAATCATGGAGAGTAAACAAACAAATGAAAAGACGATTAGAGGCCACAGAGATGGGATTTCTCAGAAGAATGTTGAAAGTTCCCTGGACAGCTAAAAATGAAGAAGTTCTCAAAGAAGCCAACACAAAATGGGACTCTTAAAAAAACATCAGAAAGAAACAATCAACATTTTTTGGACATATCATGAGAAGAGGAAAGTTGGAACACTTGGTTACAACAGGAAAAATAAAAGAAAAGAGAAATTGCGGACGACAAAGAAAGAAAATACTGGATAGCTTGGTGTCATGGCATAGAAAACAGTCAACAACATAACTGATACGATGCACTGTGGATAGAAGATTTTGGAGGGACATGACCGCCTACGCCAATCGGTATGGCACATGATGATGATGACTGTTAATTCTGTTAGTGAACTGGACTACAAAGGACAAGAGGTCGGGTTCGATTCTGGCCAAAGGCTTCTGGGTTCACCCAGCCTTAAATGAATACCGGATTTTTTTTCCTGGGAAAGTAAAGCGACACGAGCGTAATAACGACGACATTAACCCCAAAAATCATGTGCTGAAGGTCTTTACAAATGATGGTCACTAACACCATATTCCCTATACGCCACTTGGCGTGACCGGGTTCTTCACTTATTTTGTTTGTTAACTTTCTGAGTCTGAAATGTTTACATATCAGTAGCTGCTACTTCTCTACTTACATCTCAATTATTGGATTCTTTCTGTTTCACTTTATATACTATTACAGGTCCAGGCTTCGGGGTTCACCCAGCAGCTAAAATGAGTATCAGAGATTCTTTTCTGGCAACTTATACGTGTTAGAAAACGTGAAGTTTTATACTTTGTTGTATTTTACTTTTCTCCACACAAGTAGGTTTTTCTCTCTCTCTCTCTTTTTTTTTTAGAATCCGATTGTTAATGTTCTCTATGAGTACTTTCTTCTGATGGTGATCATGTTGTATGTTCAAATCATTTTGATACACAATAAAGTGTATCCTTTCATCTGCACTTCTGAGTTTCCAGTTTGCTCACATTTAGCATTCATCTTAAAAACGCCATATTCGTTTTTACAATTTACCTGTAGTTTTTTTTTTTTTTAAACCAGTGTCACTGTTTGACATTAGTGGCAGAGTTGCAAAACATATCTGAGCTATAAAGCGATATCTTTTGTATCTGATGTAGTCTTATTTGTTAAAATTGTAGCCAACTGTTATTCCTCTCCATTATGCTACAACATCGGTTGTGGATGATTTCCAACCCCCCCCCCACCCCCCACTCCCTTTCCTTACTGCGTCCCATTTGACTCATAGTCATCTACTCGCTGGGAGCTTTTGAATCTTGTCTCAGTTTAAGTCTCGCTTTAATTATATGTATATTATCTATCTATTGACCTTTCGAGCCGTAACCGGCCCATAGGGCGTAGACCAAGATACACCTTCTCCTATATGAATTTTTGTTCTAGCAGTTTTCTTTTAAAGATATTTTATCAAATCTCGCCATCTGTCTCTGTTCTGTGCAAGCAGTTCTATCTCATTGAGGGAGCCGATTCCTGCTGCTCTTGCCTCTCTCATCAATGTTCTTCTCAGTGTCTCCCTGGGTCTTCCTCTTTTTCTTTTACCTGTTGTTTCCCATATGAGGGCTTGCTTTGCTATTCGATTATTATCTCTTCTCATCACATGTCCAACGTATGACCATCGTCTTTTCTTTATTACTGAAGATATTAGTGGTTGATTGGCGATTTCTCTAATTTCCTCGTTTGTTTTGAATTCGTTCCATTCTATACCAAGTATTTTCCTTAGACATTTATTTTCGAATGCGTTCAACTTTGTTTCTATATCTCTTGTTGTTTTCCAGCTTTCACACGCATACGTAAGGGTTGATAGTACATTTGATTTGAATAGCCTAAGTTTTGTGTTTGTGCTAATGAGTTTTGATTTCCACAACTTTTCAAGGCTTCTGAAAGACATTGCTGCTTTAGCAAGTCTGATTCTAATTTCTTTGCTCGTATCCCCTTCTCGATCAATGTGACTTCCAAGATAGATGAAGTGATCGATCTCTTCTACTGGTTTGTTTTCCATGTATATTTTGTCACTTGTTGGAATTAAACTTTTCATGACTTTAGTCTTTTCATGATTGACCTCAAGCCCAATTTTGCTGGCTATTGATGATAGTTCATTTGTGTTTTCCTGCATCGTTTTTATCTGATTGCTGATGAGAACTATGTCATCAGCAAAGTCCAGGTCCTCCAAATGGTCTCCTTGTATCCATTCGATGCCTTTATTACCAGTGCAGCATTTCTTCATTATGAAGTCCATAACAATTCCAAATAACAAGGGCGATAAAATACATCCTTGTTTAACCCCAGTTTCTATTGGGAAACATTCGCTCAGTCCTTCCTCTGTTCGAACTGCACATGTGTAACCATCATACATGTCTTTGATAATATTTATGATTTTTGATGGTAAGCCATATTGCTTCAGAATTTTCCACAAAGAATCTCTATGAATACTATCAAATGCTTTTTTGAAGTCGATGAAGTTAAGTACAAAAGGTTTTTGCTTTTCAATGTGTTCCTCCAATATAAGTCGTAGAGTGAAAATGTGGTCAAGACAGCTTCTCCCTTTTCTAAACCCAGCCTGTTCTTCACGCATTACTGTATCTATTGAATCCTTTATTCTATTTAGGATGATTTTACAGAATAATTTTGAGGCAACTGACAAAAGTGTCACGCCTCTCCAATTGTTACAATCTCTAAGATTGCCCTTTTTTGGGATCTTAACAATGATTCCTTTTTTCCATTTATGAGGCGTCTTCTCTGTTTTCCAAATGATGTTGAACATTTTTTGGAGATGTATTAAATTATGGCTATCAATTGCCTTGAGGATCTCAGCTGTTAACTTATCCTCTCCAGCAGCCTTGTTATTGGTCATTAGCTTTAAGGTGGTTTCTATTTCACTCAAGGTGAAGTCATCTAAATTTACATCTAATTCTGCTGCTGGTGTTTCAGCTTCAAAATCTATTAAACTGTGAGGTAGTGGACGGTTAAGAATTTCTTTGAAGTGTTCCGCCCAACGGGCTTTTATGTCTGCGCTTGTTGTTAGCATTAATCCAGATTTGTCTAGAATTGGTGTTCCACTGGATGTATAGGTGTTTGTCAGCATCTTTTGTACAGTATAAAGAGTTCTGCTGTCTCCTGTAATTGATATGTATATTATAGCTTACTAATTTTTACATTTATCTATTTTAAATTATCTATTTTTATCCCCCGATATATAGCACATCTCTTTTTTTTCGTTTGATCAATTCATCTTTTATCCATGTGTTCATTTCTTCTTGCTTTACATGTACCGCTGCTAGATGTAGTAGAGTTTTCCTTTATTTCGCTGTTTGTGTTGTTCTCGTTTTATGAAGAAGGTCGCGTGTAGGCTGAAACGTCTGTATTTTGTTGTGTTCATTTTTTTGGTATAACTGTCTCCATACCTTGTAGGAGTGTACGTTACACCCCATTACTTGCTCCTGCTACCAGCTTTACATCAGCACTGTCATTATGTGTCTGTTCCCTACAACATCGGTTGTTAATTGTTGCTAAGATTTACTATTTTGGTAATATATTGTGCTAGCTAAGTAAAAAAATAAGTAAAGATCCCAGTAACGCCAAGTGGCGTATAGGGAATATGGTATTATTGACCATACATTTTACAGACCTTCTGCACATGATTTTTGGGATAATGTGGGCTAGCTAAGTATTTAACTATTAAGTATTAAAATTTAACTCATCATGATCATCAAGTACCGGGACTGCTGGCGTAGGTGATCATTTCTCTCCACAACTTTCGACCTCGGCAGCTATTTATCATTTCTGTTGTTGACCTTCTGCCAAGCCATTCTTTTAATTTAAGCTGTCTGGCATTTTTTCTCTTTGCTTCCCTCTATCTCTTAGTCCCTCAATTTTTCCAGTTGTTACAATATATTCCAGCTGTTCTCATTACATAGTCAAAAAATGATGATTGTTTCTTCCTAATATTGGAAATTAGCTCTCTTTTTGCTTTGACCTCTCTCATAACATCTTCATTACTCTTCTTAGCTGTCCATGGTACTCTTAACATTCTTCTGTAAAACCACATTTCTACAGACTCCAGTGATTTTCTTTTCTGTTGTCCTATTGTCCATGATTCGCATCCATATGTTAAGACTGACTCTACGTAACATTTAAGAACTCTTTTTCTTGTTTCTATTGACAAAAATGGATTGCATAGTATCTTCCTCATTTTTTGGAAAGCTGCTTTTGCCTGAGCCATTCTGCATTTCACCTCTTTTGTACATCTTCCGTCTGAGGTTAACAAAGTTCCCAAATATTTAAATTCATTTACCTGTTTTAATATTGTTCCACTTGTCTTTATTTTGTACTGAGGTGATGTCTTTTTCTTTGTTGTTACCGTTAACTCTGTTTTTTTGCTATTAAGGCTGAGTCCTTTATTTTTGCTTTCCTTCTTTTTAGTGATAATGTTGGTTAATTACAGTGGTAAATTAACACGCAGAGGCAAGAAATCTTAACAGGAACCATGTAACAACATTAACAAAATGTAATGTGCAAATCTATTTTACATTTAACATGGGAAAAAAGCATAATATAATATTACGCATTAGATATATCACTGCGGGACATTGAAAGGACTCCATTCCTGGCAGGAAACTGAAGCTACATTATCAAATGAAAAGATATATTAGTGATAGAAAAAAATATTTAAAAAAAAATGCTTGTCTTCTGGGAGAATGGAACAAAGGCAAAGATGGACTGGCAAAATGGCTTCATAAATTACACGAAATGACAAAAGAGATTATGTTATCAAAACGGTTCAACTTAATGCATACTAATTGTTACGAAACATTGTAGAAATGTTAATCCATTTTTCTTAAATTAAACGTATATTTATTTGCGTAAAAGTGCAAATTGTTAATAGAAAAGCTTTCCACCTACTCGCCATCTTTTTCATGTCTATCATTTAAAATATAACATTAAGTGAATTCTCGCAAATAATTTGCTGAAATTTAAACTCTAAAAGAAATATTCCACTTGGATGGCGTCTGCAACGATGGCTAAGTTGAGTATCATTATTTTTTAGTTTCGAAACAATCTCGAGCAAAAGGAAGGGTAGAGAATTTCATTTGGTGAAATTAACAAGCCTAGAGGGGGAAAATTGCCTGTTAAGATGTCGACTTTCTGTCATCACAGGAACTTTGATCACATATTAAATAAAACTGATTAATGAAAGTCTCGAAAGAGAGTTGGGTCTTTTGTTTATCTTCAACGCGTCTCTTGGTTATAGGATTTGATGTGATGATGACGTGGTGGGTGAGGTAATGGGGCGGCTAGAAGGCAGATCGTCAGCTTGAGTGAGACCAGAGCTGTCTTTTGAGGGAAACAGGTACACATTTTTGACTGGATCCAGGGTGTGCGTGAAAATAAAAGAAGAGAAAGGATGAGACTACTAATGTCAGTGTGAGGTCTTCTTCTGACAGCATTGACAGGATTAAAAAATGTGAAGAAAAGAAAGCAGACCAAACTGAACGGCATGGAAACGCGTATGACTGTTACCAGAATGAGATACCTATATCACTAACTGGATTGCGAACGAATCCTAAGAAAGAAAGAAAGAGAGAGAGAGAAAGAGAGAAAGATATATATATATATATATATATATATATATATATATATATATATATATATGTTACATTTTATCATTATCTCAAGAAGAAAATATATAAGACAATAAAAAAGACAAAAAGTTACATATATTATTAACATGTAATATGTGCATATATATATATATATATATACTCGAACATATAGATAGATAAATAAAAAGACAGAGATAGACATACATACTTACAGACAGACAGACAAACAGATTAGATAGATAGATTGACAGACAGATAGATAGATAGATGGATAGATTGACAGACAGGCAGGCAGACAGACAGACAGACAGACAGACAGACAGACAGACAGACAGACAGACAGACAGACAGACAGACAGACAGACAGACAGACAGACAGACAGACAGACAGACAGACAGACAGACAGATAGATAGATAGATAGATAGATAGATAGATAGATAGATAGATAGATAGATAGATAGATAGATAGATAGATAGATAGATAGATAGATAGATAGATAGATAGATAGATAGATAGATAGATAGATAGATAGATAGATAGATAGATAGAAAGATAGATAGATAGATAGAAAGATAGATAGATAGATAGAAGATAGATAGATAGATAGATAGATAGATAGATAGATAGATAGATAGATAGATAGATAGATAGATAGATAGATAGATAGATAGATAGATAGATAGATAGATAGATAGATAGATAGATAGATAGATAGATAGATAGATAGATAGATAGATAGATAGATAGATAGATAGATAGATAGATAGATAGATAGATAGATAGATAGATAGATAGATAGATAGATAGATAGATAGATAGATAGATAGATAGATAGATAGATAGATAGATAGATAGATAGATAGATAGATAGATAGATAGATAGATAGATAGATAGATAGATAGATAGATAGATAGATAGATAGATAGATAGATAGATAGATAGATAGATAGATAGATAGATAGATAGATAGATAGATAGATAGATAGATAGATAGATAGATAGATAGATAGATAGATAGATAGATAGATAGATAGATAGATAGATAGATAGATAGATAGATAGATAGATAGATAGATAGATAGATAGATAGATAGATAGATAGATAGATAGATAGATAGATAGATAGATAGATAGATAGATAGATAGATAGATATAGATAGATAGATAGATAGATAAACAACATCATCATAAGAAAAAAATAAAATAAGCAAGTGGAACATTTCTACTGCAGAAATTATAAATGAGAGAATTGTGTGATAATTTGAAAACAAAGCATAGAGCTGGTCAGCAAATGATATTCAAACAGTGCTTTTGGTATAGGAGAGTCAGCCTGTTACCTGCCATTGTTGTTGTTCATTTTAGAAACATTTTGAAATAAAAGACAACATTATACATATTTGTGAGTAATGAATCACATGCTCAAGCTTCTTCTTAGTCCAAATCATCATTAGTGCAAGGAAACATAAATCAGAAAGAGATAGAAAACAGCGGAAAGGTTGCATGATAATGTTTTGGAAGATGACTTCCCTTCCATATGTTCCTGTCTTTCTGTATCCAAAATACGTAAGGTCACCTTTGTCTATGTCCTTGGACATGCGGGAGTACGGGGAAATGAAAGGGCGGACTGGTTGGCTAGCTGCGCTGTCGTTGAGGACGGGCAACCAATGGATCGGGCGGACATCATCAATGCCCTCCGAGATGTGGGAAGAGCACATGACTTCGACAAACACAGATCCACGTCACTTCTTCGGATGATGGAAATGGGAGTTAACTTGGGCACAGCCAGAAATGAGACACTTAGTGGCCGTGTAAGAAGACTTATCAACCAACATAGAACTGGAGTCGTCAGTCGCTGGACACTGAGGGAATTGCTGAGGAGGGGATCTGAGCACCTATGGACATGTTCGGAGTGCAATAATGATGACCCGCAAATAACTCAATAATTCAATGTTCCTGTCTCCTCGTTAACTTTAACTTAGTATAGTTAAGCTGCAGTTATAATTTCATTTTCTACATTTCGTATACATTTTTGTTTTGTGTATACATTTTAAGTTTCTTTTACTGTACATATATTATTATTATTATTATAGAAGTTTAAATAAATAATGAAAGGGTTAATTCCACTTACATTATTTCTTTGGGCACAGACAGATTTGGTATTTGTACAAACCCCAATTTGAACAGATTACTGGTGTAAATTGTGAGCATATGGTGGTGTTCTCCTAAATATGGAAACGTAGGGAATCCAACTTTTGCTAGCCCCAATAGGAATTATCTTTGCTTCCCATCATTAACATTTTAACAAACTCAAAAGTTGCAAACAAAAGATGTAAAATTACCATTTCTATCTCACATCCATGATTTAGACAGGCTTCTCTCGGAAGTATTTGTAGCAGGCTTCCCTGGCAGTAACTTGAGACACTCATTAGAGAGGCACTCTTTTATATCTTGGGGGCTTTCTTAACGACCGAAGTAATATTTAGACCTGGGAATACACTGTCTGTGATGTATCAACACAAGTGTTATAGAGATGTTCTGCTTTATTCTTGTGTATGACAAGTATCACTTTATTTAAAAAAAAACAATAAATAAATAGTTGATTATTTCCTTTTAATCATAAGGCATTTATTAATAATTACTAAGTTCAAAGATTACAATCATATTTACAGTGCTTTATTTCATTTAAAAATGTTTACAGGAACTCTGTCATCCCGTAAAGCAGTGGTGGCCAACTTGAGGTTGCCCGAGGGCCGGATTAAAGCCAAGGCCAAGACCCGCGGGCCACACTTAAGAATATCGTCAAAAATGACAGTAGGGACCTATGCGATATAGTAATATATAAATAATGCTTGCACTTTGACTACATATTTGATTTGTAACAAATCCATTAATTATTCATTTTAAAATTACCTTTAATGTCTCAGTGCGACGATTGTGACTTGTCACAGCTTTCCACCAGAGATTTGAAGTCCACTTCCATTTTTGACGTGGCGATTCGGAGAGTATGGGACAATGTCGAATCGGTCATTCTGTTCCTGGTCTTAGATTTAATTAACTTCATGGAAGAGAATGTTGTCTCGCAGAGATATGTGCTGCCGAATATAGAGCACATCTTTAGTGCCCTTTTTCTCAGACACGGGTAACGTTCATTTGGTAGCAATTTCCAGAAGTCAGCTCCTAATGCCTTTACAGTACTGAGGAAGGGGTCACACTGAAGGTCACACAACTCTAGTTGAAGATCTGATGGCTGGCACTCCACTGTGCACTTAATTGGGTTATAAAAAGTTCCGTTTGCGGACGAAACATTTCAAAATCTTGAAATCGTCGATCAAATTCACAAATCAAATGTTCAATGTCAGCTGCGTACTTACTGAAGTTTGCACTTTCTATCTCTGACAACAACTGCTTACAACTTGAAAAATGGAACAGATCATTTTTTTGCAAAGAAAGTCTAAATAGATTCAGCTTCTTTTTAAAACCATCAACATATCCCATCAATTGAAAAATGGTTTGCTTTTCCCCTTGTAGCTGCAAATTCAATATGTTCAAATGTTGTGTGATGTCTGTGAGATATGCCAGATTATGAAGGAAATTAATGTCTTTGAGTGCATGTTGAAGATCAATGGAGCATGGTAAGTTCTCTCGCAGGAAGTCATAAATGTCATTCTTCAGTTCAAAAAATATTATTAAACATTTCCCTCGACTAAGCCATCTTACTTCTGTATAAAGCAGGAGATCACCGTAGCTAGAATCTACTTCCTCTAAAAATGATAAAAACTTCCTGTGATTTAAAGACTGGTGTCCTCCTCTTATCAAATTTGTTATTTTCACAACAGTAGCCATGGTGTCTTTTAGATTTATGGACTTTGCACAAAGGGCCTCTTGATGAATTATGCAATGCAATGTAGGTACGTTAATTTTGTTTTGCTTTAGAAGTCCAACAAAACCAGTATTTGAACCAATAAAAGCTTTGCAACCATCAGTACACACTGCAGACAACTTTCCAAAACCACCTACTTCATCTACGGCACTATGAACTGCAGAAAATATGTCTGTCCCTCTACAAGTGTCATGCAAAGAGCAAACTTTCAACAATTCTTCAATAACAGTAAAATCCTCCTGGATAACTTTAACAAAAATAAGAAGCTGGCAAGTGTCAGTGATGTCAGTACTTTCATCAATCGCGAGCGAAAAATATGAGCAGTTTTCAATACAAGATTTTAAACTTTGAGACAGTTGCAGACTGATGTCTTCTGTTCTTCTGGCTACAGTTTGTTTTGAAAGAGGCACAGATTCAAATTCTTTGGCTATTTTTTCTTGACCGAATGCCTTTGCCATTTGAATCGCACATTTCTTCACAAAATTTCCGTCAGTAAAGGGTTTTTTAGATTTTGCAAGCTCATAGGTAACTGTATATGATGCAATGATCGATGACTCTTTAATTTTATTGCCCTTTGTATACATACTTTGCTGTTGATTCAACTTTGTCTTCAGCTGTTCAACCAAAAGCTTCCTAGCTTCAATGCTATGTTTCTCATACATGTTTTGATGATGTGTGGCATAGTGCCGTTTTAAATTATATTCCTTCAAAACGGCTAACACTTGAACGCAAATTAAGCACTGAGGTTTACTATCCTTATTGAAGATGAACAAATAATCTAATTCCCATTCAGGTTTAAATATGCGATTTTCACAATCAACTTTTCTACGTTTTAACATGATTTAATACAAAATCTCACATCAAAGTTAAAAGTCACAGAATGTTGGTCCACTATCGAAAATAAGTCCAGATTTGACAGTTATACACAGACTTGTGTTTGACAATGAAATCAAAAGATTGTGACCAAATAAACAGGTTGCAGTCATTTTATGGACAAGACAAGACGATGGGATCAAAGGGAATGAAGGCGAACAGTGAAACATTTTGAATGTAACTTCAAAGACAAAATTAGAGCTACGAAGTCCCCTCACCCCTGTCCCTCCCAACCTCATTAACCCCATACCGCGAAATGAAAGAGCCACCACAAGTCCAGACGACAAATGTTGAGCCAAAGATCTGACGCTATCACCGCACTGACAATAAAGCAACTTTGCGGTACCAACTCGAAGCAAAGACTTTGAATATTGTCGGCACCATTAGTTGTGCAGTGTGTGTGTGTGTGTGTTATTTGAAATTATGTTGCCAATCTAGCTGTTGCGAGAAATTGACAGAGATTTTCAAATTGTGTATTCTTGAACGATAGAAGAGTTAACTCCGACACGGATTAAAACCAGGAGAAATCCGCTATTAGGGGTAAAAAATGAAGTAAGTCCGTGGAGCTTCGCGGGCCAAGAAAACTAGGCTGGCGGGCCGGATCCGGCCCGCGGGCCGCCATTTGGCCACCCCTGTCGTAAAGCATGAAATCATAATCGTTTGTAAAGCTCAGGTGGACTGACATTTGTCAAGCGAGTATTTATCGAAATATATTATCTTTATATTATTTTATCAGATGAAAATATTTAAAAAATGACAGTAGATTCTGAAAGGTTACTGGAATATGTATCATGGTTCACCCCAAAACAAGCACTGAATATAACATATTGTTCACATTTTGTTGCATGTTAGGAAACAAACACGGTATCCTAAGATGAAGTCATCTATACTGGAGGGAAATACCAAGACAGAAACTAATTCTGATTGCACACCAAGAGCAAATAGCAAATTGTCTCAAGATCATGACTAAAAATGAGGAAAGCAAAAGTAAACATTTCAACTCCGAGGAAGATGTCATATAACTTCTACAGACTGCAAATAACTACGACCCCACAGTGAATCCGGCCCACAGACTTCAGAGCTAGTTCTGCAGATATATAAAATATACAGTCACATTAGAACCGACATGTGGCCACAGGAAGCACCTTTAATAGACACATTATGTGGAACTTACATGACTTTATCATAAACACCAGATTAATATGTCAACATAAACCTTGGAATCATAATGTATGTTATATTAGGATTACTGCACTTCGGGCACATCTATCAGTGTCAATGTGAACATGATACAAGAAAACAACATCCAGTACAATAGACCTGAGATCAACCAAGAAAAGACGAAATTAATGAGAAATCAAATTTGTCCAGAAAAAAATAAATATTTGAACATAAAAGCTGTGGAAAAAGTAGATCACTTTGTACATCACCGAAGCTGCATAGATCAAGAAGGAGACACCGCGCAAACTATTAGAAAAAAAATAACACAGGCAGCAATGACTTTCAGAAACTTTGATAAAATCTGGAAATCAATATTACTAAACTTAAATATAAAGCTTAAGATTTTCAAATCAAATGTATTATCCACGAGCAATGATTTTCTCCAGAAATTTGCCCGTGATATTTTTCAATGGGATAATTTAAAATCATCTTGGTCTGGGAATGATATTAATTAGCCTTCGGTACTGGAAAGAAATGGAGCAGCGATAGCTCAGTGGTTAGTGAACTGGACTTCAAAGGACAAGAGGTAGGGTTCGATCCCAACCGACGGCTTCCAGGTTCACCCAGCCTTAAATGGGTACCTGATTTTTCCTGGGAATGTAAAGCGGCACGGGCGTATGCCGACCACATTACCCCAAAAATCATGTGTCGAAGGTCTGTAAAATTTATGGTCACTAACACCATATTCCCTATACGCCACTTGGCGTGACGGGGGATACTTTACTTTTTTTTTACTTACTTGAAAGAAATATCTGCAGCTATTCCATTCTGATCTAGTGTCATCAAACTCTTACTAAATTCTTCGTATCATCTTCTGATAATTGGCTTATATAGTCGTATTGGAAGTTATAAGGACCTGTAGCAGTGCTGTAAGATCTCTGAAACGCAACACGAGTGGCATCCTCTTTAACAGTGTATTTATAATTCAAAACCAAAATCTGGCACATCTTTGAGATTATATACTAGTCAAAAATGGTGTATTCATATTGTTTTTATCAATGTGTTCTATTAAGCAATCAAGTAGAGCCTTCCCTTGCTCTCACCAAATTTCTTGTAAATATGGTCTGAGTTCTGGAAATCGAAAATAAATTTTCATCGATTAATTCCGTTCATTCTTTTAAATAAATGCTAGAAAGTTGTAGAGATTTTTTAAAATTGCAAATCATGATAAACTTTCAACGCTTTGTTGTTTTAACATTATCAGCACATGACTTCTTATTTTTCTTTACATTCACCCATTTCATGTGAATGTGTTGTGTCACAAGTTTACCACTAACTACGCCTTTCGTCCCGACGCATCAGCCTTCGGCGTTTGCTTATGAATTTTTGTTGTCGCGCCAGCGGCCTTTTGGTTTATTTTTTCGACTTTTGACTGTTACAAGTTCTTTAACATGCACGAGTGCACACCAGACTTCCTGTTTTTCGCCATTATTCGAGAGCCGCTACCCAAAGTGCAGGGGAAGGTAAAGTCACTAAGAAACCACATATTCCAAAGTGAAAAATATCCACCGCCTGTGGCAGAACTCGAACTCGGTACCTTCCTGTACAGAGGCCTCTGGGCCCACCCAGTTCCCCAGCACATGACTTGAAATACATCATTCTTTCATTAACCTTCATTGTCTTTAATAGAACATGCCGGTGTGAACAATAGAAGGTGATATTCAGACAACTTTCAGTCCCACAGGACCTTGCTAGAGATATAAAGCTGGCGCAAGCAAACAATCAAAAACAACCACTAAAACAATGATATTTTATTTATTTGTTTAGCGTATTAGCTTATAATAATAGAAATCTGAAACCGCCAAGATTATTTGTAATAAAATGATAAATATGTTATGCAAAAATTCCTTATCATTAAAAATTATAATTTGTCTTTCATTGCTATATAAAGCCAGTGCTGCTTTTAAATTGCAAATCATGGACAGTAAACAAAGAAGTACACCGCCGGAGAGAATAAATTTTAATGTAGTATTTTTCAAAAGGACGCTAAAGTTACCGTGGACAGCAAAAACATTTAATGAGGAGGTATTAAAAGAGGCATATAAAAAGAAGACGATGAGAAAACAGATTAAGAAAAGACAGTCCAGATTTGTAAGGTATGTGTGGAGAAGAGGATTGAAATATATTGTAACAACAGGAGAAATAGAAGAAATGGAAGTCGACACAGGGGAAAGATACTGATGGTTTGATGCGTGGTGCGGGTAAATATCAACGGTTGATTTGTTACACTGCGAACAAGATCTAGTGTTATGGAGAAACATGATCTTCGACGCATCTGGGCATGGGCCATGAATGAGACTACAACACAACGATGTCTGCAAGCACGTAACAAATATGTAGGAAATAATTTGGTAGGGTAGGCGTGAAAACAGACTGTGGATATATCACATCATGTGACATTAGAACAACAGTTTACGATTTGAGGAGCGTGCGAAGAATAGAGAACATCTAAAATTGTTTAATAATGCAATCAGTAAAAAGGTGAGTTTAATAAACAGCAGGTTTCTGAGAAAAGCAAGTCTGACGGTACTGAATGGTCATTGCTTGTGCTGATGCTAGTCTTAGACAAGAAGCGGTGATAGGTGAAATGATATCTTTGCTGGAGGTGGGGCTCCTGTTTAACACATATAGAATTACGGTCCTTCTTCTTTAACTTCAGCATTTCGTTTACACTGACCTTCATGAATTACGATTCAATGTTTCACTACATCATGTCGAGTCTGCTGTACAAAAATGATTACCTCGCTCTCATAAACTGTATAACTGGCGTTGGAAGTCGTAATGATGAAAGCTCTCGCCACCTCCTCTTACGATGTTGTTGATTAGCTAAAACAATTCACCCCTTTACGACACCTCATGTCGTAGACTTTTATCTTTTACGCGGAAATTCGTAATTCGAAAATTAACAGATATGTGTGATCGGTACCTGAAATAGAATCTTATATACCTTCTTAAATTAAGGTAGTTCTTTATCAAAAATACATTTAAAAAATAAACGGTTTCAATGTGGTACAGTTAGGAAATAGAAATTTAAAATATTGGATTATATAAATATAGGCCATAAAAAATAAAGAGAAAAAGTTCAAACTAAAAAGACAAGAACAGTAAAAGAAAAAAGGATGGGTGCATGTTGCTAAGCAATTTAGATTCATCATTAAGTACGTTGTCACCTGCTTTCAAAATTAATTTCAATTCAAAATATCCGAGGAAATACGAATCTATTGGGCCCCATTTCTAGATCTCAATAAAGACCTTATCGCAATATCGTAGAAGGGAAAACCAGTTAACATTAATGCATATTTTAATCCAGTTCTGTTAACTGCCAGTGGCCAAATGGTTTATATAAAATGTTTATGTGACAGGGTAACAATTTTCTGACGGATAGATGAGATTTCTAACCCGTGAACATTATTAATTCATCTAATTTTTCGGTAAATACAATGACACAATGGCGGACGTATCGACGCATTTACATTAAATATGAATATGTATGCACATAATGAATATTTTTAAGCGCATTGGCTAATGAGTTTAACCACCATTAAGTTGTTAAATCCAATATGAAAGATGGTGTTTTTAGAAAATATTTTTATAGATAGCTTAATACCACGTGAACGGTTCTCACATTCTGTATGCATCAACTTTTATAAAATCTTGAAAAATAAAACAAATTAAATATGATGCTTTTTAATTACACACGTATTTTGTTAACGAAACTACATGATGATAGCTATTCACAAATATAATCACTTGATCTCTTCCTCTCTCACCTTCTACCACCATCTCTCCCTTCACGTTTTGTCGTCACGTCGCTTTGATTATTTTCTCCTTTTGTTCATATCCACGCACATTGACAATTGATGGCATTGCTTCGCTGCAAAATAAACCTAGACTATCCTTTCAGGTACATCTAGACGATTTTCAAATATATCAACAGTCAAAAATGTGTCAAGTTTACTGTGAAAAAACGTACTCACAAAGAGCCTAGCTATGTTGTATTGTACTGTCTTTTCATCAACCAATAATTATGAATTATCTACATCCGTATCTAGACTGCTAAAACATGAGGTCAAAGTGAGAGATACCAGAAAGGAGCGCTGCGCGGGGAAGCAGAGACCAATAACAAATAAGCACAGAACTGTAGTCGTCAGTCTCCACTCACTGAGGAACATACTTGGGGGGGGGGGGATCTTAGCACTTATTGACGTGTTTGATGTTCAATGAGGATGACCTGTCGAATAAACTATACTGTTGTACTGTTTTCATGACCTAGTCAAATGTACTTACATAATGTGTGCTTAATGCTTGATTGTTCCTTTGTTGGTAGTGGATATCATTTCCATGAAATAGCGCAAGACAAGGTCTAACTACCTAGCAAGGACCAGCTACTTAGCAAGGACTAACTACCTAGCAAGTACTAGCTCCCTAGCAATAACTAGCTACCTAGCAAGGACTAGCTACCTAGCAAGAACTAACTCCCTAGCAATGACTAGCTACCTAGCAATGACTAGCTACTTAGCAAGGACTAGCTCCCTAGCAAGAACTAGTTCCCTAGCAAGGATTAGCTACCTAGCAAGGACCAGCTACCTAGCAAGGACTAACTACCTAGCAAGTACTAGCTCCCTAGCAATAACTAGCTACCTAGCAAGGACTAGCTACCTAGCAAGAACTAACTCCCTAGCAATGACTAGCTACCTAGCAATGACTAGCTACTTAGCAAGGACTAGCTCCCTAGCAAGAACTAGTTCCCTAGCAAGGATTAGCTACCTAGCAAGGACTAGCTACCTAGCAAGGACTAGCTCCCTAGCAAGGACTAACTACCTAGCAAGGACTAGCTCCCTAGCAAGAGCTAGTTCCCTAGCAAGGATTAGCTACCTAGCAAGGACTACCTACCTAGCAAGGACTAGCTCCCTAGCAAGGACTAACTACCAAGGAAGGACTAGCTACCTAGCGAGGACTAGCTCCCTAGCAAGGACTAGCTGCTTAGCAAGGATTAGCTACTTAGCAAGGACTAGCTTCCTAGCAAGGACTACCTCCCTAGCAAGGACTAACTACCTAGCAAGGACTAGCTCCCTAGCAAGGACTAGCTACTTAGCAAGGACTAGCTCCCAGCAAGGACTAGCTACTAAGCAAGGACTAGCTACCTAGCGAGGACTAGCTCCCTAGCAAGGACTAGCTACTTAGCAAGGACTAGCTACTTAGCAAGGAATAGCTACTTAGCAAGGACTAGCTCCCTAGCAAGGACTAGCTACCTAGCAAGGTCTAGCTCTAAAAGCAAGGACTAGCACCCTTGCAAGGACTAGCTACTTAGCAAGGACTAGCTACTCAGCAAGGACTAGCTCCTTAGCAAGGACTAGCTACTTAGCACAGACTAGCTTCCTAGAAAGGACTAGCTACCTAGCAAGGACTAACTACTTAGCAAGGACTAGCTCCCTAGCAAGGACTAGCTCCCTAGCAATCTAGCTGCTTAGCAAGGACTAGCTACTTAGCAAGGATTAGCTACCTGGCAAGGACTAGCTACCTAGCAAGGACTACCTACCTAGCAAGGACTAGCTCCCTAGCAAGGACTAACTACCTAGCAAGGACTAACTACCTAGCAAGGACTAGCTACTCAGCAAGGACTAGCTACTTAGCAAGGACTAGCAACTTAGCAAAGGCTAGCTCCCTAGCAAGAACTAGCTCACTAGCAAGGATTAGCTACCTAGCAAGGACTAGCTACTTAGCAAGGACTAACTCCCTAGCAAGGATTAGCTAACTAGCAAGGACTAGCTACCTAGCAAGGACTAGCTACCTAGCAAGGATTAGCTTCCTACAAGGACTAGCTATCTAGCAAGGACTAGCTACCTAGCAAGGATTAGCTACTTACCAATGAATAGCTACTTAGCCAGGACTAGCTCCCTAGCAAGGATTAACTACCTAGCAAGGGCTAGCTACCTAGCAAGGATTAACTATATACCAAGCAAGGACTAGGTACGACTAGCGCTTCCATAGGTCAGAATTGTTTCTATATAGAACCGATGAACTCTCTTTCTCATTTTTATTGACATAGATTTGTTGCACAAGATATTTTTCATTTTCTGAAATGCTATTTTGGCCTAAGCTATTTTGCTTTTTATTTCTGTGGTGCATCTCCCATCTGATGTTATTATTGTGGTGTGGGGACCATAACCGGCACTACTTGTCGGCTGCTCCTACAACACCATCCACCACCTGCTCCAATGCCTTCACATAACCCTGATAGGGGGGCTAAGCGGAGGCTCCACCTTGCCCAGGGGTGTCCCGAAGACTAGCGGAGGAAAGGAGACGTCTTACTCCTCCTTTGGTAGGGCAGAACTCTACCCCGCTAACCTAAATACTATGGCCACGTCAAAAGACACAACTGGCTGAAAAAAACAAAAACAAAAAAAAACAACGGAACGCATGGTCCTTAAACTATGCAATGGGGACAAACGAAAAATGTGGGTTCAAGACATCAAGAAAGCCTTGAACGCAACAAAAGAAGAAGTTGGAGATCCGGCTAGTGACAGAGATTCTTTCAGATGGGCTGTGGTGAATGCAACGTTCTACAAAGGACATGAGACCCGATGATGAACTCTAAATAACACATATTCAGTTTAAAATATGAACTAATATGTTAGATTGAGATTGTTCTTATATGTACATGGCGCAATGTATTGTAATGGCATTTTTACCAAATACACATTGGATACATACCAAATGAGGAAGCTGCGATGGCTCAGTGGTTAGTGAACTGGACTACACAGGACAAGAGGTCGGGTTCGATATTGATTGACGGCTTCCGAGTTCACCCAGCCTTAAATGGGTACCGCTTTTTTCTAGGAAAGTAAAGCGGCACGAGCGTAAAACCGACTATACTACCTCAAAAATCATGTGCCGAAGGTCTGTCTACAGAAATTTGGTCACTAACACCATATTCCCTATACGTCACTTGGCGTGACGGAGCTCTTTACTTTCTTTAGTTTACATAACTGACTTCCGTTTCCAAGATGATGGATCTAGTCCACGTTGTCTCGATCGCTGCAGAAAGTGCATTCGGGGTTTGATTAATTTCGGTTCTTCATTGCACTTTTCTGCGTTGAACTCAAAATGATGATCTACTTATTACATCTGTGCCGATAAAGCGGAGTCGTACGCCGGCAATATTCCCTTTTCGACAAATCAAGTGTTGTGTATGCGACATTCCATCGTCAAGATTTGATCTGCGCTTTACGTCACATTGGTGCTGTTCATGACCGTTGTTGGATTTGCTTGACGCAAGTTATTTACATGTTACTCATTAATGTGAACTGCTTCGTCAGCTGCAGTTTCATCTCTTTAGGGAATTTGCACCGTGTTTTGTTCGTCGTGGGCTGCATTCACTAGAGTAATCAGGAATCTAAAGGGCACGACATTGTATTGTTGTTTGTGCGACATTGTTGTGTGTGCTACGTCATCGTAATGGCTCATCGTGTGTTCCTACGCCGGCCGTACGCTAGTCTTAGGGTCTGCTGTTTGATGTGCGACGGGGATAGTCTGACGACTGACTGTGTGTTTATATGTTCGGAATTGGAGTCAACAACGATGGCCTAACATCATCAAGCGCTATACATTTTAAAAAAATATGACCATCATTTTTGAGGAGGACGTGAGCTTCGGGTATATGGTGGATAGGCGGCAGGAACCATTGAATTCTATGCATGAAAAGTGTTCCTTGTTGCAGTTTCCTCATATTCCAAGTCCGGCTTGTAGCAGGAGCTACTGAGTTAAGTACTGAACTGTGTTTCTTCCGTTTTGATCATGTTTCGATATTCCAATTGCTTACGATAAATGATGATATCGTATGACAGGGAACAGTTGGCTGTGTTCACTTTCTGCGCGGTTTCGACTTATGTCCTTTGGCGTGTGCTGAGACTGCTACGATGGGGACTACAGTTACCTTTCTTTGTTTGGGAGATGGGATATTAATTCGGATGATTACGCTGACACGGGCGGTTGAGCAATTATGGATTTTAATTCGTTTGCAGCGATACTGGATCCTTCCATAACCAAATAACCAAATAACTTTACATACCAGATGAACAAAAAAACATCAGCTGCCATTGCATTGCTGTATTGCCTAAAAAGAATGGTGCAATTGAATGCAGTGAATTTAGAACAATAAGTCTAATCAGCCATGTAACTAACAACAATCTTGCTACATATTATACAAGGTAGTATTCAGAATAAAGGAAGCCTCGATAGCTCAGTGGTTGGTGAACTGGACTACTAAGGACAGAAGGTCTGGTTCGATCCTGATCGACGGTTTTCAGGTTTACCCAGCCTTAAATGGGTAACAGATTTTTTTCTGGAAAGTAAAACAGCACGGGCGTAAAACTAACCACATTCCCCCAAAACTAATAGGATGAAGGTCTGTAAAAAAGTATAGTCACTAACACCATATTCCTTGTACACCACTTAACGTGACGGGGCACTTCACTTTTTCGTATTCAGATTAAAATCAATATGAAATTAGAAGAACAATAATTTGGATTTTGGAAAAACAGTGGGACAAAACAAGCCATATTATGCATGAGGATATTAGTCGAAAAGTACACAAAATTAAACATATATATATATATATATATATATATATATATGCCTGCTTCATAGACTACACCAAAGCTTTTGATAGAATACACCATAATCAACTTATAGACCGCCTAAAAGATATAAATCTAGATGACACTGACATACGACTAATGTGTAATTTATACTTGGAGCTAACAGCAATAATAAAATATAACAAAGAGAACTCTACACCCATTGATATAAAAAGAGGAGTGAGACAGGGATGCATCCTATCACCAAGCGTGTTCAATCTATACACTGAGCAAATCTTTAAAAACATCATAGAGATGCCATGCCTTCAAATTAATGGAAAGATAATCAATAACCTAAGATATGCTGACGATACTGTACTACAGAAAATCCTAAAGACCTACAACAATTACTTAATGAAATAAACACGACAAGCAAAAAATATGGACTAGATATGAACATCAAAAAGACTAAAACTATGATCATAAACAAAGAAAATACTCAAAACCCACAAGTGGATATCAAAATTGAAGGAATAGACCTTGAGACAGCTCAGAACTACAATTACCTTGGACATACTATAACCAGTGATGGAAAATGTACATCTGAAATAAACAAAAGAATAGGAATGGTAACAAGTAATTTTAATGTCATGATAAATATAGTAATATCAAAACAAATAACTCTAAAAAAAACTAAACTGCTAAAATTAAGAACAGCAAAATGTTATATCTTCTCAACAATCCTGTATGGTGCAGAAACATAGACATTAGACAAGACAACAGAAGAGAAAATTTAAGCCTTTGAAATTTGAATTTATAGACGTATAGGAAGAATTGGATGAAAAGAATACAAGATAAATGATGAAGTATTAGAACAACTAAAAATGAACAAAAAGAACTACTACACAATTCAAACAAGACAAATGACATGTTTGGGACATGTTAAAAGACACAGCAGTCTACTAAAAGTAATCTTGGAAGGGAAAATGCACGATAAAAGAGGCAGAGGCAGACCAAGACTAGCATGGACGAGTAACATCGAAAAATAGACAAGTCAGTCTATGACAACCTGCACCATCAAAGCAAGAGGCAGCGGAATGGCCAGCCTTTGATGTGCAGATCATAAGAACTGATGTCATTTAATTCAAGACGAAGTGTTAATGTTGGCATCAGTATTAAAGCTGTTGGGTGGTTCACATAATTCACTCTGATGGTCTTATGGTAGACAGTCACGTCATTCTACACTTTGTCGACTATTTGACACAGTCACACCATACTGCACTTTTATGTCTTGTGACACACGGTCGCCAATACTACATCTTCCCGGTCTTGTGACACACAGTCACACCATACTGCACTTTTATGTCTTGTGACACACAGTCACACCATACTAAACTTTTATGTCTTGTGACACACGGTCGCCAATTCTACATCTTCCGGTCTTGTGACACACAGTCACACCATACTGAACTTTTATGTCTTGTGACACACAATCACACCATACTGAACTTTTATGTCTTGTGACACACGGTCACCAATACTACATCTTCCCGGTCTTGTGACACAGTCACACCATACTGCACTTGTATGTCTTGTGACACACAGTCACACCATACTGAACTTTAATGTCTTGTGACACACAGTCACACCATACTGAACTTTCCACTTTTATGGCACACGGTCACACCATACTACACCTCGCCTGCCTTATGTAACGCAATGACGACACACTTCACCCTGCCAATGTTAAAAAACACAAAGCCACGCCTTATTTGCCTTTCTTGACATGATTTGTAAATCTATAGATAGCTATAGTTTGTCTCTTCCACTATGGACCAGATATGGCATTTCTCAATGTGACAAACTGTAACAATCGTCCTGTGTAGATTTGTTTTCTATTGACAGTTCCAAACCACTTCCCAACTTAGGTGAAGTTAATAATGTGAAATATATTAACATCTGTGGATAGACTAAGGTGATCGCCGTTGTCTTTATTTTGTGGAAATACTTTTGAACCGAACACGAGTCGAGATGACACAGAATACAATTTTTTTTTTTAAAGTGGAACCATTGTATAGAGCTTACATTTCGAGACTGAACCAGCTCAGGAACAGAGGGAAGTGACCAATTTATTTTTCCTCTCTTTAGTATCTAGCATATTATCGCCATGTAGTTAGATTTGTTTATATATCGTTATATATAATTTTTGTTGTTCGTCCAGATGAAGGCCTACTTGGCCGAAACGTCGACTTTTGTTTCGTCCATTACCACGTAAAGCTGTCACCATACCACTTTTCTTCTTCTTTTTTTTTCAGTATCGCCTGTATAGAGCTTATACAGTTCTATATATATATATATAGTTCTTTGGAACTTATAATTCTAGGCCATGATTAATAACAATATAAATAATGCATGTGGTCGATAAATCACATTCAATTTTTAACAACGATGTTGCCGGAGCTACTGCGTTTCGTGCTCTGTGCACACCGTGAGCTGTGTTTTCCATCCAGATTGTGTTTCGATATTTCGATTGCTTACGATGAATGATGATATCGTATGACGAAGAACAGTTCAACTGCGTTCACTTTCAGTGCCGAATGGCTTTATGTATTTGTGCTGTAGCTGCTATGATGGGGACTGCAGTGCCTTTCTTTGTTTGATCCTTCAGTGAGATGAGTTTTAATTCGGATGATTCCACTGGCACCGGTGGTTGAGCAATTATGAATTTTAATTCGTTTGCAGTGGTATTGGAACCTTCGACTAACCATAACCATAATGATCGGAATATTTTATCTATATTTTAATAGCACACTATAACTCTTGTATTAATTACACGAAAATGCCAACAACATTAATGGATACTTTCATCCAAAATTGTATTCTTTGTGTGATAATAAACGTGCTTTAAAACACATACACAAGCAGAAACACACATACGTACATTGACTATATATTTACAAAATAAAGAAGAAAACAAAGAATGAATGTCAACGTAATCATCAATAAGTTTACTATTTTATGAAACTGAATTATTAATTCACAGTTGTGGTATAAAGGGTGGCGCTTAGTGTGCTGGCCAGGTGGTGCGTTACCGTGCCCACACGGAACTCCTCAGTTGAATAATAATCTTTCTATACTTCTGTTGAGTCTGACGTCGACATATTTCCAACAATAAATTACATACCTTGCGATATATTTGCTGGGTCTAAGCCCACGGATCACAGTGAAAAGGATATCGTGAAGGAAGCCTTTGTGGCCGTTTTTTTTCAATGAAGCACTTAGGAAGTTTCAGCTAAGGTAAAGGTAAAGTACGAGACTTGAACCGACGTCTTAGCACGCGAGTTTCCACCCATATGTGCTCGGCCGCCTATCCAGAAATGTTCGGAGATTTCTGTATAGTGTCGCCTCAAGCATCGATACTCAGATGCGAGGCGACATTCCTCACTTTCCCAGGGTAATACCCTGGTACCCATTCTGCCAACGGCTGGGTCGACAGTGGGGGTATTTTTTTTTCCAACCATGAGTACAATTCACACTGCTCCCAGCGGGAATCGAACATGGGTTGTCCGAACGTCGGTAGTCCAGTCGGGTGGTTTTTCCAAACTAGGCTAACGAGGCCCCCGAGTTGCTTATCATGAAAAGAGATAATAATACTAGATAATCCGATTAAGAAGTGATTGTAGTTGACTAATTTTGAGCAATTTATGCTCTTTTTTTTTTGTATTCTGAACATGCATGGAAGCTACAACAGTATTGGTTTGCAACCATAAATATTTTATTCATAACGGATCAATGGAAAAGACTTGTCAGGTGGCGCCATACAAAAACATACAGTTTAACGAAAATAAACCTCACGTTTAGAGCTCTCTTATAAACAACTTTAGTGAACTTGAGTATATTAATATATTTCAATGTACGTGTAGAATATCTTTTAGAAAAGTACGAAAGAGTAAGGAAAAATACATCTTTTCTGCTTTCAGAAAATCGCATCTCTGAAACAGGATTTATCAGCAAATAAAGGGTATAGTATAAGTTTCATCTAGACTGCGATTAATAAATCATAAACGGTAAGGAATTGTAACATATAACTTTTATTGGCAAAAGTGTGGAAAAATAACTGAGCAAGAATAACACACGTAATTAACCTAACAGATTATATATAATTAGCAATTTTAGAAGAGCAAAAAGAAAAACAATCTAACTAAATTGAGCATTTCAAAATACAGTTCAATATAAATTGTACAAAACACAACGAAACAAGACAGTTTATACAAAAATAACAACGAAGTTAAATTATTAAGATGAACAGACCTGCACAAAGTATTAGTCATGACAAACAATAATAAATAATAATCAATATAAAGTGAACGGCAGGACGAATCAGCTAAAACAAAATGTACAACAAAAACAGAGGAAATAGAAAAACGTGGAGATCTTGTAAGATTAAGAAAAGCTGTCATGTTCCAGATGCTGGAGCAGAAGCTCAAAACAAACAAGTGCCAAATCAGTGAAAATGATAAACGTGGATCAGGATTTAAGAGAAAATTACAAAGAAGCAGCAAAATTATGGCAAGAAGCAGCACAAAAATACAACGTTAATAAATAATATCAAATGAGCCAAATATGATTTTGACTTTAATTGGATTCAATAAAGCTTGGTAAGACGATCAGAAACCTTTAATGACAAACATGTTGCACGTTGAGACACAACTTTCAAGGACATCGAAAAACAGAACATGTGGATCGAAATAATTGCTTTTTATTCTTTAAAAATATGTTAATAAGTTATGAAAAGTCAAATTTGCATTTCAGCGAGTTGAACAATAAAAAAATAGCTATCACGTGAATGAATATCTTAGATTAAGATAAAGAGAACTATAGATAACATAACGGGAGAGAACACTGTATAATAAAATATATGTTGTGTTTCCGGTGACTGGAAGCAGGCTGAGGTCGATCTTCCATAGTAATTGTCAGCCGCTGCGCAATTTCTTTCCTGGTTAAGTCTGTTATCGCTCAAAATACATGTCTAGAAGCAGAAAGATATCAGGCTTATTTTGTCGAGTCTTACCTCTGTTAGCACGCTTCAAATATCGTCCAACTTTGACTTCATATTCTATGTTAAGTACGTACCTAGACCCATTTCATGCAAAAATACAGACGCTTTGACTGAACCTTCTAGTGGTATACTACAATTAAGATTTAATGGTTTCTTTAAGAAGATCTCTGAGTCAATTCTAGTCAGTGACAAACACTGGGATAATCTAACAGAAGATTGTTTGGCAAAAAAATGAATATAGTAAAGATTTAAAAATAGGCGTGAATTGTAGTCCTATCCACGTATTCACGATTAAAGTGATGTATTTACTTGTCCCATCTCATTGTCATTTTTTCGAGACCACCATAGTCTGGGCCCCAACTAGAACGATTCTCCAATTCAACGCGGGGACAACAACGGGGGTATGACTTCATGCCCCATCCACCACACTCACCGAACTTGGCACGAGTGATTTCTTCCTTTCTTCAACAACATAAATAATCCACTTGGTAAACGTTTTCCACAAGACCAGGAATTATTGGCTGATCATCTAGAGACGTTGTTCCGAGTCCATACAGAGGAGGTTCTGCGATCAGGGCATTAGGAAGATGAAGAAACGAAAGGAGAAGTGCATTTTCATGAGAAGTAAAAATGTGGAGAAGGACTAAAGTTCAGAACAGTATTCATATACTTCTTCATCCTTAAGTCCAAAACCTTTTGACCGACCTTCGTATATTATATAGCTTTGGCAATCAGCTGTCTATTTAAGCGAATCGATTGCCCCATATAGTTTCTCTTCCAGGGAGGTGGGTGTGGACCACATTGCTCTTCTCAGGTCTGTGTACTGGGGGCAATCCTGTAGAACATGTTTTGCAGTCATATTGTTCAGTGTACACTGGCATAGCCTGGTTGTACCTATTTTGAATTTAGTGAACATGTGATTTCTCATTCTATTGTGGCCAGTACGTAGGCGAAGTATGATGACTTGATCCCTCCTTGATAGTTGGTGGTATCCGTCCCTCTCGTTATGCTTTGAGTGTTCTCTTTTCCATTTTCCATGGTACTGACCTTTGAGAATGGATTTGGCTTCATCATAACTGAGCAGATGGTTCTCTTGTGGTAGTTTCCCTCTCTCTTTAGCTAATTTGTGTGCGCGTTCGTTCCTGTGTATATTACAGTGTGATGGTATCCACGGAATGACTACTCTCTGGAAGCTATTGCATAGTTGGTCCAAGGTTGTTCTCAAGTCATCTAGTTCATTGTTCTTGGGGCTTTTTAGAGCTGATAGTACTGACAGTGCATCAGTCAGAATCACCAATTTATTGTGCATGTTATTTTTGTGTTGAGTAGCCAGTGTTGCAGCATCTCTGAAGGCCTCAGTTTCTGCTTTAAAGTTGTTTGAGAATTTCCGGGTAGCTATTGACCTGGAGATCTCGTCCTGATTATTCAGCGTCAGGAACACACCTCCTCTTCCATTTCTAGTGGCATTTGTAGCAGAGCCATCTATGTATATGTGGAACCAAGAGTCCTGTGGGTAATAATTAGAGTCTGTTAGATCCTTTCTGATTGAATACCTCTTAAAACGTTGCACTGTGTTCTGCGCCAGTGGCCCAGTGCATCCGATTTCAGCCAGCATTTTATTTAAGTTTGCTTTGCTTAGCCTTTGATTGTCCCCAATCTTTCTGCAAGGCAGCAGATTGTCTTTTCTGTAGGGGGATTCTGCCCTTAGATGGCCGGCCCTTCTAGGTTTACGAGCACCATCTGCCCAAGCGTGATATGGTTATTAGTTGGTCATTAGACCATCATAAATCAAACAACAGACTATAAGTCCCTCCTAACTAACACGAACCTCCAGGAGTCTCACCGATGCTGACAAGCCATGTACGAAACCCCACTCCGTCTTTCATTGATTAGAGTACGACCGCCCTAGGGCTATGCAACTAACGTGATGACGTAGCTCACACAACAATGGTTGCACTCACAATATTCCAATTAATATAGTAAAAGCAGCCAACAGCACACGAAAAGCTGATGCACAATCTCTAAAGTGAAAACTGCTACTGACTAGACAGAGCAGAGCTTAGCAAGGAGTTGTACCATGCAAGAACTTGGCGTCAAACAATTACAACGACGGTTTTGGAACAGCACACGATGTGTTGACGTAATTCACATATAACGCTAGGCAGGGGAAGGTCGCATTCACAAAATTTTGACTTGACAATGAAGAACATTGAGGTGAGTACAACCTGTTATCATCGGCGAACTTTGCTAACTGGATCAGTTGATTAGCTCAAACGCAGAAAATTACACCGTAGAACCGAAGCTAATCAGTTCCCTAATGTAACTACTGCAGCGGTCCAGCGAACGTGACCTTATTTCACCATGTTTGGACACAAAAGACTAGATGAGTTCTATTAGCATGCCTCTTACTATGTTGCAATATTTGAGGGTGCTGTTTGAAAGTTTGGGAGCCCTTGCACTCCATCGCATCACAATGTACATATTTGATATGAAATATGAATGAGAAGGTATACCATACAAATTCACGTGATCTAGCAAAATACATTTAGGAGAGTATAGAGATTCTACTAATTTAATGTCGCTAAAAATAGCCGCAAAATCCTGATCCCATTTTTAATCTCGCCATTGAAAACTGACTACAGGATTCAGCGAGAAGGAATCAACATGTTCCCGAGCTCGAGTGATAAAAATTATACGAGATTAAAACGACACCAAAAAAAAAATCATGAAATGAAACAGAATTGAGGCCCTGGAGATGTGGGTGTACATGAAAAAGAAAAACTAAACATTTCGTGAACAGATAAGAAAAAAAAGCGAAGTTTCAGAGAAGAAATGAAAAGAGAAGTACTGAGAATATTTTTTGCCCGTCTATTATTATTATTTCTTTAGCTCAATGTTTGATGCACCCAAATGTCTTCACTCCATGCATGGACATATTCATGTCAACACTAAGTTCGTGCTTAAGATCACTAGTATCCACGAACAGAGTCAAATATAGCTCTTGTGTATTAGGCTCTTCGTAACACAACATCGAATGCTGATCTTGTGTACTTGCTAACTATAAGTGGTAGTGGTTGCTTTGGTCTCGTGAAGATATAAACGCGTGAAAGGCGTGGCATGTGCATTGGTTTCATAGCATATTATGTTCTTGCTCCCAGCAGGTCGTTGTCCAGAAACTTTCGACTTGTATTGCCATCAGCTGGCCATGGAGAAATTTATAGACCTAAGAGCATGAACTCTGATCTCCATTTTAATTGATGACTGAGTGGGTCAAGGAAGTTTATATTAAACAGTTGGTTTACGGTATGACCCGGGATGGCTAGTTGGGGGTGAGAGCTTTTCGCATTACACTACTACAACTTCAAGACTCACGACTGATGTAGCTGTCTTGTTACACAATACCTCCATATTTTCTCATGTAAAGGTTGCAGTAGCGAATGTAGATGAAACAGTGTCTTCAAATCTTCCCCTATAGATGTCGCTGTAGTGGTGAGGTCAAAGTACTCACAGCCAGTTGGAACAATCCACATTTGGAGCCATCTTATTTTTTTCACCTCTGACCTATAATATCAAGGTGGGTGAAATTATGCACCAAATCCTATCGGAGATAAACATTAAAACAGTGACTGCGGTGTTCACGTTGAGCATGTAAAAATAGTACTTAACTGAACACTAAAAAAAGTGGGCCATATACAACTACACAGAATAAGTTTTTAAAATAACCGCTAATTTTTCATTCCTAAAAAAAGTGGGCCATATACAGCTACACAGAATAAGGTTTTAAAACAACCGCTAATTTTTCATTACTACCACGTTTAACAATAATTAATGAGATTTCTTACATTATTTTGGGAACCGTCGCCCAAACAAAGTGCATGGAACCAGTTACTTTGATATTAATGTACAACAATGATTATAGGCACAATTAAATGTACTCACGGATACAGCTGACGTGCAATGAAAGAGATGCCAGAACGATATGTAGTAGTCCTCGCGTTACAGTGATCCCATGGAATGCCATTGGAGTGCAGTAAAGTAGTCTCCAGATAGATGATTATGCGGCAGTTAACGACTCGAAGATGTCTGAAGATGCTCACCGGATTATTTTGGTGCAGGTGTGATACCTTGGTCCAGTTGGCGGTTGTCACATAAAGTCTATAATACTTTTCTGTTAATTTCTTGGCTTTTATGTCTTGGTCTGTTCTATTTTTTAGCGTTCCTTCGTTTTCTATGTTCTTGTCTTGGTTACTCTCGAAGATTTCTGAAAAAAAATATGACGCGAAAAAGGTAGTGAAACAGAAGCTAGGAAAATATTTTTGATGTATTTAATTCAATGTTTCCATTGTATGCAAAATTATGTTTAGTAATATTCAAATCATTCTTAAGTAGTAACTCAAGTCTAAATACCAGTTATATGCCATATATATTTTGTTAGGTAAAAAAACCAGCGTTTCATTCTGTCACTACATTTGAATATGAATAGGTGTTGCATCACACGAGATTAATCTTCAAAAAGTTTAACTGTGGGTACAAATGAATAGTCGTTAATTTATAGTAAAATAGTGGTATAATTAAACGATTTAAATCACAGTTAAAATTTCAACGCTTACTTATTGGTCATTATTATCAGGTTACATGTCATTTGCCGAATATTGCATTCTCTACAGCCCGTCTGACAGAAACTCTATCTCTAGCCAGATAACTCACTTCTTCTCTTGTCGTGTTCAAGTTTTTCTTGATGTCTTGAACATCGTCTTGGCCTGCCCCTGGTGAGTCGCCCAGGAACCATGCCTTCCATTATTGTTCTTTCCAGTCTGTGGTGTCTTTTGATGAGGCCATAGTATTTTAATTTCCTCTGTAGAATGATATTTAAAAGCCTGTTCTTTTTTAATGTTTAAATCTGTTATTGTGTCTTCATTGTCCCTTTTCGTTATCCAATGTATATTAAGGATTTTTCTGTAACATTTTGTTCCTTAGTGAATCAATTTTTATTTCTTGCTGTTTGCAATATTGTCTATGATTCACAACCATATATTACTATCGGAAAGATACATAGCCTCAGTAATTTTAATTTTGCTACCCTGCTGGTGCTGAGCCACATGTTCAACATGGCATTTAATTTGTGTGCTGCTATTGCTAAACTTTTGATCTGTTTCATGGCAGTCACCGTTGTTAGCTATTACAGATCCCAGATATCCATAGTTTGTTACAATTTCAATCCTCCACTATTGATGCTGATTGTGAATTACTTATTGGTAGAGATTACTTATGATTTGCTGTCACTATCAAAACAATGAGAAGCTTGGAAAAAACATGTTCACCAGAATGAGAAAGGATGACACAAAAATCATTGCCGGAACTTAAAGTTACATTAAACACAAAGAAAGACAAATGGTATAACAGTGTGGTTTATTTATATTTTGTGATTGTGTGCAGTCAACGACTACTCGTTTATAACGATTAGGCTTCATGGATACCGCCAGTCAAGCAGACAATTTAAAATAAATCGTGCTGCAATATAACGGTTTGCGCCGAACTTAATTCTTGTCCTCGCAACTCTTTTAACGACAGACACGAATGAAACAAGATACAGCGGAAGAGGGTCTGCGGAAGATGAATTAATAAACATTGAGGTTAAAAATGATATATGAATAAGGTTTTTTTTTTACTTGAGGTTTACTAGAACTCTATTTGATATATATATATATATATATATATATATATATATATATATATAGGGTTCTGATGTTCAGGTGCCTGTTTTTGTCTATTGCATTATATATTTATTAAATTGCATTACATTGGTATAGCCAGATCCCATATATATATATATAAGTAAATAATAATAATAATTATTATTATTAATAATAATAATAAGTAAATAATAAGTAAATATATATAAGTAAAGAGTCCCGTCACGCCAAGTGGCGTAGAGGAAGTATGGTGTTAGTGCTCTTAATTTTTACAGACCTTCGGCACATGATTATTGGCATAATGTGGTCAGTATTACGCCCGTGCCGCTTTTTTCCCCAGAAAAAATCCCGTACCATTTAAAGCTGGGTGAACCTGGAAGCCGTTTGTCCTTTTGTAGTCCAGTTCACTAACCAATGAATGAACTATCGCGATTGCGGCTCATATATATATATATATATATATATATATATATATAATTTAATAATTATTCTTGTAACAAAATAATCATATAGAAAACGTTTGTTCTGCCGTAAACACATATTTTGTTACACATTGTTCATATACCCCTCGATGGTGAAAAGCAAAGGAGGAAGGGAAGAAATTGTTCAGATAATCTATAAAGCACATTTTGGTTCTGTGATCTGCAGTAAGCAATCTCTACCATAATATTATCGAAGTAGCAAAAACAATATCTTACCGATATTAAAAGTGCACACTAAGTGAGTTATTTGCAAAAAAAAAAAAACATGCAATGATTCCGATGTAGAAACGAACATGTCGAAAACAAGTGGTGAAGCCAGAACACAATTTAGTAACGGATTTATTTATAGTAACTAATATAAATGGTTAAATAAAGTGTCTTCGCCGGTAACCATTTTTTTCTCAAATATAGGGAGTACCACGCTATTTATCATTTCGCATGTTTCATTCCACATACAACGAAAGAGGGCTGTCCAATGGATTACAACTGCAATTGCTCAAATTGGATGAATTCAGGTTCAAATCGCTGTTAGCTAAAAACGTTAATTTGCTATTTTGTACCCATTGAAAGCTTTTGCCGAAACGTCGTAATTTGTCTCGACTCTGCTTAGTTTCAGCTGCTTAATACCATTGTATGTTTCTTTTATCTAATTTCTGCAGCTTTACTCGTGGTCTCATATACTATTTAGTTTATTGTATGTTACATAATGTATAGTGGTGGAGCCAGTGGTGGGGTGTACTAAACACTCCAAAGTATTGTGACAGCCTTACAAGGAAGGAACACAACACAATAATGACGTTTCGCCCTGTGGCCTTCTTCAGAATACAAGGACAACGACAACAAACGGTGAAGCACAATTATTTATAACTACATGTTAGATGATCAAGTGGAGGGCGAGGAAAGTAGGATGTTGAAATAAGAAAGGAGAGGGAAGAGAGAAATGAATACTACATGAGGAGAGGTAGGATGGGTGTCAAGATATATAAAAGAGAAAAATATATTTTTTAAAAAAAAAGAGAAAAATGTATCATAAAATGCACCTGGCTTAAAACAACAAGTCGGCCCTCCGTGCTGGAACACATCAGAATGACTTAGAGTTTAAAGGATGTGTCTAGAAAGTAACACGTGACTGAAACACGCAAGTTTAGAAGGACAAGAGTACCTGTGTGGCGGGAAAACAAATCAGAGGGGGCGGGGGGGGAGAAAGATAGGCGAAGCTGCCAAACTATGAAAACGATGGTCAATGGCAAAAGGAAAACTAGAGGCCCAAAACCAACGGCCTAGAGGGCCAAACTGCTAGCCAATAAATCACTCGGACAATGCTAATGAGAGATCCCGCGAGATATTAAAAGAAAGAGTGAATGAAAAGACAAAGTAGTGAACTGGGAGATGGGTGAGAGAGATAGACTCTACAGAATGGATGGCCTGGGACTGGAAGAGTTGAGAGGTAGGTCAACGAAGGGAGGAAGAGGGGGAAGTGAATACCAGAGGAAGAGATAAAGAGAGGAAGAATAAGAAAGCCGGTATAAGTCAAGTAGGTAGGAAGAAGGGCGGTAGAGTGATAGAGGGGTGGTCCGGAGGAAGTTAGTCAATCGAGAGATAGGGAAGTATTAGAGGAGGATGTATGGAGAGGAGGGATAAGAAGCAGGTATGTGAAAAGTGGATAGGAAGAGAGGCGGTAGGTCAGAAGTGAATAGAAAGAGAGGGAGTCTACAAGTGAATAGAGAGGAAAGGGGTGAGCTAGGAGTAGATCAGTAGAGAGGTGGTGGGGAGGACGAGGAACAATAGAAGTGGGCAGAGAGATGGTACAGTCCAGATGGAGAGGTGATATAGTGATAAGGAGGTGAAGGACACGTAGGTAGTCAGAAGAGAAAAAAAGGGGGGGGCTGGGTTTAGGATGAAGAAGGCAAGATAGGGGTTACTCAAAGAGGCTATGGAAAGCAGGGATGGACGAGGAGTAGAAGACCCAAGAAGTGAAATAGGAAGAGAAGTCCATAGTTGGGAGGATGGAGTCGGAGGAAGGAGGTTCCTCAATGGGACAAGGATACATTGATGCCACGAGGGGTGAGGCAACCCCAACGAGCGGTCAGACGGTGTTCCAGAGTGAGCCGACTGTGGTGATCAGAGGAGCATGAAACTAGGCCAGTTACCAAGACATCAGTCTTACCTCGATGGCCCCTCGAGTTAAAGTGGGCTGCTACAGGAGTGTCCGCTTCTCGAGTGATGTCATTTAAGTGTTCACGGCACCAACTCCGATACGTCTACCAGATTGGCCGATGTAGGTCAACTTGCATCGCTTACAAATGATGGCATAAATGATGTTCCACGACGTGCAAGTGAATCCCTCTCTGATCTTATTTGCCTGTTCCCTAATGTATAGTCGCGCCTATCTATTGAGCACGACATGCAGGTCCTATTCTGCAGTCCCATTGAAAGCACTCGGTGCACAGCAGTCATGGGGTACAAGCTGTGATGATAGGTTATAAAACTGTCACAGCACACAGCCAATAGAATAGTATTTATAAGGCCGCGGTAATTGCATATTGGAGAATTCAGGGATATACCTCCCAATTGGCAGGCCTTAGTAGATGACTGGTCGCTCTTGAACCTTCAATAGTAATTTGTAGCTGCGGCGACTTTGTCTTCAAAGTATATCAATGGATGCAAACAGTCTGAAATATTAGTAGACTAGTCTTGGAGATTCCTCTTTGCATAGTTCATCGTTACTGAAAGTTTAATGTTGATCTATAAGACTATGTTCAACTATATTCCATGATTGTGTCCCTTTGCTTGTATAGTTTATTCGTCAGCTCATAACTATTTTTGATTGGGAATTTAGTCACAAGTAATACAAGAGGATTTACATTTTCTCGCATAACGGACCGAACGCAGACGCATTAAATGTGAGTTACAACTGAAATACTCATTAATAAAGTGTGTTTTCTTCTGGGCCTGGCAATTGTGATGTCTGCATAAACAAAGATGCATTGTACCACATGCAACGTGTTACTGACTCAATGACAAAAGTTACATCTTTGAACGGGTTTTCAACACATTTTCCCCCATAATTTTTTTTTTCCAAAATGAATAAATTTTTTCATGAATTTGAGTTAACAAATAGTCCATTTTCTATTGTGTACAAAATAATGACCAGCATTGTAATATTTCCTGCTATTTCTTTCTCCCACACAAATCGCACTCTTTGACTTGTGCGTGATAGAACGCACTGTCGAAACAGTTGTTTTTCACAGACAGGCATCATCATGTCATTTTAATTGTGTATTTGCATCTCTCTTTCTCTCTCTCCTTCTCTCTCTCTCTCTCTGTCGAGTTGTAATAAACGAGAGGTTTGTCTTGCCGCCGACCAATTTCTACCCAAAGTATAAACAAAATATTTCATTATAATTTTCAGTGGCTGCAAAAATAAACAGTGGTACATTTTATGGTTAATTTATATAGACAAAAGTTTATATTCTCGAACTAGCTAAAATAAACCGTGACACTGTTGCAGCATGAGTACCTTACATGCGTTTGCACTTATTTACAATCTCTGGTTCATGCTTAATCTTTAGTGAGAGCAATATCACCACCACACGTTCAATTATATGATTGATCTTAAATTGACTACACCACAGACTCTCCACTGGAAGCACACATAGACATCGATCTTCAAACTAATACATGTGATCTCACTAGAATAGTCGTTTAGATTTATCTGATTTCCCGGCCAACTGTAAAAAAAAAAATAATAAACATTGGACTAACTAAAATCGAGTTAAACATGACTACACAATTGCGAAATAGTATCCCAAAGCTTCACCTAATCATGGTTAAAACAGCAACTTTGACCACAATCATACGCATAAATATGTTTCTTCTTCATACAAGAATCTTCAGGATGTGGTTTTAGGACTACATATAAAATTAAATCCCGTTAGTGAAGGTCATCTAATATAGTTCTATTGTAGATCTGGTCATCTACCGAAGGTAAATATTCAACAAAAATAGCAGTCATGTAATTTTCTACCAAAAAGTACATTCTTAACTTAAGTAAACATGTGGTAATTAATTCGCCAAACCACATAATAGAAACTATACGAGATATTAATTTAACGTGTGCATTTGTCAAATAGAAGTGATCTGGTCAGGTTAAATTACAACACCTGTAATTTATTAACAAAGATATTGTCATTAGTGCAATATTTCCTATCAGAGACATTCACATACCAGACATAAAATTTACTAACAATGGTACTTTTTAAGCGTACATACTTTTGTCAATTATATTTTTAAGTAATAGGAAACTCTTTATACAGAACTTCACAACAGGTGGCAATCTGATCACCATAAAACGACTACGGGTAGAGCAAGTGTTCCGTTCCGACTCTTTAGCTTCTTGACACTCTAAGGGAAGTGAACCCGTCTGGGTCATAACTCCCAGGCGTCAACCTCCTGCTGCATTGACTCTAAAGCTTGCAATATACATGTATATTCAGCTCAAAATAACTACACTTACTCTACGCAACACCTCTAGTCGAATCTACGATCTCTACCCGGTCGTACACTTACTTGTATTAGCTTTAACCCAGCACATTGATGTCCTTTTCCTCTTTATTATAGCAGCAGTAACTATTAAGCAGAATTATTCAACATATAATTCTTAAGAGAATTAATTTACTAACAGTGATAATTTATATTTTTTTAGTAATCAATTCCATATAAATGATATTATAGTATTTAATATTTAATTTAGGTATGTAATGTCCTTTAAGAAGTGTATTACTTTCCCAGTCGCATGAAATGTGAAAATCCATGCTGTAAATACCCCGAGCTATGTAACATAACGCTCATATTAAGGCTACCCATTGTTTATTTATTTCTATGCCTAGATTTTCTTCAACGATTATGACATTATCGTCAATTCAAACATGATGCACACTTTCATCATAGTTACTATATCCCCGTAGTACCCTTGCTAAAACATCGGGTGAACGTTATTTTTCCTCCTCCTTTAAGCATAGCGACATCAGTGCAAATAGTAATGCGCTATTTGCTCTTTGCTTTCCTGCAATTAAGAGAAAGACTCTTATGACATAGTGAATACAAAAAGCAGGTTAAAAGCTTTTATTGAGTCCCATTCCCTGTAACTGTTTGTGAATGCCACAAATAAATATAAAGCGAACAATGTGAACATTTTACTTGGGTTGATCATGTCATGGGCTAACTACATTACATTGAAAGTTTAACAATCGATAAAAAGTTCGTTTTTGTGTGTGAACTGTATGGTTACACCGTAGAACTGATGCTACGTACTAATGATGTTGTTACAGATAGGGTCTCACACATCGTTAGCTGTGTATGTGTGGCTGATAGAGTTTCATACATCGTTAGATATTTATGTGTGTGTGTGTGTTACTGATAGTCTCATACAAAGCTATATGTGTGAGTTACTGATAGTCTCATACATCGCTATATGTATGTGTTACTGATAGTCTCATACATTGCTATATGTCTGTGTTACTGATAGTCTCATACATCGCTATATGTATGTGTTACTGATAGTCTCATACATCATTATGTTTGTGTTACTGATAGTTTCATACATTGCTATATGTGTGCGTTACTGATGGTCTCATACATCGCTATATGTGTGTGTTACTGATAGTCTCATACATCGTTACATGTATGTGTTACTGATAGTCTCATACATCACTATATGCGTGTGTTACTGATAGTCCCATACATCGTTATATGTGTGTGTTACTGATAGTCTCATACATCATTATATGTGTGTGTTACTGATAGTCTCATACATCGCTATATGTGTGTGTTACTGATAGTCTCATACATCGCTATATGTGTGTGTTACTGATAGTCTCATACATCGCTATATGTGTGTGTTACTGATAGTCTCATACATCGCTATATATGTGTGTGTTACTAATAGTCTCATACATCGCTATATGTGTGTGTTACTGATAGTCTCATACATCGCTATATATGTGTGTGTTACTGATAGTCTCATACATCGCTATATATGTATGTGTTACTGATAGTCTCATACATCGTTATATGTGTGTGTGTTACTGATATTCTCATACATCGCTATATATGCGTGTGTTACTGATAGTCTCAGTCATCGTTATATGTGTGTGTTACTGATAGTCTCATACATCGTTATATGTGTGTGTTACTGATAGTCTCATACATCGTTATATGTGTGTGTGTTACTGATAGTCTCATACATCGCTATATATGTGTGTGTTACTGATAGTCTCATACATCGTTATATGTGTATGTGTTACTGATAGTCTCATACATCGCTATATATGTGTGTGTTACTGATAGTCTCATACATCGCTATATATGTGTGTGTTACTGATAGTCTCATACATCGCTATATATGTGTGTGTTACTGATAGTCTCATACATCGCTATATATGTGTGTGTTACTGATAGTCTCATACATCGCTATATATGTGTGTGTTACTGATAGTCTCATACATCACTGTGTAAGTACTACGTGTTGATTAATTGTCCTCTCTTTTTAGAGTAAAATTGTCCCATTTGGTTTACAATTAAAATCTTCCACGGTTATTAGTGAGGAATCATTTACAGATAATGTTCACCCTGTTGGCCTTTTTAACTAACAAATGCATAATTATTTATATTTCTCTTCCTGGAAATGTGATGTGACCTGTGTGAAGAATTCTGAAACTCTGAGTTTGGAAGTGATGAATTTTTTAGCACATATTCTCAGAAGAATAACTTATACTACATGGGTTTTGCAGTTTATAAATGATTTATTTTGCAACAAATACAAAGATCCGTTTATCTTCAAAATCTAAGCTTTCAAACGCTGTTGAAAACGTTTTTTTTTTCAAATTCCCTGAGTTAATAGCGGGTCATCATCATTGCACTCCGAACATGTCCATAGGTGCTGAGAATCCCTCTTCAGCAAGTCTCGCAGTGTCCAGCGACTGACGACTTCAGTTCTGTGTTGGTTGATAAGTCTTCTTTCACGCCCACTAAGTTTCTCGTTTCTGGCTGTGCCCATCTTAACTCCCATCTCTTACATCCGAAGAAGTGATGTGGACTCATGGCTATCGAAGTCTTGTGCCCTTCCCACATCTCGGAGGGCATTGATGATGTATGCTCTATCTATTTTTTGACTGTCCTTAAACGATGGTGCAGCTAGCCAACCTGTTCACTATTTCATTTCACCGCACTACCGCAAGTCCTGGGACGAAGACAAAGGTGACCTTACATATTTTTACTTCTGCAATGACTCTACCCATTGCATGTATACGGAGCCCGTCTCCACTTTTTATATCATGCTCATCAAATCACTCAGTATGCAGGCGTGGGTGTAGTCTTGTTGCTCTAACCAGAAGATGTCCTGGTCACTGCCATCACCTCCATCACCTCCATCGTCTTGTTGCTCTAACCAGAAGATGTCCTGGTCACTGCCATCACCTCCATCGTCTTGTTGCTCTAACCAGAAGATGTCCTGGTCACTGCCATCACCTCCATCGTCATGTTGCTCTAACCAGAAGATGTCCTGGTCACTGCCATCACCTCCATCGTCTTGTTGCTCTAACCAGAAGATGTCCTGGTCACTGCCATCACCTCCATCGTCATGTTGCTCTAATCAGAAGATGTCCTGGTCACTGCCATCACCTCCATCATCTTGTTGCTCTAACCAGAAGATGTCCTGGTCACTACCATCACCTCCATCGACATGTTGCTCTAACCAGAAGATGTCCTGGTCACTACCATCACCTCCATCGTCATGTTGCTCTAACCAGAAGATATCCTGGTCACTGCCATCACCTCCATCGTCTTGTTGCTCTAACCAGAAGATGTTCTGGTCACTGCCATCACCTCCATCGTCTTGTTGCTCTAACCAGAAGATGTCCTGGTCACTGCCATCACCTCCATCGTCTTGTTGCTCTAACCAGAAGATGTCCTGGTCACTGCCATCACCTCCATCGTCATGTTGCTCTAACCAGAAGATGTCCTGGTCACTGCCATCACCTCCATCGTCATGTTGCTCTAACCAGAAGATGTCCTGGTCACTGCCATCACCTCCATCACCTACATCGTCTTGTTGCTCTAACCAGAAGATGTCCTGGTCACTACCATCACCTCCATCGTCATGTTGCTCTAACCAGAAGATGTCATGGTCACTACCATCACCTCCATCGTCATGTTGCTCTAACCTGAAGATGTCCTGGTCACTGCCATCACCTCCATCGTCATGTTGCTCTAACCAGAAGATGTTCTGGTCACTGCCATCACCTCCATCACCTCCATCGTCTTGTTGCTCTAACCAGAAGATGTCCTGGTCACTACCATCACCTCCATCGTCTTGTTGCTCTAACCAGAAGATGTCCTGGTCACTACCATCACCTCCATCGTCTTGTTGCTCTAACCAGAAGATGTCCTGGTCACTGCCATCACCTCCATCACCTCCATCGTCATGTTGCTCTAACCAGAAGATGTCCTGGTCACTACCATCACCTCCATCGTCTTGTTGCTCTAACCAGAAGATGTCCTGGTCACTGCCATCACCTCCATCGTCATGTTGCTCTAACCAGAAGATGTCATGGTCACTGCCATCACCTCCATCACCTCCATCGTCTTGTTGCTCTAACCAGAAGATGTCCTGGTCACCTCCATCGTCATGTTGCTCTAACCAGAAGATGTCCTGGTCACTGCCATCACCTCCATCGTCATGTTGCTCTAACCAGAAGATGTCCTGGTCACTGCCATCACCTCCATCGTCATGTTGCTTGTGGTCGTTCTCGTGCTCCCTTGAGTCTGTTGTCTTAATATATCCCTGCCTTAATCTATTTTAACTTGATCTATCTCTGTCTGAATCTATTTTAGCTCAATCTATCCCTGTCTGAATATATTTTAGCTTAATCTATCCCTGTCTTAATCTATTTTAGCGTAAGCTATCCATATCTTAATCTATGTTAGATATTACATTGAATTCATGCCGTACTTAATTAGTTACAACTGAAGTTTAGTATAAGAAAATAACGTCTATTTTTTCATGTTGTTTGTTAATCATAATAATAATAATTAGAAGGTGAAAGTAATAACATATAGAAACATACGTAAGACGCCTAATTGGAATGGGAAAAAATGGAAAAACGCATGCTTAATGCAGAAAAGTTGTGGACATTAATAAAAAAAATGAACGTACCATAAGATGTTGATTCCATATATTTACAATAAACCTACTTTGGGGAGAAATACATTAAACAGAATAAACAGATTTTTAACTGCTTCAATTGTAATCGTTTGTCTTATGCAAGCACTGTTTAGGTAAAGAAAACATACCTTTTTCATTAATTTACATGTAACTTGTCATTTTAAAGGAAAAAAAGGCTCATAAATATTGAACATGATGGTAGTAAGTAGCAAAAAGTTATGACATGTCACAAGAGGATTGTGATGTCTGAATTACAAAAGTATAATAAACCAATTAGTGAAGAAAGATGTTAAAAGCAATCTTACATAATAGAAATACTTTAAACATGAAATAAAAAAACACAAAAATAAAATGTTACGGCAGGAACATTTTAAAGCACAAAAGATACATTTTTAAACGTTCCTATTAGGTTTTTTTTTTGTGTGTGTTCAGCAACGATATGAATGAAAGTGATAATCAATATGATTCTATAGAATTGTCAAATTAGTCTGAGGTTGAACTGATGGGATCGGTTTAGAAAAATAAATGTGAACCAGAATTAATAGATAGATATAGAAATCACAGTGGGAAAGATGAATACAATAAGATTAATAAAGCAAAAGAAAAACAGCAAAATTAAATAAACTTGAATATTTATTTTTTGAATTATGCATAAGTAATTGGTTGATTTAGAAAAAAAAATCACTTCTATACAAAATCATGTACGGAAATATGGAATACTGCTCCAATCAAGTAAATTAAGGAACGTTGTATTAATGTTTTTCCCTGATATTATTAAGCAAAACGTTTTACTATAACTCGTAATCCATATCACAAGAAAATAACAGCAGTCCAATGTGTGTAATCCGCGAGAGTTAGATATACATCTTGGAGATATCATGACAAAATTATTTATCCACTACAAAAAAAATGCTCATTAATTATCATCATTATCATTTCATTTAACAACATAACTAGCTATATCATCGTCATGCCTATAAATATCATCATCTTTATAATCTGCGTCGCAGTGAAAATAATCGTCAAACAAATTTTATTAAAAATTCTCTGTTTCCCTGGTTGATTTGTATAGAATATTCGCATCGCTTTTGCAGAAATTTGAGGTATATTTTTCATCAAACATCGTCGATTTTATTTTCTTTCTTATGCTTCACTTTTCCTAAGAAGCTAAACTTATCATTATTTAGAAGTCAACAGAAACAATAAATAAAACAACTTACAGTTACCTAAATGCTATTCTTTGTTTCTTTGGTTTTTTTAAAAATTATATAACTTATATTCTGAGATTGTTTGGTTATAATGAAAGTGATGATGATGATGATAATAATAATAATAATAATAATAATAATAAGTGAAATAACAGTAATGATGGTATTAATGACAGAGAAAGAGATGGTGATTAAGGAGTTGTTGATGGCGATGTATAATTGTGACAGTGACAATGACGATAGTATTGATCATGACAAGAATGGCAATAACATTGATGTTATTTAGTGACCATAATAATGATATTATATATATATATATATATATATATATATATATATATATATATATATATATATATATATATATATATATAGAGAGAGAGAGAGAGAGAGAGAGAGAAAGAGAGAGAGAGAGAGAGATAACAATGTAGGTAATGAAGATGATAATTGTGATATTGATCTACATGATAAACGAGGTTGTATTTAAAAAGTTAATAGAGTCATGATGGCGATGCTTTTAGTGAAGAATACGGCACTTATTATGGAATTATGATAAAGATTACTATGTTGGTAATATAATGTTTTGTCACGGAGAAACCTACCTGCAAATTTATTTTTCGAAACTTATTTTAAAATTACTTATTCTACTGAAATTGTTAGTTTATGTCTGCCTACCTTCCATTAACCTATTTACTGCAACAACAATAAGATTAATGTGGCATTTCCATCTCTAAATGAACAATCAACGTGGCAGTCCCGGTGAGGCTGTGAGAGACAATCTGTAATAATTATTAGCTTTTAAATATGATCTCTACAACTTTACTGCAAATAGTGGAGATAGGCAAACAAATGTTGTGTGCATTAATACTTTAGGCTGATACAGCGTTTGAGTAATGGCGTTTCTCTCTCGCTTATTAAAAAAAGAAATGCAACAAATTTAATAAAGCTATTACGTTTTACCCCCACTCATCACTAATCGTCGCATAAACGCAAGTTAGTTCCTAGCTCTGTAAGAAACGGACAGTTACATACATATTCCACATATTGAATTGAACTAGTCTAACTAGTGAAAATAATCGTTGGTATTAAAAATTATAAAAGAGGTAGATGTTTAATTTTACTTAGACGATATAATCAGAGACACATTATCAATCTTACTCAACCCAATTCTTAGCATATTGTATGTTCTGTGCTAGCTTTGTTGCAATAAAAAATCACACAAATATAGTTAAATGATAATTCAATCCGCTGAAATAAAAAGACAAAACAATTCAATGTTTCGACTGAAGGTCTTTAAAAGGAACAATCAAGAGATAAAACATATCAAAAAGCAAGAGACAAAACATGTTACAAACTTATTACAGATATGAACAACCAATGGAATGGAAAGCAAAGAAAGCCTAGGGTCTGACTTAAGTAAATTAAAAGAAAAGAAAGCTAAACAGAAGCGAAAGTTACGAACAAAATCAAAATAGTGACACGTTTCGACCAATAGTAAAATTATGGGAGGCCGAGGTAAAGCAGGCAGGTAGGTTTGGTGCTTGTTGGTTCTTTTTGGCGAGGAATGATTTGTTCATTCTCAGCCAACGTGATCAACAGAATAAGGCACCCCGGGTGCTCCAAACTTTGTATAGGGTTCACTGATCTGTGCCACTACATCCTAGCAGATTTGACAGCAAGGCATTCGACAGAACTGTCCTCAGTAGCCCATATTTGAGGAGGTAAGCGTGGTCCTTACCAACCACATTGCAAGCTAAACCGTGTGATGCAACAAGACCCACAGAGCAGCAATTTCATAAGAGAATGTGTAATCCCTGCTTGAATAAGTCACGATCCTAATAGAAGAGGAAGTAATAGAACATTTAAAAAAATTATTAAAAGAGGCAGAAGAAGAAGACGATGACTAAGAAGAAAAAAGAAGAAGAGGAAGACGTTGTATTATAGTTATATTTGGCAGCAATTACCATTAAAGAATGTAGGGGAAACTACATTTATAATGTTACTGTTAACCTCTATGGTAGAAAAGGAAACAATGGCCACAGAATGCAGACTTCCCAGCCAAGCAATGCCGTATGTCTAGGCTGATTTCATTTCCTAGAGACAAAAAGGGAACGATGTAACAAATAATAGATGAAATAAGGTTGTGCAATATTCCTTATTCATGAAAAAGTATGAAGATTAAAGAAAGTTAAATCACATAAACATAATGAGCTTACATAATTATAAAATTATTATTATTCATCACTGACAGAACACATACATACTTTTAGGCAGATTCAAAGACTGGTTTCATTTCACCATAGCGATTGTACCACGAGTCCTTTAAGTAAACTAGGGAACAGGCAAATAATTGCAATGCTGCGGTAAAGCTGGTAGCAAGGAGTCTTTAAGTAAACTAACTGGTAAATTTCGTCTTTCCAATATCTTCATATTTATTCGATTAGAAAAATATAAATAATGGAAAACACGACTTAATTTTTTTTTTTTTTAAATTATGATTTTATAACTATGTTTTATTAAAAAGTGGACAAAAAACTTTACATTTTTTTACAAATTAAAAACGTAACAAATTTGATACAATTTTATTCCAACGACTGGACCGACGGGAAATTTTACAATAACATAACTATCCAGTTCAAAACTATTCGCGAGGTCAAACCACTTTATATGCCCTAAAAATGCAAACGCAGAAGACTTAACCAGTAACAAGCACAAAAGAACACTAAAACGATACTTCTAATTAAGTTTACCCCATTCAATGTGAACATGTACCTCAATGTTATGAGTTGACAAATACTAGGTAGCGAAGTGGTTAGTGCTAACGCCTACAGAGCAGAAAGGCCCTCGTTGAAGTCCGCAGTTGTAGCGAATTGTTTTCCCCACTTACTTCACACCCAGAATTTCATAGTATACACCAGAGGTTTGTCTACGTCACAGGACATGCGGGAGTACAGGAAAATGAAAGAGCGGAAAGGTTGGCTAGCTGTGCTGTAGTTGAAGACGGTCAATTAATGAATCGGGCGGACGTCATCAATGCCCTCCGACGTGTGGGAAGGGCACAGGACTTCGACAACCATGAGTTTAGATCACTCCTTCGGATGAAAGAGATGAGAGTTCAGATGGGCACAGCCAGAAACGAGAAACTCAGTGGCCGTATAAGAAACATATCAACCAAAACAGAACTGGAGTCGTCAGTCGCTGGACGCTGCGGGACTTGCTGAGGAGGGGATCTGAGCATCAATGGACATGTTCAGAGTGAATTGCATGATGACCCCACATATAACTCAATAGCTCACCAAGAGTTTTCTTTATGAAAGCAGGGCGAGGCGTCACTGACCACGACATTTATAAATGTGCTAATAAAAGAAAAAGTAAAATACCCCCGTCACGCTAAGTGGCGTATAGGGAATATGGTGCTAGTGACCATAAATTTTACAGACCTTCGGCACATGATTTTTGGAGTAATGTGGTCGGTATTACGCCCGTGCCGCTTTACTTTCCCAGAAAAAATCCGGTATCCATTAAATGCTGGGTGAACTCGGAAGCCGTCGGTTAGGATCGAACCCTACCTCTTGTCCTTTGTAGTCCAGTTCACTAACCACTGAGCTATCGCGGCTCCATAAATGTGCTAACGATCATAAATAAATATAAACATTAACAGTCTTTCCTTATAGATCCCACCGAGTAAAAAGAATCCTTCTTTAAAACACCTGACATCATCTCAATTGATATTTATGATGCTCCTTGCATAAATATCGTTTATTGTATTTACTTATAATTTTATTATAAACTTATGGTAGTAAACGTACATATAGCTTGTAGATTATATCTTATAAAAGCCATTAACGACTAGCAAAGGTAATTAATTAAATTGAAGCATCCAAATGTTCTTATTTTGCAATATTATTGTAAATACAGCAACAAAATATTCTCTTTCAAAGTTATGTGAATGTTAAAAATTCTAGACAATGTTTCACACAAATACGTCACGTTACCATCAGTTTCACAGCGAGAAGATATACAAGAACTCTTAGGTAGACTTAACAGCACAGATACCCATTACAACATAAAAATTAATTACAATATAACAGAAGTTATAAACATCGCAAAAGAAATAAAAACATCAACATCACGATTGACAGCAGATAATTGAAACAAGTGGAGAGTTTAAAATACATAGGAAGTCTAGAATTAGTAAAAAAAAAAAATGTAAAGAGCCCTGTCACGTCAAGTGGCGTATAGGGATTATGGTGTTAGTGACCATCATTTTTACAGACCTTCGGCACATGATTTTTGGAGTAATGTGGTCAGTATTACGCCCGTGCCGGTTTACTTTCCCTCCAAAAAATCCGGTACCCATTTAAGGCTGGGTGAACCTAGAAGCCGTCGATCAGGATCGAACCCGATCTCTAGTCCTTGGTAGTCGAGTTCACTGGGGTATCGAGGCTCCAGGAAGTCTAGAGACAGATGATACTTCACAAGCAGCAGAAATAGACCCAAGGTGCAAGAAAGCTTTGACAATCATCGGACAGATATAACCACCACTGTCGAACAAAGACATAACCCTAGCAGCAAAGTGGATACTCTACAGTCTTTATTCCAACGTTGTATTAGTTGGACACTAGACTCAAAAACATATAAGGCAAAATAATCATTACCGAAATGAAATGTGTTAAAAGTATGACATCAAACTGTCACGGAATTATATATGTTAGAACCATGACATCAAACTGTCACGGAATTATATATGTTAGAACCATGACATCAAACTGTCACGGAATTATATATGTTAGAACCATGACATCAAACTGTCACGGAATTATATGTTAGAACCATGACATCAAACTGTCACGGAATTATATATGTTAGAATCATGACATCAAACTGTCACGGAATTATATATGTTAGAACCATGACATCAAACTAAGGCAAAATGAGAGATAAGATCAGAAGCGAAGAACAGTAAAAAAAAAAAAACCTTGAAATAAATTCCCACCATTAAGTACATAAAGAGACAACAGTTCAGTTTCAAATGGCTTGACCAGGTGATTAGACAGAAAGAACAAAATACATTACAAGGAACCTTCAACAAACTCCACGAGAACATCAAACCCAAGGGCTGACAACGAATGAAGATGGATTGATGGAATATTAAAAATACAAGGAAACATAGCAACAGGACAGGTAACGGAAGAGCAAAAGACCGCAAACTATAATTGAGAAAGGAACGAAGAAGTGCAACATTGATTTCATTTTAGACTGAAAAGAACAAAAATGTGTTAGATACTCACTTTTCCTGCGTTCCTAACGCGAATTTGTGTTTCGTAACTTTCGGTTCAGTCCATACGTCCTAAGTAAACACTTACTTGAAACTGCTTTCCGAGAGTTAGGATTTTTGTTGGCATTTATTTGAGACAGCAGTTGTTTGTACTCAGAGTAATCTCTTTTTGGACAAAAATCTTGCCAGACTAGCTAGTCTTTCTTATCGGGTTTTATACCGAGTTTCCGCTCGTTGGACTGTGAACCAGGATTACATTGTTAGCTCCCCTACATGGATTTTAGGCCGAATTTTCTTCTGGCCTTTTATGTTATCATAGCGTGCTTTATGAAAGTGCCTTTGTTGTGAATTTGAGGACTTCAGAACTGACGTTGACAGTATTAGACCTTAACATTTGGCTTCAGGCAACATTCGGTTACAGATCTCGCATTTGTTTGTCTGTGTGCTTATTTCTAAAACATTCTAGATTACAGAGAACGCCGTTTCTGGTCTTGGTAAAGTCTTTTCACTTAGAACCAGTACTTTGTTTGTCATATTCGAGATTAATACTAACTAAATAAAAATAAAAATGTGATGTTAGTTTGGATTTTGCTCTAGCGATTGGGCAGACTAGAAGATAACACAAAGACATGGTCATTATGAGGTTTACAATTAGCAATATCAACTAGTTTTATCAGATGACGTTCACCGTATGCCATGAAACAAAACTGTATGCAGATCGTTTTTTCAATATTCTTGTACGTTCAGGTGCTCACGAGATGATGATTAAATCAATTGATCGTCCTTTTTGTCATCCGTGCTTAAAAAGACGTTAAGTGGGCGTAAATGCGTTGCATATTGATTTATGTGTCTTTCGGCTCAAGACATCCGACTTCAGTACGGCATTATTGCGTACGGGTTTGCTTTCTCCCTTCGATTCCTACTCGTTTTGTCTAGACGGGTTTGACTTTTTCTAGAGGCACCGCGAAAAGGTGGATTTGGATCTGGTTCACCAATCCTGGCGCAAACCATCAACTATGATTCGCTGACAGCTTCCAGATCTGTTGTTCTCATGCGCTTTGCATCATTTTCAAACTTATATTTAAACATAACTACCAATAAGACAACAAAAACCACGCTAGAACTCACAAATACTGAACCCAACATTATGAAAGATGAAATCGAAGAAGTAATCAAATATGCGCCAAGAAATAAAGCACCGGGGATAGATAACATACCAATAGAAATAATAGCAACAGCAGGAGAAACAGGAGTAACATGGCTGCAAAGAATATTTAATGCATCATGGCACCAACAACAAGCCCCAGATGACCGGTAACAGGCAATCATTGAACCAATATGGAAAAAGAAAGGCAGCAAAAGAGACTGCAATCAATATAGAGGTATATCTCTTCTCAGCCATGTAGGAAAGCTATATGCCAAAATCGTGGGGAAAAAGGCTGATACCAATAATAGAACTATAGTTAAGCGATGCTCAAATGGGGTTCCGAAAAAAACAGAGGATGTACCGACGCACTATTCACATTAAAACAGCTTGCAGAAAAAACGACAGAACACAATCAAAACGTATACATAGCCTTCATTGACCTGGACAAAGCATTCGACAAAGTAAACAGAGAACAACTGTGGGATATACTAACAACATACGGAATAAGCCAACATCTAACCAACCTAATTAAATGGCTCTACATCAACAGCAGCTGCACGGTCAGAACAGCAGCAACCTACACAGACCACTTCGAAGTTAGATCAGGTGTAAGACGGGGCGCGTACTATCCCCCCTACTGTTTATTACATACATGGACTATATGTGCAAGTTAGCCAACCCATCAGAGACAGAGGAGATGAACGAGCTTTTATTTGCAGACGATCAGGCGCTAATTCTTGAAATAATAGAAGACCTACAAGAACACTTAAACAAACTCAACAGCTCACGCACAAAATACAACATGAAAATCAACATCGACAAAACAGAAGTCATGAATGTCGTTAACAATAAGCAGAACATCAACATAACTATAGAAGGCAGGCAACTAAAACAAGTAGAGGAATTCACATACCTAGGAAGTTTAGTGATAAACGATAATTCATAAACAGCAGAGATAGAATCAAAATGCAACAAAGCTTCTCAAATCATTGGACAGATATCACCACTATTGTCCAACAAGGAAATAACTGTAGAGGCAAAACGGGCACTCTACAATACAATTTTCCTTTTTTGTCAACTATTGATATAATAATATTTTAGCCGTAAAGTGAGAACAAATCCGGCGACAGAACACAGTCTTGTCTGACTCCTTGTTTTATAGTTTGGAACTGTCCTGTTACTAATTCGTATGGCTGTTGTTGTTGCCAGTGCATTTTTTTTTGTATGATTCTCATATACTTGCTATAATGTTTAATTTCTCCAGCATATTGATTATTTCAACATGCTCTACTTTGTCAAATGCTTTTATGTAGTCTATAACGCATATAGGGGAGCCGCGATAGCTCAGTGGTTAGTGAACTGGACTACAAAGGGCAAGAGGTAAGGTTCGATATCAACCGACGGCTTCCGGGTTCACCCAGCCTTTAATGGGTACCGGTTTTTTTCTGGTAAAGTAAAGCGGCACGGGCGTAATACCGACCACATTACCCCAAAAATCATGTGCCGAAGGTCTGTAAAATTTATGGTCACTAACACCATATTCCCTATACGCCACTCGGCGTGACGGGGGTACTTTACTTTTACTATAACGCACACACACACACACACACACACACATATATATATATATATATATATATATATATATATATACCTTTACCTCTATCGCTCTTTCTATCAATATTCTCGGGATGTATATTGTATTACTGGTGCCATTTCCTTCCACAAATCCACATTGTTCCTCAATTATTTCTGGTTTTATTTTGTTCCTTACACGTCTCATGATAATTCTTAATAATATTTTGTCCATATGGTTCATGAGACTAATAGTGCAATGGATTCGCAATAAGTGGCGCCTGGATTCTTCAGGATGGTTGCAAAAATATATTTTAGTTGATCTTCGGGTATGTGTCCATTGTTATATATGCCATTCAGTAGTTTTGTTATGACTTGTACTCCCAGGTCCTAATGCATTTATCTCTTTGATTGTTATATTGTCGGGACCTGGAGTTTTGCATCTTTTCATGTGTTGAATTGTCACCTCCACTTCACTCTGCATAGTTCTCTTCTCTCATATTTCCATCCTTTGATTTCACGCATCCTGAAATTTTGACTTCTTTTCTTCATGTTAATTAATCTACCTTATTGTGCATAAATTGTGTGTCTTTCATTTTTTTGTTTTATTTTCTTCACGTTTCTGTTTTAAAAATCCTTCCTTTGCTTCTCTGCAATTTCTTTCGAATCAATTTGTGCATCATCTTGTATGTCCGTTCATCATTCATATGTTTTCGTCTTTTATCCATTAGTTCTAGTATTTCTTCTGTCATCCATTTCTTTGTATTGATTCTTTTAGTCACTGGTATTACTTTATTCAATGTTTGCTGAATCGATTTTTTTTAGTATTTTCCTCTGCTCCTCGTTGTTCTGTATTTTCTCAATAGCATAATACCTATTTGTATCATCGTTCTGTACCTATGACTCATCTGTCTGTCTACTCTAAGCATATCTAGTTCTAATTTCATTTTATTTTCCTTGGGGATTTCTGTGTCTTCCGCAGATTTATTCTCATTTTTTTCCAACTATCGGTGCGTGTTCACTATTGCAATCTGCTCCTGGCCTTGTTTTAACAGATATTAGCCCATTCCTGAATCTTCTCTGTACCAGTATAAAATCAATTTGATTGTGTATTTTTGTCTGGGCTTTGCCATGTCCATGGCCGCCTAGGGTTTTGTTTGAACCATGTGTTACCTATAATCATGTCATGTGTCTTTGCCCACTCTATCAATCTATACTCTCTGTCAATCATCTCTCCATGGCCATGTCCCCAAATCACATTTTGCACTTTAGCTGTTCCTACCTTTGCATTAAATCCACTAATATAATAGTTATTTCTTGGGATTTACACGGTTCCAGGGTCATCTCTAGCTCGTTGTAAAAAGTGTTAATGTCTTCTTCTTCGCTGTTACTTGTTGGTGCATAAGCTTGAATTATGTTGATATCCATTGGTCTGCCTCTCAATGTTACTAGCAGAATTCTATCTGATACTGGTCAAAATTCTTTCACTGTTTTGCTTCTTTCTCTATCTAATATGATGCCTACTCCTTTTTCGTGTTTAGTTCCCCCAGAGTAAATTACATTTCCACTGTCGCTTTATAATAATCCTACTCCTTTCCATCTTATTTCACATGGTCCCGAGATGTTCAATTTCATTCTCTTCATTTCTTGACTGATGTTTTCTAGTTTGCCAACTTGGAATACTGATCTAATGTTCCAAGTTCCTATTGCTAGTGCCTCTTTATTTTTGATCTTGCATACAGTAGCTTGATGACGATCGGGTGTCACCTGTAGCACATGCCACTACCTACCGGACGAGGTGGCTGTGGAGTCCCCGTTAACATCGTTAGCTGTAGATTTTAAGTTGTGTTTTGACAAGATTATTCTAGGCAATCTAAGAAGGTAGTTTGCCATTCCTTTCCTTTTTGGCAGTGACTGTACTAGTCGGAGATCGCAGCTATTGTCTCCATACATGAGATACTCTGCTTGTCATTATGGAGTGGGGACCATAGCCGGCACTAATTGTCGGCTGCTTCCACAACATCATCTATCGCCTGCTCCAATGATAACCCTGATATGGGGGCTAAACGGGAGCTTCACCTTGTCCAGGGTGTACCGAAGACTAGCGGAGGAGAGGAGACGTCTTACTCCTTCTTTGATAGGGCAGAACTCTACCCCGCTAACCCACACTACGTAGAATGTTACAATAAATGCACATTTCTTTTTATTATACAGTGTATTACAGTGTAATACCTGAGTATTTTATTTATTGTTTCCTGTTGTAATTTTAATATAGTGAGGGTATTCAATTATGTTATCTTGACAGTAAATTTTGTGTATTTGCTGTTTAAGTTTATGGGAATGGAGATTATTTAGGGCTTGGGAACTGATTAATTCACTTGCCGTTATTTATAATGGAGAAAGCTGAATATGACTTTCAATGTTTCAGCCTTCTATCGGTTTTCTGGAACGCATTAAGTTCACGAGGCACCACAATCCTGACTAAAACAGGTTCTACCAAGGATTACACAACAGCTACTTTATTTATAGCTAATTTATCACAATTATTTAGGAGCTGTAAAGGGACACGTTTCCGGCATACTTTTAACAGTTAAAACCTAACAAATAAACAGTATCAAGATGAGATAATTGACAGATATGACGCTTAATTGTTCCCCTAACATAATTGCCCCATACGGACTTGTTCGTCAACGTCTTGCGATTGATCAAAGCAGCCGAGTTCCTTTGTATTATTTTGTCTTCTTATGTTTAATGTCTGTAAGTGCTACCGGGTCCCACTGTTGTCTATGTGTGTACCCTATCTCTTCGGATGCATAAAGGTTTATTTAAGACCACAGAACTAATTTATCGTTACATATATCTTACTCTGAAATAAGATTTTTTTTCTTCACATAATCTACATTGTGTGCCTTAAATGTAGTCATTTATAAAGTGCATAGTATTTCAGTTATAATAATGAATGGCGATTTAAATTTGAACTTGGTTCATTTTTCTATCCTCCTTATATGTCTTTCATTTACAATGTGTGCGCTATTATCTCTTGTATGTAAGTCGAAAAGCTTTTCACAAGCTACATCATCTGTAATGAACCTAATGTTGGTTTCTCACTTGATTTTCTAATTAACTACAGCGTTCACTCAATTAAAATCAATACCCAACCCATACTTGCTACTTCCTTCACTTAGCGTTCCGTTAGTTCATACTTCTCTTTTTATTTGTCAAGTATTAATATTGTGTCAGTCGCACTTTAATTAATTATTTTTCCCCGTTAATTATTAATGAATCCATGATACTCCATCGACCTGATTCAGTTCTTCCTTCTCTGTTCATGCACAATAGGAAACGTTCTAGTGTAAGTCACTGGTTCCTTTCATAATAAGATAAGTAATCAATCGAAAGTCTTAATGCCAGTAATTGTCCTCAGTATCGATTTGTGATTAGTCTAGTGTCCTTGTCTTACTGTATTGCTTGCAATGGTAGTAACAAAGAAAACGACATCACCGCATTAATTGAGCGAACGCTGTTGTTAATTAGAAAATCAAGTGAGAAACCAACATTTCTTATAACTCATTTTCGCTCTTAGCGATTAAGACTGTATCATCAGAATATCTTAGATTATTTATATTATGTCCTCCAATTGTTATTCCAGGCATGCCCCTTATGGATCTTAGAATAGTCTCACTAAACATATTAAATAAATCTGACGGCAGCAGACAACATTGCCTAACACCCTGTTTTATTTGTTGAAACATTCTCAACTGATTTCTGGTTCTTATGGCTGCTGCTTTCACCATTGCTAAGACATCCAAACATTTCTATGCCAGCTAATCAACAAATAATAAATAGCATTTTCATACCAATTTTGTGCCATGAAAGTCAAACATGGACCCTTTCTAAATCACATTTAAGAAAGATCAATACATGCGAGATGCGATACTTGAGAAAAGTAGCAAACAACATAAGAAGAGATAGAATACCAAATGAAACCATAAGAAAAATGGTAGGAACAAAACCCTACCAAGAATATATAGAACAACGACAACTTAAATGGTTTGGCCACCTGGTCAGATTGAATCATCACCAATCATCATCATCTTCTCGAGAATGCACGGAAAAAGACCAAGAGGAAGACCCAGAAGAAGATGGATAGATGCAGTGACAGAGACATGTAACAACAAAGGAAAATCACTAATTCAGACAGTTCGAGCAGCTCAAGAACGACAAATGATATAAAACACGACAGCTTTAAGGTATCAGTGAAAATGGAAAAGAAAGAAGAGAAGAAGATGGCTGCTGCTTGTTGCCAGTACATTTTCTTTATTATTCTTAGATCTTTGCTGTCTACGTTTATGCTTTCTAAAATTTTGAATATTTCTTGGTGCTTTACTTTGTCAAATGTTTTGGTATAATCTATGAAACATAGGTATTGATCTGTTTGCACCTCTAAGGCTCTTTCTACAAAAGATCTTATGATGTATATGGCATTGTTCGTACCTTTACCTCTAACAAACCCACACCGTTCATCACTCATTTCTGGACTGATTTTGTTTCGCACTCTTCGCATGATGATTCTTAGTAATATCTTAGTCATGTTACTCATAAGGTTTGCTGTGCGATGATCATCGCATTCAATCGCACCAGATTTCTTTGGTAGGGCTATGGATATTGATTTGAGCAGGTCGTCTTGTATATATATCCGCTGTTGAAAATATCATCCAATATATTTGTTATTATTTCTATTCCAAAATCACCCATGCTTCAATCACTTCTTTAGTTATATTATCTGGTCCAGGAGCTTTTCCTGTTTTCATATTGCGCAAGGCATCTTCCACTTCTTCTTTGAGTATTTCTGGTCCTTCTCCATTATTCTTAATATTTACTTCTGTTCGTTCATCATTATAAAAATCTTTAATGTATTCTGTCCATCGTTCCCTTATGCTTTCATGTTCAATCGAAAGTTCTCCTTCCTTTGATCTTAAACATCCAGTTTTTTATTGCGTTTTTCTTTCTGTTAATTCTGAAATTTGTTTGTATATCGCTTTGGTATATCTTTTTTGTTGCATTTCAGTATCTTTCTATCTCTGTTTTAGCCATGCTTCTTTTGTTTCACTACATTTTATTACATTTTCTTAACGTAATCGCTTATATTCACCTTTTTTCCTTATTTCTTTTTCTTGTATCCATTAGCTTCAAAATGTCATCTGTTATCCATTTATTTCTTGAATGTGTGCTCACTGGTGGTATGAACTCTTTTGATGTTTGCTGCATTGACTCTTTTAGCATTTCCCACTGTTCATAAATGCTTTAGATCTTCTCTATTACATTGTACTGGTTCTGAATTGTGATTTTATATTTGTCTTTTAACCTCTTGTTCGATCTGAGTAAATATAAATTTAACTTGATATTAACTGAGACTCGTTTTGATGTTTTTTTTAATTTTACTCTAAGCTTTCCCACAACTGGTACATGATCACTATTGCAATCTGCCCCTGGTCTAGTTTTCACAAACATCAGACTGTTTCTAAATCTGTTGTTTATCATTGTGTAGTCCATTTGATTACTTGCGTTGTCTCCTGGGCTTTTCCATGTCCACAGACGTCTTGGATGTTGCTTAAATCAGGTGTTTCCTATCATCAAGTTGTGTGTTCTTGCCCAGTCAATAGATTTATCACCTCTTACATTTTTCTCTCCTAAACCATAATAACCAGCTACTGCATGAGTTCTTTCCTTTCCTTGGGAACGGACAGATAAATGCAGTGCTGCGGTAAAGCTGGTAGCAAGAAGCCAGTAGTTGGGTGTAACGCACACTCCTACAACGTATGGTGACAGCTTTACAAAAAAGTAACAACAAAATATTGACATTTCGACCTACATGCGGCCTTCTTAAAAAAACGAAAATAACGACAACACACGATGAGGCACAGATAAACACTGCTCCATCTAGGATGATTGGGACAGGTAAGTTGAGGAGAAGTGGACGGAGGGATATGAGATGAGATGATGGAATGAGAGAGAGAGTGATGTACTACATGTAGGAGGATAGGTGAGATGTGGAAATATGGAAGTATAAGTTTAGCTAGAGGCCTGGGTGATATACCAGAAGAAAAAGAGTGGGGGGGGGAACAAGTAGAAGAGATAGGAGAGAATCGAACAGAGTGGAGAGAACGAAAAGCTATGGTGATGAGTCTAACTATTTTTTATTATGTTGGAATAAAAGGAACATACATTCCGAAATATTTAACTTTTGATTGTTGTGTTTGTTGTTATTATGTCATTAAGAAAACCATGTTTTATATAATTCTCGTGAAGTTTTAGAACTGATATTACCTTATCATTGAGTGTGATTTGAGAGATACATTTTCTCTAAAAGCGAACCATTTCCTGTTCTGTATTCACACAAAGAGAGTCGAGATTTAGCTCACATTCTAACACTTGAACATACTAATAGACACACGGAACAACCACATGAGAAGATACAAGGCAAACGTCCATAATAACCTACAATTTTATAGAGAAAACAAAAGGCAAAATTAGTGGGAAGACAATTTTATCACATGACTTCATAGTGAGCCAATCGTTTCTCTGCTGGGTCGAATACGGAATGTCAGACTGGGACCGAACCCAGGTTCACTTCACCACGAAGCCTAAGCTCTAGCCACAATGTTTCTGACTCTCTCATGGTGAAATTAAAATGAGAAAATAAACGGCAAAAATAGCTTACAAAAGCGTTGTTTGTGGAAATGTATTGTAGGTTCAAAATATTGCAATAAATAAATAATCATTGTCAAGAAATGTAATTTTCAGGAGAACTCAAGTTAAATGCGCTAACCGCATACCTTAGAACTGCTGCTGGAATAGTCAAGTCATCGCAGAAATATTGAAGATGAGGGAAGGCACTAGAAATACGAAGAAGAAAGATGACGAAGGAATTTGTTTGGAAATTAAAGTTCGGAGAACTGAATCGATTAAAAGGAACAGTACCGATCAATAGCACTACATGATATTGTGATCCTGTTGATTTGCTGGTCAATGACCACACAAGTGCGATTGTATGACTCTTGGTCCCTTTACAGATAAATGCTAAATCTTTTCTCATCCTAATTTCTAATCTGTGCCACTTGATGAAGACTAGATGTGTCGAAACGTTGTTGTACAACTCTGTTTTTTTTTCGGAAAGCTGTAACGCAGAATTGATATATGATTTTTTTTCCCTTATGATTTGCGACTGCTTCTTAGATGTACCACACTTAATTTCGTATGAGAAAAAAGGACATTTACTTAAACATATAATCTAAGCTACATTTTTTTCCCTTTGAGAGTTATCTAACTACTCAACGTCCAATTATCTGAACTTCTACTGCACTTGGTATTCACTTTTTTTATTATCACGAGTAAGCTTTCATTTGTCCAATTATTTGAGATATTCTTAATAAATTGTCCACTTTATACTAGAAAAAATATATAAGTAATAAATCTATAGCTGCCTAGACTTTCTGGCGACAATGATACGTCGATATATTATCGGTCATTGAGTATTTTCATGTGCAATATTTATTTTCCAGTTAGGATGCTTTTAGTTGTGTTATTAATTTCGTATGTCATGAACAATCCCGAAAAAAATGTTTTAGACGTAACAACGATACTACTTATTCGTTTTTCAATATTGGTGGCAAATGTCACATTTTCTTACAGCGATCTATGAACTATGACATTCGACAATTCAGACAGTATCATGAAATAAAATAAAGCTTGAGTTTAGTGGCACGTTGACTCAAAGATGATTCTTTAAGAAATGTTTCTTTAAAATACCCTTTAATTTTGTTGCACAATATATTAAACTCTGAAATAACGTTTTATTTGTTTCGTTTCACGAAAGGCCTATTATATATTTAGATGATCCGGTTCCGCCCCATTTGAAGGAAAATATTTGATAGAAAAGTGGATTGTTTTCATTAGGTGTAGTTTATTGTTGTTTAAATATATTTGCTTATACATGTTCGTGTGTGTGTGTACATTAAAAAACACACATCAATATCAACATATCTAAGACAATCATGAGCTGGCAAGTGGGAGGAAAAAGTGTCAGACAGGCATACATTACATGTGAACTACAGCTTATTCTCAAACTTTCATAATCGACCGTTATCTTGTTACGCAATACAGACACTATTTCTTTCACGAAGTTAAAGTTTATCTTGAGTGGATAAAACTAGTTCATGACACGTCAACACTGACAGTTGAGTTTCCTTTGAGTTTATACCCTTGGACAACATTTACAGATGTCGGTATTGTTTTCTCTTTAAAGCCAAATCACACATTTTATTTGATAAAATATTACAAATAATCCCTCTCTTTCTGTCTCTTACTATTTCTCTCTCTTTCTCTCTCTATCTCTCTCTCTCTCTCTCTCTCTCTCTCTCTCGCAAGCATACTCGATATATTAAGTTTCGAATGTTAAAGCTATATTTATGCTTTATCGCTAAATTTTGCAACATTATGGAAATATTGCCATTCTTTCAACAAAATATTTTATAATTGGAATTTGGAGTTTTATAACCAATAAATTATCTGTGCTTGCAAATTACTCACAATCCTGGCAGAGTTCTACTTATTTAAATTTGTGTTGAGGAGTGAGTTATAATTTCTCACTTGAGAGCCAGGTTGTACCTTCTCATAATTTCCTTGTCCTGATTAATGCGGGATCTTGAGGAGATGTGGGAATTTCTGTTTCAGTGGCCAAAATGCTAAACTAACTTTAGGAGATTATTAAATTTGGGTTTGTGATTGAAAAATGTTAATGCCAGTCTGTTAACCTTTCTTCACTATACTCTCATCATTTTTTTATGTATTCTTCTTTCTTTTCTAACTTTATAGAACGCACACTGCAATAAATTGGAATACGTCGCATTGAGCATATTGGAACGACATTCCATAAAGATAAGCTATGTATATGTCAGTATAATCAGCGAGCTACTGAGGTCATTAGCGTGCATATACTCCAACATCTGCTGAATTCGACTGGGCGCCTGTCAAGTGTAGAAAATGAGAAATATATTTTCCTTTCTGGTTTTGTTTTAGTTATAACAGCACCATAGAACACTAATAACGATAAATTAGATGGTAGAGAGAAGGAAATAGTGGAAACCAGGCTTGGATTAACAAAGTAAAAGTACAAGGAATCGCAGTTCACTTTGGAGGTGCGAAGTTGAGATGAAAGGACCAAATTGAGTACAGAAAATATTGTTAGTCAAAGGTCACGAGGTCGATGCCAACTTTTAATTTTTAGACTAGGTAGGAGGGCAGGAGTGTTTTTTTTTTTAATTTCAAGTTCCCTCATTTTATTGTTAAAGCAGGATCCTATAGATTCTTCAATGCTACACCTTTTATGTCAACAAACCCTGCTACTGCTGGGACTCGTGTTGAAGATAAATCAATAAAAGAAGAAAATGCATTTATTTTAGGAACATGAAAGCAGAATTGTGTAAAGAACATACAAATACTTCTACCACTTGATATTGATAAATGACCTCAATCAGATGCGCAATAACAGAAAATTAGAAAAATCAGACTTGTCTGTTCGGAGTGTGTAATCAAATAGTAAAACTTGTCTTTTGGGAGAGGTTGCATCACAAGAAGAGTGACGACGCTGCCTTCACCGGCTACTTTGAGGGACACTATTTTTTGTTGACGAGAGAAGCCCGAAAGAAATCACCATCTTTACAAGAACACTGTACGTAGTTTCATGGGAGTGAGCTAGACAGTTGAAGAGGAAATAGAAGTTCTATACAATCTTACCATAGCAGGTTCATCCATTATCGCTTCCTTATCAAAAGCGGTCCGATGAGTAACCCCAGTGAAAGTTGTTTATTGTTTATTTGTTTTCCCGTACCTAATATCTCCATTAATGAAAATTAGATTTAGAAGTCACCAGACGCCGTGCAAAATTAATGTTCCAGTCAAGAATTGTATTTAAGAGTTTATGACCCTAAAGTAGTGAAGATAAAAAGATCGTACATAGAAGAGATACAATGAAGTTAAGAGAGTTTTAGAAAGTGATAGGACTTCTTAAACTATAACAACTGGCTAGTAATAAATAACTCATGGGTCATACAATTCAAAAGTAAACTAGGATTATAAGGGCAAGTACGAATTTCATAATGACAGAGTTCAGACTAGAACCTTGGCCTGAGTCCCGGAAAACATAGAAGGTTATTGCGAATCAAGATGGTCTACTCACGAGTTGTTCGTGCAAAACAGGATCATCACACCTCTATCGAACATAAAGCAATTGGCTCGAGAACCTTCTAGATCGAACCAAGGATAGATTACATCATACTTTATAGGCAACAATTAGGAAAAACAAAATCAGAAACAATCAAGGCTGGCCGTTGCTTTTGGAGATTCTTTGAGAATACAGCCAAATCATGCTCAATTCAGTTACCGATAGAAGACAGACAGATGGGCGGCTAAAGATAAGACTTAGACGGGACTATTTAGTTATGGAAGCCGTGGAACGATAAAGTGAGTTAGCTAAATATTGTCCTCAGGACACCATTGACGTTACTACATTGATTGTTATTGTAATTCTTAAGGACCAACTGAATTAGTATGCAGAGAGTGGGTCATGTAAATTATCCCATCAAACCAGACTTGGTAAACACCAGTTGTTGAAGACACTAGATAGATGTGAAGAAGATATCCACACCGATCAATAGGCTACAATCATATCCATTCAGTAGTCATCTCAAACATGAACAATAGCGTATTGATATACAACGAATAAGGAGTATGTTTTGAATTTCGTAGGTTGATAAGATCATGCCTGTTTGATATTGTAGAACAAGGACAATGTGCACATATTGTGTAAGTGTAGGAGTGATGAACTATCATGAGGAAGCAGACGTTTACATAGACATTAATAAATCAACGCAATCACATTTGTTATTGATGACTCTACAACGTTCTGTGTCGCAATTGTCCTGTTTACACACAAACACATACACTTCATCTAGCTCAATAGAACTTCTTCATATCGTTTCACGTACACTTCCATATTGTATTCAAATTCTACCCCACATAAACAAACATAACAACCAAACACACAATCGTGTAGAGACACACATACGGGACATTTTTTTCTTTCCATTATGCGAGACAGTTTGATAACCTAAATACCTGGTGTAGTGAGTACACATTTACCTGCCCATTGAACAAATATTTACTTTGATTGCAAAACTCACATCTTTAATTATAATTATCTGTCTCGCTTACAACATAAAAATGATATGTACTCCTTATCTTATTATAAGAGATTGATTGTTTTTCCCCCTCCGAGCGGAAGAGCCCTGAAATAGCTTGTCATGTTCCGATGAACCTTTGCTTATGAAAACTTGTGAGCAGAGGAAAAAAAGGTTGACAGCATGAAGCTCTCTTCAATTACTGTTAATTATTTGTCCAGAAATGTATGTTGAAGGAGCTGAAGGTTTGTCCAGTATATGTTTATCTAGGACAACACTGTAAGATCTGAATTTGGAATTCATGTTGCAAAGTTATTGATCGTAACTTTGATCACACTTCCCGCAGCATTGATGAGAACAACTTTTAACCCGAATGCTGATTTCAATTTCTCTCTCTCCCTCTCTCACTCTCTCTCTCTCTCTTTAAAATACACCAACACTCATATTTTCTATATGTTTGCTCTCTGTCTCATTCTCTCTCCCTCTCCCTCTCTTTCAAATACGCCAACACTCATATTTTCTATATTTTTTACTACCTCTCTAATTCTCTCTATCACTCTCCACCTACTCTCTATTTTTGCATCTTGAATATGAAAATAAAAAAAAACAACCTCCGCCTGATTTTGTTCAGCATGTATCCCTTCTTTCTTGGGTTAAAGAGTCAAGTTTAGCTGGCTTCAGCTCGAAGCTCTATCTCGGCTTGAGCCTAATCTCTCTAGCAATACCTCCTGGTTTTGCTGACCTTCATTCGTTACTTTCGAAAAGACGTTTGAACACGTTCCTTCTACTCCCCTCTTTCTCTCTTCACACACACACACACACACACTCTCTCTCTCTCTCTCTCTTTCTCAGCCCACTAATCTCATTATCACCAACTTTATTTATTTACCTCCCCCCCCCTCCCTCCCTCTCTCTCATCGCACTCTCCTCACCTTTCTAATTCTCTTCTTTTCATAATCTTTCATTTTTACTCCTCTCCTCTTCTACCTACCTCCTCCTTCCCTCACTCCCCTACTCAGTCTCGCATACTCCCAATCATTAGAAATTCTATGACATCTCACTTTTTGCCTAATCTGCTTCGATATCCGACCTCTTGGTAAACTAAGAGATCTAAAGAGGGATCTGCTGGCACGCATTATTACGGGCAAAAAAATGCATCAGAAATATAGTATTTTTAACAAACTAATTTTGGTCTAATGAAAAAAATGAACTTGTTAATGACGGATTTCCGTGTGTTATTAAATATCAAGTCTTCATGAACTTAAGGTACGCGAATATTTGGAAGAGCAATGTGATGCATTTTTTAAGTGATAAAAAATAGGCTCGTGCACGTAATTAAATATACATAGATAAAGGTATAATACTTCCTCTGATGTAATTAGATATATAGGAAGTACATATAAAATACTTTCATCCATGGAATTAGATATACACATAAGAATGACAGACAGAAAGAAAAGTGTAAGAAAGAAAGAAAAAAACGAAAGAAAGAAAGCAAAATAAAGAAAGAAAGAACGAAAGAAAGAAAAAGAAAGAAAGAAAGAGAGAAAGAAAGAAAGAAAGAAAGAAAGAGTCCAATCACGCCACGTGGCGGCTAACAGGGAATATGATTTTAGCGCCCTTTTTTTTTTAAACACAGTCCGTACTTTATTTCTTGGATAACCCAGTCGGTTTTACGCCAGTAACGTCTTTATTTTCCTCTTAAACCCGATACTCAATTATGGCTGGGTGAACCTGGAAGCCGTTGATCAGGATCGAATTCGACCTCTAGTAGCCCAGCCCACTTACCACTAAACTAACGCGACTCTACCAAATTTATATACACCAGTAAAGATGAAATATTGTTACCAGTTTAGTATAGATATACAGCTGCAAAGATGAAATATTGTTACCAGTTTAGTATAGATATACAGCTGCAAAGATAACATATTGTTACCAGTTTAGTATAGATATACAGCTGCAAAGATAACATATTGTTACCAGTTTAGTTTAGATATACAGCTGCAAAGATAACATATTGTTACCAGTTTAGTATAGATATACAGCTGCAAAGATAACAAATTGTTATCAGTTTAATATAGATATACAGCTGCAAAGATAACATATTGTTACCAGTTTAGTATAGATATACAGCTGCAAAGATAACATATTGTTACCAGTTTAATAAAAAAATGCTCCAGTAAAATAAAATATTTTAACCATTTAACAGTTTAGTAAAAAATACACTAGTGAAAAAAAACATTTTTTTACTAGTTTTGTATAGATATACAACAGCAAAGATAAAACATTTTACCAGTTTATATAGATATACACCCCTACATATAAAATAGTCGTCGATGAAATTAGATATCCATCCATCATTAAAAATAAAGCATTTTCGTCAAAGTAGTAAGATATTCATTAGTTAAGATGAACCAATTTCATCAAAGTAGTAAGATATTCATTAGTTAAGATGAACCAATTTCATCAAAGTAGTAAGATATTCATTAGTTAAGATGAACGTATTTCATCAAAGTAGTATGATATTCATTAGTTAGGATGAACCCATTTCATCAAAGTAGTAAGATATTCATTAGTTAAGATGAACCAATTTCATCAAAGTAGTAAGATATTCATTAGTTAAGATGAACCAATTTCATCAAAGTAGTAAGATATTCATTAGTTAAGATGAACCAATTTCATCAAAGTAGTAAGATAGTCATTAGTTAAGATGAACCAATTTCATCAAAGTAGTGAGATATTCATTAGTTAAGATGAACCAATTTCATCAAAGTAGTAAAATATTCATTAGTTAAGATGAACCAATTTCACCAAATTATATAAAAACCAGTAAAGGTAAAATATTGTGAAAATTGTAGGGTAGAAATTCAATAAATGAGTGGCGTATTTGAATGAATTTATTAATTTTGTTCATTTATTATTTTTGTTCATTTATTATTTTCTTTACAAAGGGTTTAATTTTTGAGTGTGTTCAATTTTTTGTTTCGAACGCAGCCGAAAACTCTAATCAACCCAGTTTAAAAAAGGATTGACTACCTGGTTAGATGAACAAAGAGTTTTAATAGCACGGAGGATCAACAGCATATAGTCTCTAAATGCTAAGAGTAGTACAACAAGACAAATGCGGTTTTTTGGGCCATGTTAAAAGACACAACAGCCTACTAAAAGTATTCATAGAGGGGAAAATGCAAGGTGAAAGAGGCAAAGGCAGACCAAGACTAACATGGACAAGTAACACCAAAAGATGGACAAATCAGCCAATGGCAACCTGCACCATAAAAGCAAGAGACAGAACAGAATGGCGCTCCATCGTAGGCAACATTCGTTGCGGAGACAGCACTTGATGACGATGATGAGTACAACAAGATTTAATATTGAACCTACTGAGCATTCTCTAATTTCCCTTGAGGAAGCGCCTATCCTTCGATGTAGTCAAGTATGGAGCTGCGAATCCCACAATAATATCACATTGCCATAAATAATGACCAGCATACAAGTCAAACATAAATTGATCAGTGTGGTGACCTTACAATCATGAAGAGAGAAAAAAGATCATTGGAGTGACAATACAACACCCTGCGAAGTTTTGAGGTCGGTGTGGAAGAAGTAACCAAGTGTTAACAGGGCATGAAGCAGCTTCAGGTAATGGATGGGTCTCGACTTCGACAAATCACAGGTAGTAGGGAGAGGCAGGGAGAAATGGAATAGAATAGCTGCTTACATTGAAGGTGAGTCAATGACTCATTTAAGTTATGGACCAGAGAAGTCAAAAATGATAACCACACAATTACAGGAAAGAGCTATTCAAATCTCAAATGAATTATTTAGTTTCACACTAACTGCGATAGAGTAAATATAATTTAAATAAAAATAAGAAGAAAAAAAAACCAGCACCGTCACGCTCAGTGGAGTGTGGCTATGTTTTTGTGCTAATAGTTTTTTTCTCTTTTCACATTGTGGAACTTTTGGATAATTGGCCGGTATTACACCAGTGATATCATTCTTTTCCAGAAAAAAATGTTGTGCCCACTTAAAGCGGAGTAAACGTTGAAGACCCCGATCGGGATCGAACCCGACAACATGTCTTCCATGATCTATTTCACTGCTCCCATCACTGCTCCCATTACTGCTCCCATTACTGCTCCCATTACTGCTCCCATCACTGCTCCCATTACTGCTCCCATCACTGCTCCCATCACTGCTCCCATCACTGCTCCCATCACTGCTCCCATTACTGCTCCCATCACTGCTCCCATCACTGCTCCCATCACTGCTCCCATTACTGCTCCCATCACTGCTCCCATCACTGCTCCCATCACTGCTCCCATCACTGCTCCCATCACTGCTCCCATTACTGCTCCCATTACTGCTCCCATCACTGCTCCCATCACTGCTCCCATCACTGCTCCCATCACTGCTCCCATCACTGCTCCCATTACTGCTCCCATCACTGCTCCCATCACTGCTCCCATCACTGCTCCCATCACTGCTCCCATTACTGCTCCCATCACTGCTCCCATCACTGCTCCCATCACTGCTCTCATCACTGCTCCCATTACAGCTCCCATCACTGCTCCCATTACAGCTCCCATCACTGCTCCCATTACAGCTCCCATCACTGCTCCCATTACAGCTCCCATCACTGCTCCCATTACTGCTCTCATTACAGCTCCCATCACTGCTCCCATCACAGCTCCCATCACTGCTCCCATTACTGCTCCCATTACTGCTCCCATTACTGCTCCCATCACTGCTCCCATTACAGCTCCCATCACTGCTCCCATCACTGCTCCCATCACTGCTCCCATCACTGCTCCCATCACTGCTCCCATTACTGCTCCCATCACTGCTCCCATCACTGCTCCCATTACTGCTCCCATCACTGCTCCCATTACTGCTCCCATTACAGCTCCCATCACTGCTCCCATCACAGCTCCCATCACTGCTCCCATTACTGCTCCCATTACTGCTCCCATTACTGCTCCCATCACTGCTCCCATCACTGCTCCCATTACTGCTCCCATTACTGCTCCCATCACTGCTCCCATCACTGCTCCCATTACTGCTCCCATTACTGCTCCCATCACTGCTCCCATCACTGCTCCCATCACTGCTCCCATTACTGCTCCCATTACTGCTCCCATCACTGCTCCCATCACTGCTCCCATCACTGCTCCCATTACAGCTCCCATTACAGCTCCCATTACTGCTCCCATCACTGCTCCCATCACTGCTCCCATTACTGCTCCCATTACAGCTCCCATTACAGCTCCCATTACTGCTCCCATCACTGCTCCCATCACTGCTCCCATTACTGCTCCCATCACTGCTCCCATCACTGCTCCCATTACTGCTCCCATCACTATAGTCACTTTCATTAAATTATGTGAGCTATTCAAAGATATTAAATTATTAATTTGTAAAATAGACTTCGAATACATTTTAAACTCATTTTTTTTTTAATTTTGATGCTCAGTTTGCGTGTTGTACATCCTGACTCATTTCATGTTTACTTTGGCACACCAAAAGTACTACTATTTCCTTTCATTTTTACAATTGTTCAACTTTTGTAATAAAATTGTAATGTAATCATTAATAATGCAGCCGATTCGAGTAGATCAAAAGGAAGAAAAAGCATTAATATCTACTTCAGTAGGAAATGTGTGAGTGCAGTATCTCGATGACGTAATATTTCAGAAACGATCTAGTTTGCAGCAAACATCTGCAATTCCTACAATGTGGTATTTTCGTGTACTGGCATTTTATACATTCACACGATTAATGTGAAAATTGTATCCCACTTTGCAGAACGAGAAACCGTTTCGGCATTCGCCTGTTCTGTCTCTGCCATAGACTACATATCTGGTGAGTTTTACTAGCTAATGACTTTGATAGTTTTGCAGTGACTTCTTCTTCCTCTTTCCTTCCTCATCTGCCTTTCAGCGTCGAGGGGAGATATAATTTGCGGTCTTTTGCTCTTCTGTTCGCCTCTGCTGCTGTTATGTTTCCTAGTGCTTCTAATATTCCATCGATCCATCTTTTTCGTGGTCGACCCTTGGGTCTGTTGTTCTCACAACGTTTGTTGAAGGCTCGTTGTGTTGTGTTTTGTTTGCAGTGACGTATTCAAATATTCTCCATTTTCACTAGGAATATAGTTTGTCCACGACTCACGTGACAGATATAACCTTCTGACTCGGTGTGTATTATTTGCTGATATTATATATAACCTCCTCATTAGATGTATCAAAATCTCATAAGCAAAGGCTCATAAATTTATGAGCAGCTTACATAAAATACTTGGAAATCAGGATCAAAAGGACTCGATACTATAAACCCAACTCTCTCCATTTTATTCATTTTGTATGTCTAGAAACTAACAGCAATAGAGCTGTCGTTTCCGACGAAACTGTTTATATTGAATAATAACTTCAGTAATTGACAGGGATCTCGCTATTAAACTTTAACTCCAACGCAGGATACTAGTCTGAGCATTGAGAGAACATCGTTTGGTTATGGCTCGATACTGATAATGCCATGTTTAGCTCAAAAAAAAAATATAACGTTCTGGAAAATATAGTTATCTGCAAGTGTAATACATCAATGGGATATATTAACTTGTTTGGCCGTGTCAGTGATTGTTAAATCATTTGAATCTCTTCTGATAAGAAAAACAGATTCAAGACGTGACGTCTTGTGTGACAATTACTGTTTTACTCGTTGTTATTATTGGCATTAATGTAGAGAAAAACTAGTTCCTATATCAAGATATGGAAGAAGTGTGAATTAATGTGTGAATTCTACATGTTTACATCTAGAGTTAATTGTTGGCAGAAACAAAAGCGTGTACGTGATTTATGCCTGTGTGGTCAACTCTTTTGAGAAACGAGACGATTATGACAACATCTTAATAGAAGTCGCATAAAACAGGTGGCATGGTAAGACACACTTTTAACTGTATCAGTAGGCAAGGAAAACATCACACCAAAAGAAATCACTCTGGAACAAAATATATATAGACTATACTCAGGCCCAGATATCTTTAGAAAGTGATCAGGAGTTAACAACCGCAACGCAAATTTCCATCCTGCACAAACATATTTGAGAAATGTACCAATTGTGTACTAGCCTTTCGAAACAGAATTTGGTATCAAGACAAACCGCCGCAACAGGAATTTGGTATCAAGACAAACCGCCGCAACAGGAATTTGGTATCAAGACAAACCGCCGCAACAGGAATTTGGCATCAAGACAAACCGCCGCAACAGGAATTTGGTATCAAGACAAACCGCCGCAACAGGAATTTGGTATCAAGACAAACCGCCGCAACAGACTAGAGTTTGTGATTTTATTGTTCATCATTAATGGCTTTTTTTGTTTGTTTTTTTTTTAAATGTGGTCTTTACGTTATTTTGCTATATTTTGCCGAAATTTAATGTTTCTTTCCGAAATAATATGACGTAAAGTTTGATTTGCTTTGGTTTAGATTCTGAGCCACAATTTGTAGATGTATTTTAATTGACAGTTAACAATACAACCCGAGCAGATGGAACAAAACTGAAATAAACGCTCAATTATTTGGCGACAAAAACTGAGGTGATCACGTTTCTGAAGGTTAAAATAAAATAAGTGAGAGGCAGAAAGAGACTGAGAAGGGGGGGGGGAGGTTTAAAGTGGACAGGATGCGTTAAGAATAAACTACAGCGCAAGTATCGTGCATACGTACACGTATGTAACAACATGCTCATATACTGAACATATTCCGCAGAATAAAATATAGTCAAATTAGCATGACAATTTTTTGTCATACAAAAAAAAAGTAAAAGGAATATTCTGAGATAAGTAGGAAAATCTTACCTGAAACTGAAATTGTTTACACTCAAAGGTCAATATAGATTGTTCTATTAGTCCACCCAACACGGCGCGTCTCGTCAGGGGAAGTCACTGCATCAAGGAATTATCTGTTCACAGATTTCAGAAAAGACAGCGCTACTTATTGAGATTCAGAGCTGCGCCCACTTAGCGCGGGCAGACACGGTGTTGAGTACAAAGTCACAGAATCACGTGATTCTTTTGCGCCAATGATTCATTGTGGTTAACCCACAGATATTTTGCGGGCTGGTTTTCGCAAAACAGAAAAATGAACTTCAAGAAAACCACTTCTCTTCTATCATTTGTTGCGCCTTCTATCTAAACGTGATATTTATTGTAATCAAGCATTGTTGACAACATCAAACCTGTGTTTCTGCTCGTTCTATGCAAGTTGGTGACTAGAAATTAATTATTGCTACAACAGATGGCAAATATGATGATGAGGGCATGGTCGTATAGGCGTTGATTGGTGTATCTTTTCTAGTAGCGCGTGTCTTCGAGTCTCGTTGATTTACTGTTTCTCAACAGGTCTGTAATGATATAACTGCCCCACAAATTGCAGTCATGAGTACGATTTTTCCATTCATAATCATCAATTACCATGCTTGCTGGCGTAGGCGATCATGTCTCTCCACAGCTTTCGATCTTGTTACTTATTTATCATTTCTGTTGTTGACCTGCCAAGTCATTCTCTTAAGCTGCCTGATATCTTTTCTCTTTGCTTCCCTCTATCTCTTCATCCTTCAATTTTTCCTGTTGTCACATTATACCAGCTGTTCCCTATTCATCGCATGGCCAAAAAAAAAAAAAAATTAGGATTGTTTCTTCATAATATTGGAAATTATTTCTATATTTGGCCTCTTTCCGAACGTTTTCATTACTCTTCTTAGCTGTCCATGACATTCTCAACGTTCTTCTGTAAAATCACATTTCTACAGCCTCCAGTGATCTTCATATATGTTGTCATATTGTCTATGATTCCCATCCATATGTTAAGACTGGCCCTATATAACCTTTAAGAACTGTTTTTCTTGTTTATATTGTCAAAAATGGATTGCACATTATCTTCCTCATTTTTTAGAAAGCTGCTTTTGCCTGAGCCATTCTGCATCTAGGGAGCCGCGATAGCTCAGTGGTTAGTGAACTGGACTACAAAGGACAAGGGGTAGGGTTCTATCCCAAACCGATGGCTTCCGGGTTTACCCAGCCTTAAATTGGTACCGGATTTTTTTCTGGGAAAGTAAAGCAGCACGGGCGTAATACCGACCTCATTACCCCAAAAATCATATGCTGAAGGTCTGTAAAATATAGGGTCACTAACACCATATTTTCCTATACGCCACTTGGCGAGACGAGGGTACTTTACTTTACTTACTACTCTGCATCTCACTTCTGTTGTACATCTACCATCTGAGGTTAACATTGTTTCCTAAAATTATTTCCTAAAAACCAATATGATCTTCTGCCAACTGTGATTTTATAAAAGGTCTTAAACATGTCTCCATTATTTTGGCACACAATTTCCTGCGGAGCTCAGAAGTAAGACGTGCCTCCGAATTATACGGCGCTCTTGTTTGCTTCATTTGCATTTTCATATGCTATTGCTATTAGTGTGTCCTCTCACCACTCCTCTTCATCATATATATGGACAAAATAAATCAGGAAACAAGCAACAACAAGGACAAATCAAATAATAACATAGAGGTAGAAAACTCCAACATCAATGAGCTACTCTTCGCAGATGACCAATGCCTAATATATGAGGATGAAAACCTGCTACAACAGCATTTAACATCTCTAGATAAAAGCTGCACAAACTACAGTATGAAAATTAACACAGCAAAAACAGAGGCTATAAGAATAAGCAAATTAAGACACCCATTAAACATCAAGATCAAAGATAAAGAAATAAAACAAGTAGAGGAATTCAAGTATTTAGGCACAATGTTTACAGAAGATGGAAAACTAGACAGAGAAATTGACATGAGAATACAAAAAGCAAATGCTGTCACATACCAGCTTTCACCATTGTTAAGACATCCAAACATTTCTATGCCAGCTAAACAACAAATGATAAATAGCATCTTCATACCAACTTTGTGCTATGAAAGTCAAACATGGACCCTTTCTAAATCACATTTAAGAAAGATCAATACATGTGAGATGCGTTGCTTGAGAAAAGTAACAAACAACGCAAGAAGAGATAGAATACCAAATGAAACCATAAGAAAAATGGTAGGAACAAAACCCTGCCAAGAATATATAGAACAACGACTTAAATGGTTTGGCCACCTGGTCAGAATGAATCCTCACCAATCACCATCAAGGGCGTTCTTCTCGAGAATGCATGGAAAAAGACCAAGAGGAAGACCCAGAAGAAGATGGATAGATGCAGTGACAGAGACATGTAAGAACAAAGGAAAATCACTAATTCTGACAATTCGAGCAGCTCAAGAACGACAAATGATATAAACCACGACACATTTTAGGTATCAGTGAAAGAGACATGTAAGAACAAAGGAAAATCACTAATTCAGACAATTCGAGCAGCACAAGAACGACAAATGATATAAACCACGACACCCTTTAGGTATCAGTGAAAGAGACATGTAAGAACAAAGGAAAATCACTAATTCAGACAATTCGAGCAGCACAAGAACGACAAATGATATAAACCACGACACCTTTTAGGTATCAGTGAAAGAGACATGTAAGAACAAAGGAAAATCACTAATTCAGACAATTCGAGCAGCACAAGAACGACAAATGATATAAACCACGACAGCTTTTATGTATCAGTGAAAGAGACATGTAAGAACAAAGGAAAATCACTAATTCAGACAGTTCGAGCAGCACAAGAACGACAAATGATATAAACCACGACACCTTTTAGGTATCAGTGAAAGAGACATGTAAGAACAAAGGAAAATCACTAATTCAGACAATTCGAGCAGCACAAGAACGACAAATGATATAAACCACGACAGCTTTTATGTATCAGTGAAAGAGACATGTAAGAACAAAGGAAAATCACTAATTCAGACAGTTCGAGCAGCACAAGAACGACAAATGATATAAACCACGACACCTTTTAGGTATCAGTGAAAGAGACATGTAAGAACAAAGGAAAATCACTAATTCAGACAATTCGAGCAGCACAAGAACGACAAATGATATAAACCACGACACCTTTTAGGTATCAGTGAAAGAGACATGTAAGAACAAAGGAAAATCACTAATTCAGACAATTCGAGCAGCTCAAGAACGACAAATGATATAAACCACGACAGCTTTTATGTATCAGTGAGAGAGACATGTAAGAACAAAGGAAAATCACTAATTCAGACAATTCGAGCAGCTCAAGAACGACAAATGATATAAACCACGACAGCTTTTATGTATCAGTGAGAGAGACATGTAAGAACAAAGGAAAATCACTAATTCAGACAATTCGAGCAGCACAAGAACGACAAATGATATAAACCACGACAGCTTTTATGTATCAGTGAAAGAGACATGTAAGAACAAAGGAAAATCACTAATTCAGACAATTCGAGCAGCACAAGAACGACAAATGATATAAACCACGACAGCTTTTATGTATCAGTGAAAGAGACATGTAAGAACAAAGGAAAATCACTAATTCAGACAATTCGAGCAGCACAAGAACGACAAATGATATAAACCACGACAGCTTTTATGTATCAGTGAGAGAGAAGAGCACGAGGATTGCTGTTACTGGGAGCCGCGATGGCTCAGTGGTTAGTGAACTGGGCAGATAAGGACAACAAGTCGGGTTCGATCCTGGTCGTCGGCTTCCGGGTTCACCCAGCCTTAAATGGGTACCGGACTTTTTTCTGGGAAAGTAAAGCGGCACGGGCGTAATACGGACCACATTACCCCAAGAATTATGTGCCGAAGGTTTGTAAAAATGTGTGGTCACTAACACCATTTTCCGTATAGGCAACTTGGCGAGACGGGGCACTTTACTTATTACTATTGTTTAGTTTTTGGAGTCCATGTTGTGTTAAAGTCGCCACATACTAATGGACACATTGAGGAGCGGACCTCGGTGTTTATAAGAGTTGCCGTAGACTGGAAGATGATCTACGGAACAACTAACTAAATAAATAAAACATTGCATTCCATATTTACACCCAATCACCAACGATGATTTTCGTTGCATAAATTGTTCAAGCACTTGGACAAGACTATTTACTTATTACCGTAAAACAGTGCTCAGAGCCAAAATAATGGAGAAACAATCGCGATCATACAGCAAAGAATCGCAGATTGCATCTCCCCTCGACGCCAGCGGCATAAGAGGAAGGATAGAAGAAGAAGACTGTAAAACAAACAAAACAAACCTAATGTGAGATGATACGTTCGCGTTGCTTGTTCATCTGAACTTTCTAAGCGAAAATACGAATCCTAACATTGATAGATGAAAAGCTGGGGAAAGAAAAGATGTGGGACCAGCGTTAATGAATGGACAGACCTTTGACTTGCCACCTCTCAGAAAGTTAGGCAGCCGCTAAAGATTGAATTGAATAATGGAGTTGCAGACATTCGAACACCAAGTATTCCCAATGTTAAAGTATTTTATATATATTTTATACACCCACCTGTTTGCACATGACTCTATCGGCTGCAACGCCAGATACGTATTTTAAGAGTAATATATTCTGGGTTGACGTACTCGTATTTGATCAGAAACTGCTTTGTAAATTGTAATAAACGTTTTTACCACTAAATTTGTGAAAATAAGTTACCGCAAAAACAAAATTAAAACACTCTTTTCACATAGGCTAGCCATAAGTACCTTTTTTGAACGTAAATTACCGTTTTTTACATATTCCACATTCGTCTCGTCGTTTTAATAAAAATATAATTTTTTCCCCTTTTAAATGTAAGAAAGAGAATTCTTGTCACGTTTGTAATCAAAACTATAAACACGCGTATTATTGTTAAATTATACATCATAACCTACACTCTTATATCAGCATCACAGATCAGATGATCCTAGTTCTCACGTCGACAAGTGCTTCTCTACTCAAGACTAACGTGAATACACAGATTTTCAGAGGGCTAGAGTGATTCTCGCCAAATCTGTTTTTCAACCAATACCGTACTCAATTTAATGATTCTAGAGAAGGCAGGTATCTACTATTCGACTAAAGAAGCGAAGACCATATCAATATGGTGAGCGCAATGTCGAAACTCTTATGAAAAGTATACATTTGATTTTAAAAGAAACTGTATCTATTGTACTTTATTGACAAAATCACATTATCTCACAAGCGATTTACTGCCTGTTTTTAATTTCATTTGAATAATTTAAGAATATAATGTAATGCTAGATATAATATCATTCGAGAATTTATATATATTATACCATTTCAAATATTAATTGGTACATTTACTGTGAGAGCCATTAAAAGACGACTATAGCTCTATTTCAAGATATCACCTGTTTAATAGACGACAATGCATACACTAGGACACCTAGTCAATAAAAGACTTTTGTTGAGGATCTACCTAAGGAGATACACGATTTTAATCTCAGATCTTGAAAGTTACTTTCAGGGTGCGGCCTGTTCCAAGTGTTTAAGCAAACACACTAACACACCACTTGACCTAGTGAAAGTTGTGAGGGGGCTTACTCTGTGAGTAGACTCGGGGCGGGGCGAACGGGTCGATTTGTTTAACTGGACAGATATAGTGCGTTTTAAATCATTGAACTAGAGAGTGGGGAGGGGACTAAAACGTGTTCCAATACCCACACATATTCTTCTTCCATTCATTCTTCGTTCACGTATATTATGTATGTTTTACTAAATTTTTTTCATGTAAATTGTAAAATTATTATTAGAGACCTCAATGACTGAGTTTTTAGTGTGATTGTTAATTATCAGGAGTGAAGGGGTTCGATTCCAAGTGACGTTTTTTTTTTTCGGACCGACAAGGCTCAGGGTTCACCCAACCTCTAAAAACATGTACTAGATTTTTTTTTCTGGGATGTATGTACGACCTGAAGTGATAACGACATCAACCGAAAATATGCTGCTGATCACGGAAAAATGGTCAATAACACCGCAATTTCTATACTACAATCAATGTATATAGGGAACCTTTACTAATAAGTTAATATTTTCATATTTTAAAGTAAAAAAGTTCACTTTTATAAATAAATTGCTCACTGCAATTCAATGTATTTTTTTTTTTAAACAGTAGACCAAACCAGAGTTTATCTATTGTTAAAGTCAGCACATTTATTTTATGTATCTTCTAGTCAGAGAATTTATTGTGGGCATCTTCTCATCATCATCATCGAGTGCCTTCTCCGCAACGAAGGTTGGCTACCATGGATCGCCATTCCACTCTGTTTCTTGCTTTGATGGTGCAGGCTGTCATAGATTGACTTGTCCATCTTTTCATGTTACTCGTCCATGTTAGTCTTGGTCTGCTTCTGCCTCTTTTACCTTGTATTTTTCCTTCCAATATTACTTTTAGTAGGCTGTTGTGTCTTTTAACATGCCCTACAAATTTCATTTGTCTAGTCTTTATTGTATTTAGTTGTTCTCTTTTTATTTTCAGTTGTTTTAAAACTTCATCGTTTGTTATCTTTTGTTTCCACCCAATTCTACCTATTCTTCTATAAATCCACATTTCAAACATCTTCTAGTCAGAGCATTTATTGTGGGCATCTTCTAGTCAGAGTTAATATTGTGTGTATCCTCTAGTCAGAGTTAATATTGTGTGTATCTTCTAGTCAGAGCTAATATTGTGTGTATCTTCTAGTCAGAGTTAATATTGTGTGTATCCTCTAGTCAGAGTTAATATTGTGTGTATCCTCTAGTCAGAGTTAATATTGTGTGTATCCTCTAGTAAGAGTTAATATTGTGTGTATCTTCTATTCAGAGCATTTATTGTGGGCATCTTCTAGTCAGAGTTAATATTGTGTGTATCCTCTAGTCAGAGCATTGATTGTGGGCATCTTCTAGTCAGAGTTAATATTGTGGGCATCTTCTAGTCAGAGTTAATATTGTGGGCATCTTCTAGTCAGAGTTAATATTGTGGGCATCTTCTAGTCAGAGTTAATATTGTGGGCATCTTCTAGTCAGAGTTAATATTGTGTGTATCTTCTAGTCAGAGTTAATATTGTGTGTATCTTCTAGTCAGAGTTAATATTGTGTGTATCCTCTAGTCAGAGCATTTATTGTGGGCATCTTCTAGTCAGAGTTAATATTGTGTGTATCCTCTAGTCAGAGCATTTATTGTGTGTATCTTCTATTCAGAGCATTTATTGTGGGCATCTTCTAGTCAGAGTTAATATTGCGTGTATCCTCTAGTCAGAGTTAATATTGTGGGCATCTTCTAGTCAGAGTTAATATTGTGGGCATCTTCTAGTCAGAGTTAATATTGTGGGCATCTTCTAGTCAGAGTTAATATTGTGTGTATCTTCTAGTCAGAGTTAATATTGTGTGTATCTTCTAGTCAGAGTTAATATTGTGTGTATCTTCTAGTCAGAGTTAATATTGTGTGTATCCTCTAGTCAGAGCATTTATTGTGGGCATCTTCTAGTCAGAGCATTTATTGTGGGCATCTTCTAGTCAGAGCATTTATTGTGGGCATCTTCTAGTCAGAATATTTGTTTTGTGCATCTTATAGTAAGAGTATTTTTGGGCATCTTCTAGTTAGAGTAGCTGTGAGCATCTTCTAGTTAGAGTAGTTGTGGGCATCTTCTAGTTAGAGTAGTTGTGGGCATCTTCTAGTTAGAGTATTTGTGGGCACCTTCTAGTTAGAGTATTTGTGGGCATATTCTAGTTCGAGTATTTATTGTGGGCATATTCTAGTTCGAGTATTTATTGTGGGCATATTCTAGTCAGAGCATGTATTGTGGGCATCATCTAATCAGAGTATTTATTGTGGGCATCTTCTAGTTGGGAACTTTGATAACCTCAGACGGATGATGTACAAAAGAGGTGAGATGCAGATTGGCTCAGGCAAAAGCAGCTTTCCAAAAAATGAGGAAGATACTATGCAATCCATTTTTGACAATAGAAACCAGAAAAGAGTTCTTAAATGTTATGTAGAGCCAGTCTTAACATATGGATGCGAATCATGGACAATATGACAATAGACAAGAAAATCACTGGAGTCTGTAAAAATATGGTTTTACAGAAGAATGTTGAGAGTACCATGGACAGCTAAGAAGAGTAATGAAGATATTCTGAGAGAGGTCAAATCAAAAAGAGAGCTAATTTCCAATATTAGGAAGAAACAATCATCATTTTTTGGCCATGTAATGAGAAGAGAACAACTGGAGTATATTGTAACAACTGGAAAAATTGAGGGACGAAGAGATAGAGGGAAGCAAAGAGAAAAAATAACAGACAGCTTAAGAGAATGGCTTGGCAGAAGGTCAACAACAGAAATGATAAATAGCTGCCGAGATCGAAAGGTTGTGGAGAGACATGATCACCTACGCCAGTAGGCTCGGTGCTTGATGATGATGATGATGATCTTCTAGTCAGAGTATTTATTGTGGGCATCTTCTAGTCAGAATATTCATTGTGGGCATCTTCTAGTCAGAATATTTATTGTGGGCATCTTCTAGTCAGAATATTTATGTGGGCATCTTCTAGTTGGGCATCTAAGAAAACATTACCAATATGTTCATATGTATTTTTGTTTATTTTAATTCTAATGTCTTCTGTTCCAAGTATTTAACTTTTTTCTTGATAATTTCTTTATTAAGTTATATTCTTTAGTTTGTATGCCGCATAAGATGATAGTGGATACTTTGTATTTGATATGCTTCTGTCCAACAAACAAACAAAAAAAACCAGACGGGCTTTCTACAACATTATCTTCATTTCAACATTGTGTTGCCAATGCATGTCAGGACGCTAGACCAAAAATAATAATAAGAAAAATAATCACCATGGAAGTTGAATGTGTTAGACACTTGTGAAGAGACAACATGAGAGGTACTATAAGAAATAAAGAATTGAGTAAAAAGCTAGGAATAATTCCCGCCTTGAATACATAAACAATAGACAATGAAATGGGCGGGGAACAGGCAAATAACTGCAGTGCCGTGGTAAAGCTGGTGGCAATGAAGCCAGTAGATGGGTGTAACATTCACTACTACAAAGTATGGTGACAGCTTTACAAAAAGGGAACACTATAAAATGCGCGTGTGTTACCGGGGCCTCATTATGTGGGAAGTAAAGAATAGTGACACAGTGACCTTCCAGGCATGTCGTAAGAGGCGACTAAGGAGATTGATCGATGGCTTGACAAGCTGTCATTGTAAAAAACATTGTTATGGAAACAGAACCATAGATTTTAGAAGCAGTGATCTCTGCAATATGTACCATTTTGGCACGCAAGGTTTCTGTTTTTGAGAATGTGGTTTTGCCCTATGTGCCGTCTTCGGCTCGAAAGGACAATAGATTTTTAAGATAAAATGTTGACTTTTCGGCCTACAATGGGCGGCAGAACGGATATGAGAATACCCCGACTGCAATGACGTCAAACCGAAATATAGACTACAGACTAAAGTCTAGTGATACCTGCTTCGTGCAATCTGCTCTGCGGTGAAAACTTGGTAAAAGTCCAGTTTGATTCCTATTCTCAGATTTACTAATTTTCCTTTGATTTTCCAAAAATTCTAATCCTTCAGTAATACAATTTACACATTATTCTGAGACACGTTTCCTACAAGCAATGACTGACCTTCGTCATCCCTACAAGCTCTGACACGTGATCTGTATGTTCTAATAAATCACAACATACTTTAAACATAAAATATCTCAAATCAAAGTTAAATCCTACACCTTTCCCAACAGGAAGGTTTTTTTTCGTTAGGAGAGCAATTTCTTACATTTTTATTATTCGAATACAATGAATTACTTAGGTCTCATCATCATCGTGTGCCTTCTCCGCAACGAAGGTTGGCTACCATGGATCGCCATTCTACTCTGTTTCTTGCTTTGATGGTGCAGGCTGACATAGATTGACTTGTCCATCTTTTGATGTTACTCGTCCATGTTAGTCTTGGTCTGCCTCCGCCTCTTTTACCTTGTATTTTTCCTTCCAATATTACTTTTAGTAGGCTGTTGTGTCTTTTAACATGCCCCAAAAATGTCATTTGTCTTGTCTTAATCGTATTTATTAGTTCTCTTTTTATTTTCAGTTGTTTTAAAACTCCATCGTTTGTTATCTTTTGTTTCCATCCAGTTCTACCTATTCTTCTATAAATCCACATTTCAAAGTCTTCAATTTTCTGTAGACTTAGGCCTATCAGATATAAAAAAGCAAACGAGCTAAGAATGATCACACTGGCATGTTCAGTTTCAGCGATTGAACTAATGCTATACGATTTCTTTTTCAAAAATCACTTTCCTAACAAAAGTTTGTGACTTAGAATATGTTATGCTAAGTAAGTGACATCAGCGGTGGGCTGCACAATTGCACTCAGTGACATACAATTCAGCCGCAAATAGTTTAAAGTAACAATAATGCTCTTTAAAATCGTTTTCCTTGTGTACATAGTCAGGTTTATGTACATATACGTGGCTGTGTTGTCACTTACAAGTTAACATAAGCTATAATCCCTACAATGTATTTGCATACACTTTAACATCACCTAAATTTCTTTGCAAATTGTCTGACTAGGGGTTATATCTTATAAATCTCATATTTTATATGTTATTTTATGAATTTCATATATTAACTTAAAAAAAAGTATTCTCTCTTCTGTTGCAACAATCTTTGTCCAGGGTATATTAAAGAACAAGTGATAATGTTGTTTGATACCTTCATTATTGAACAATACATATTCATTTACAATAGAATTCACAGCAGTGACAACTTCCCAATCGTCTTTATTTTTTTGTTACCTATGACATTTCCTTCATCAGACTTGTTTTCTTTATGTTCACAATATTTTCTTAGAAAGTATGATTGATATCAACCCTGATGCTGATGTTGGCTTTAGCTTCAGGTTGTGCATGTCTAGCTTCACGTGTCTCTGTATGCCAACCTCTTAAATCGAAACAAAATCGTGCTGGTTTTTAGAAGTACTGATTGAGTAATTCGGCACGATAAATGCATATTTCATTTGCATCTTGTAAACCTTTAAAAAATTACACCCGACAAAGATATAATCATCATCATATGCTATACCGGTTGGCGTAGGCGATCATGTCCTTCCACAATCTTCTATCTACAGTTCATCGTATCAGTTCTGTTGTTGACTGTTTTCCATGCCATGACACCAAGCTATCTAGTATTTTCTCTCTTTGTCGTCCGCGATCTCTCTTTTCTTTTATTTTGCCAGAAATAATAAATAAATCTGTCACTGTGTAAATATTTGGTCAGCATTAGTTATAGTTTGTTATTGATTCACCAGCCGAGCAGGTTTATGTCCATATCTCAGTAGAATTTTTTTTTAAATTGTGGAAGTCTGTAGATTTCTTGCCCATCTTTGTTTCTGTCAGTCGGCAGAGAGTATATAAATAAAGCTTGTCATTAGCGAAGATATGGCAGTATCTCGCTGAAGATATTTTGTAAGAAAAGCGGCATAAAATCGTTATCCGAGAGAGTGGATGGTCGAGTGGAATAAAAACCTCTCATATTCCACCAATCAGAGTATTTCCATTCCCGGTATAATCAAAAGATTATTCTTTTTCTGTGGAATGAAATAAAATCTGTGACCTGTACACGTCGCTGCGACTGCACTGTGCATGTTGCTTTTGTTCTCAAGCCTCACACAAATTTCTCGCACATATCAATAGTGAAATAAAAGCATGCAATAATTGTGTAGTCTCTTTTCTCCTTAAAACTGGCAAGAGTTGTTTAATGTTCTGGGTACATAATATGTGTGCTTGTCCTCGCCAATATTGTTTAATCTTCTATAACTGAGCATATAATATTTGTTATCGTCCACGACAAGCATTGTTTAATGTGCTGTAACTGAGCACGTAATATTTGTTCATATCCTCACCAAGAGTTACTTTAATGTGCTGTAACTGAGCACGTAATATTTATTCATATCCTCGCCAAGAGTTACTTGATGTGCTGTAACTGAGCACGTAATATTTGTTCATATCCTCGCCAAGAGTTGTTTAATGTGCTGTAACTGAGCACGTAATATTTGTTCATATCCTCGCCAAGAGTTGTTTAATGTGCTGTAACTGAGCACGTAATATTTGTTCATATCCTCACCAAGAGTTAAGAGTTATTTAATGTGCTGTAACTGAGCACGTAATATTTGTTCTTGTCCTCGCCAAGAGTTGTTTAATGTGCTGTAACTGAGCACATAGTTGTTCTTGTCCTCGCCAAGAGTTGTTTATTGTGATGTAACTGAACACATAATATTTGTTCTTGTCCTTGCCAAGGGTTGCCGAGTAACTGGAGAGCCATCAATGCTCGCAAATATATGGTGGTCCCTGAAAGACTGGATGAGATAAAACAAAAATAACTTTTTACAAATACATGTTTTTTTTTTTTTTTTTTTATTTTTTTTTAAATTTGTAAATATAATTAGGGATGTTTTAAAGGATGCTCCATAATATTAAAAAAGTGAATTTAAAAAATTGGAAATGAACAATTTATGATTTTTGTTTAACCCTTAAGACTTTCATTGGCCACCCTATCCTTCAGTTGTTCTATCGTTCTCGCATTCATCAGCGAACTGGCAAACTTCATGCAATCAATTTCCTAGATGTTGATATTTTACTTCATTCTTTGTTTACCTCTGCATCTTAACCTTTGTTTTTTGTGTATGTGGTAATTCATGCACTATTTAACCATCTCATCTATCCTTTCATCGCGTCGGTGAGAAGATTGTCAAGTTGACCAATTTAATTTTGGGGTTCATTTAATTTATAGTAGCCTCCGTCAGTCATAGTTGACTGTAGTAGCCTCCGTCAGTCATAGTTGACTGTAGTAGCCTCCGTCAGTCATAGTTGACTGTGGTAGACTCCCTCGTTCATTGTTGACTGTAGTAGCCTCCGTCAGTCATAGTTGACTGTAGTAGCTTCTGTCAGTTATAGTTGACTATGGATTTTTCATCTCTTCTAAGAAATGTTCTATTTTTTTTCTGTTCTTTCGCTGTAATTTCTCTTTTTTTTTTTTATGAACCTGTCTCATTCTTGCACGAGTTGAAGCTTCAGAGTGTGTTTCCCAAGACTGCGGTCTGTAGTTATTCCTTCCCAAAATGCAGGGTTTATGTTGAGAGTTTTCATGTCAAGTTTACACATGTCTATAAATCAGAATTTTGGGCGCTTCCTAGTTCTTTTGTCATCTGCTAGTTGTCAATAAAATATATCGTTTGGTATGCCGTCATCTTTCATATGTGTACGTGTACGTGACTAAGCCAGCGTAACCTACGTTGTTTGAACAGCGTGTAGATGTTCGGGAGACCTGTGTGAGGGCCTTCACGTTTGTTATTTTGTCCATCCGGGTGATACCGGGTGTGAGACGCTGGCCTTGTATGTGGAATGTATTTAGCCTTCTCACTTACTTTGCATAAGTTTTTATTTTTTCGTACTGCCTACATATACAATTCCCGGCACTTGCTATAGCACTTCAGATGAAGTGTTTATATTTTTCGTTTTTAAAGGTACTATTTTTGGGCCATGTTAAAAGACACAACAGCCTACTAAAAGTAATCCTGGAGAGGAAAATACAAGGTAAAAGAGGCAAACCAAGACTAACATGGACGAGTAACATCAAAAGATGTACAAATCAGCCTATGACAACCTGCACCATCAAAGCAAGAGACAGAGCAGAATGGCGCTCCATGGTAGCCAACCTTCGTTGCGGAGAAGGAACTCGATGATGATGATGAAAGGTAAAGTACGAGACTTGAACCGGCGTCTTAACACGCGAGTTTACACCCATATGTGATCGGCCGCCTATCCAGAAATGTTCGGAAATTTCTGTATAGTGTCGTCTCAAGCATCGAAACTCAGATGCGAAGCAACATTCCTCACCTTCCCAGGGTAATACCCTGGTACCCATTTCTGCCAACGGCTGGGTCGACCGTGGGTTTTTTTTTCCAACCACGAGTACAATTCACACTGCTCCCAGCGGGAATTTTTATTCTACCATAACGTTCAATGTTTCAGAAGAATTAATGATGATGGAGACGAAATGTCTGATTGGTTATTTGATCATGCTATTCCGAATTTTAAAGATTCTCCAAGTTCTACCAGATCAGATCTAATGTGTTGTACTTACTAGTATCTCAGTTGTCAGTCGTAATTATATACCAATATTTGAATTCGCTGTTTTCATAAAATGTCATTGAATCTTATGCGTGTTTTAATGTTCTCATGGTTATTAGCTTAGCAATTGTATCGGCATTTAAATCTATTTAAAATGTTTCAGATATTTTCTCCAGACATTCTAAGAGATTTGTTAACTATTGCACTTTGTCAGCGATTTTATCGACATCATCTGCAAGGTTTGTACTCGTTATACCCCAACAAGTGTAGCTATTGAACCCATCGATCAAAATAAAACATGGAGAGGTTCTCAGTTATGAAAACTTTTTAAAAAAAAAAGAAAAAAGTGGCATGGTACCAGCTTTATGTAGGTGAAAAACAAAACAAAAGTAGAACAACGTTTCGGCCAAAAGGCCTTCAGCAGGAAGAACAAATCACAACACAAACGTAAATAAGGATATACACAAAAATCTAACTATATGGTAATAATATGCTAGACTCTGAAAAAAGGAAAATAAGTCACTTCCCTGAGCTCAAGATCTTGGTCAGCCACAGAGTTTAGTCAGGCACAGAGTTTGGTCAGGCGCAGAATTTGGTCAGGCACAGAGTTTGGTCAGCCACAGAGTTTGGTCAAGCACAGAGTTTAGTCAGCCACAGAGTTTGGTCAGCTACAGAGTTTGGTCAGCTACATAACTTGGTCAGGCACAGAGTTTGGTCAGGCACAGAGTTTGGTCAGCCACAGAGTTTGGTCAGGCACAAAACGTGGCTTTGCTATGCCTGGATTGAAATTTCAGTCCAAATGAGAGGCTACCAAACCAGTTTGGGGATTCGAGGGGACCGGTTGTCTGCTACCGATATTAACGTGCAACGTTTTCCTTGCAGGAAAATAGTGTGTGTGGGGTCCTCAAAAAAACACAATACAAGATCTTAACACAAAATATAAAAAATAATGTGCGACATTTAGTCTAAAGCAGAGTTCCCAAATTTTATGGTGTGTTTATTTGTGAAACAAAATATAAAACAACTGAGGTTATTATCTATGAGTTTCTCGTGCAGCACATATTGTTCATGTTGAAGTTTTCCTGCAATCAGATGTGCTGGTTAGAAAACGTTATTTATCCTCCTAGTCAATACGTTCCCTAATGGTGGTGGTTCTCCTACAGGACGAACCCAGTCTTGTAGCTAAGACACTAAATAATAGCCCTTATGAATCTGTGCGAAACTTTATTTACTTTTAGCTTTATGGCTACACTCACCGTCTCATTTGCTGAAGAGATACATATACGAATCGGAAAGGTAACTTCAACATTTGGCAAACTTAAACATAGAACATGGACCAACACCCAGAACAAGGATTATAATTTATAAAAGGCATGTTCCCAATACGTTGTTATATGGATCCGAAACTTGGGCAACCTATGTAAGCAGGGAAAAAAGGTTAAACAGTTTTCCTGTGTGCTGATTTCGCGAAATAATAAATATCAAGTGACATAGCAACCTACTCACAACGGTTTGTGACGGGCTAAACTCCAATCCAGAATGGCAACACTAAAGTTCGGGAACTTGAGTGGTTGGATCACATAAAAAGATTGGACAAGAATCGTATTCCCAAATAATTATCGCATGGAGAACGTAGAGACAGAAAGAAAAGGAAGGGCTCACAAGAGCTGATATATATTTTTTTTTTGGCCGGGCTTTCATTCTCTATTATTAAAAGATTGAGAGAATATGTCTCTAAAAAAAAAAAAAACTAAGAATAGCAAAATGTTACATCTTCCCAATATTCCAGTATGGTGCAGAAACATGGACATTAGACAAGAAAACAGAACAGAAAATTGAAGCCTTTGAAAATTTTTATATGTAAAAGAGTAGGTAGAATTGGATGGAAAGAAAAGAAAATAAACGATGAAGTTTTAAAATAAAAAAAAAATGAAAAGAGAACTACTAAACAGAATTAGAGCATGACAAATAATTAAATTTTTGGGGCATGTTAAAAGACACAACAGCCTACTAAAAGTAATATTGGAAGGGAAAATGCAAGGTAAAAGAGGCAGACCAAGACTAACATGGACGAGTAACATCAAAAGATGGACAAGTCAGCCTATGACAACCTGCACCATCAAGTCAAGGGACAGAATGGAATGGCGCTCCATGGTAGCCAACCTTCAATGCGGAGACGGCACCAAATGATGATGAGGGAATATATCTACAGATCGTAGCGTATTGTTAGCAAAAATAGGAAATGACATAGCAGCAGAAACATTGTAGAAAAAGATGATGAAATCAGAAAGTAAATAATGCAAGAGCAAGAACGTTAGGCCAGACAATATAAATGCACGATGTTCATTCTGCAGCTGATCTGTCGATCTGATGTTGGCAGAATCTGCTTTTAGAAAAACTGATCACAAAATGAGAACCCAGCCAAATTCTCTACATTACAAAACTACTGATAAACAAAGATTGTAGGCTAGCAACCTTCTGTCATGATGTAAAAGTTTTATACCAAACAATAATGTGTTGCGAAAGAGCGACAACTACTCGCGTATTGTTTCGTCTCTTGCCAAATAACTGATGTTTTCGCGCCTTTCTTGACAGTTTGGGGATGGCTGTAAATGTATAGTTTTTAACGAAACTAAATATATTTTTCATGACAAAATTAAAATGAAAATGAAAATTGAAACGCAAAATGTTCCGTTAATGTTACTTTTTTAAAATAAAGTAATAATAAGAAAAAGGCTAACAACGAGAAAAGCTCTTAAACAAAAGAAATATATCATGTACTTTCAGAATTATGTCCAATATTCTGTCCTAAACGTAGGACCAAATTGAAACCTAAATTGTAGCTAACCATATAGACACTTCCAGTTTCTGTAATTTTCTTATAAAAATGAAAAAAAAAAAGATTTGAAACACAATAATAGTGACTTCAAGAAAATTAAAAGATTCAATAAACTGTAAATAAAATACAGAACGAAACAATAAATATTGCGGGTACCGCAAATTCATGAATTTGAGTAGATTCATCTCCTATGTTAGATGATGATGATAAATGTATATATAAATCCCTGAAACAGCTTAACTTTACGCCAGTAATTAGCCTGTGCGTATTGTATCCACATAGGACGTTTTCTTAAACAGGCAGTCCATTTCACATAATTAGTTCTCATATAGCCTAGGGCTATGCGTGACGACATCAATACAGAATATATCATGAAATATTTATACACGTTAATTCGAAATGTATTTGCCTAAAAGTGTAGGATGACTGGATACAATATTTGCTTTATAAAAACTTGTATATATAAATTATTAAAATTAATTTGCAACAGAGAATTCAGCAGGGAAATCATTTTTTTTTTTTATAGAGCATGGCCTCTGAGCATTCAAAGGTGTATAAAAACAGTACAAGTATTAATATGGGAAAACTTACAAGCAGTGATCTATGGGGATGTAGAGATAAAAAAAGAAACGAGAAAATATCTCCGGATTTATACGAACTAGTCTGTTTAAATAAATAATTTGATATATAATATAAATATTTAGCATAAAATCCAGTGACACAAGATGACTCTTTTAAATCAACATCTATAGATATTAGAGAATTATGTTCAGTAGGCTTTACAAGATAGAATTGGACTAATTAAAGAGCAATTCAATGATGATACTTAACTAGCCCTTTTCAATAATGTATTCATGGGCGAGCCTAAACTACTCTAAACAAACATCCAGTCATAAGTAGGCAATTAAATAAACTAGAGAGCTTTGTTGCAAAAACATTAAAAGATTAATATGAACAGCTGTTCTCAAATGTCACAGTCTCATTGTACACTACAATACAACGCAATGCAATTTCATGACGAACACAAAGGAAAACTGAAATCAAATAAAAAAGAGAAAATGTTAAATTAAACACTCAGTAGAATTAGAGAGGGAATTAATGACAGGCAGAAAGCATCATACATGCATTTTTGCGACAAGATATAGTCTGATCATACGAAGGCTACCCACGTCGAGCAAGTATGCTGGCTTTTCTTGCTTGCTCCTAAACATTTTGGGGAAAACTCTTTAATAATGCAAACTCAGCTCAATGGGTTTCAGCATGTAGAAGTTCGTGAGCTGTGATAGGAACTTTCAGCGTAATCGGGCCAGTGATTGAAGTACTAAAAAAAACACTATGTTGCCCTTTGTTGTGTCAGGATAATCATCACAGTACTCCGGACACCTCTACCGGTGCCTCGATATTTTCTTCGAAATACTGAGAACCTCATGGAAGAACTCTGACACAAGCACACTACCCTGACCCAAGCACACTACTCTGACCCAAGCACACTACCCTGACCCAAGCACAATACCTTGAGTCAACCACACTACCCTTACTCAAGCACACTACCCTGAGCCAAGCACACTACCCTGTACCAAGCACACTACCCTGAGTCAGCATATTACCCTGACCCAAGCACACTACCCTGACCCAAGCACACTACCCTGACCCAAGTACACTACTCTGACCCAAGCACACTACCCTGAGCCAACCACACTACCCTTACTCAAGCACACTACCCTGAGCCAAGCACACTACCCTGTACCAAGCACACTACCCTGAGTCAGCATATTACCCTGACCTAAGCACACTACCCTGACCCAAGCACACTACCCTGACCCAAGCACACTACTCTGAGCCAAGCACATTACCCTGAGCCAAGCACACTAACTCGGTTGCGTTGACTGGACTCCGACTAATGACATCTGTTGAAGTGCAATGCTCATATTTTAAATACAAAACCAAAAATAAATAGTATGTTGCACCTTTAGACATTTAACATTGCATTGCCTAAAAGAATGGTGCAGTTGAATGCAGTGACTTTAGAACAATAAGCCTAATGAGCCATGTTACAAAAATCTTGCTAAAAGTTATACAAGAAAGGATTCAGAATAAAATCAATACTTAATTAGATGAGCAGCAATTTGGATTTAGGAAAAATAGCGGGACAAAAGAAGCCATATTCTACATAAGAACATTAATCGAAAAAGACACAGAAGTAAACAAACCAATATATGCCTGCTTCATAGACTACACCAAAGCTTTTGAGAGAGTACACCACAAACAACTTATAGAATGCTTCAAAGTGATACATCTAGATGACATGGACATGCGACTATAGTCCGTTCAGAAATTCATAATCATACCTGAATTAGCTTTGCGTGATAACCGCTTGTTATTTTAGTTTCAAAATTTGCATGCAATCTTAGAATATTGATGACGCAAAGATTTTGGTATTTTTTTATTCCACAAACACAACAGATTTTGCACATCAGCGAATTCCTTTGATCTTTTATGACGATATCACACAAGGTGATTCAAATTTTAAAGTTTACAGTAATCGTGTTAAATTGTCGAGTTTACTGGAATTCTTGTCAGAGGCGTATCTACATAGTGCTTAATTGTGGGTGTTGTTCGTTATGTGTATTTGCAAACATGAATTCAATTGGTTACAATTGCTGATATAGTAAAACAGTAACCTTTTGCATAGTTATAAATTTGCATTTCAAACTCATTGTAATTTAGATATAAATGTTGGTATTTAAAGTCAACAAATTGTCTACTGAGTCTTCACAAAATTAATAGAGATACGCCTTCTCTTCACTAATTAATGCAAAGGCCGTGGTGTGTCATGTCGTTCAATAACAATTCAGCTTTGTGCACGGGATTTTCCTGAAGTTAGTGTTTCTGCAATAGCCAAAACTATTTTACGTCAACGACCGCACCAAATTAATGTATATATCCTAAAATGGTGTCAAATTCGAACAGTGTGAATTTAATATAGCCTAAAGAAGGAAACTTTTAAACTAGATCAAATTTCTCAGAGCAAAAAATATTTCTATAACGTCATCAATATTCTAAGATTAAATACAAATTTTGAAACCAAAATAACAAGCGGTTATCACGCAAAACTAATTCAGGTGTGACTATGAATTTCTGAACGGACTATAATATGTAATCTATACTGGGAGCAAACAGCAATAATAAAATATAGCAAAGAGAACTCTACACCCATTGATATAAAAAGAGAAGTAAGAAAGGGATGCATTCTATCACCAAGCTTTTTCAATCTATACACTGAGCAAATTTTTAAAAGCATCATAGTATAACAGGCTAACAAATTAATGGAAAGATAATCAATAATCTAAGATATGATGACGATACTGTACTGCTAGCAGAAAATCCTAAAGATCTATAACAATTGAGTTATTGAGTTATTTGCGGGTCATTATCATTGCACTCCGAAAATGTCCATAGGTGCTCAGATCCCCTCCTCAGCTATTCCCTCAGTGTCCAGCGACTGACGACTCCAGTTCTATGTTGGTTGATATGTCTTCTTACACGGCCACCAAGTTTCTCATTTCTGGCTGTGCCCAACTTAACTCCAATTTCCATCATCCGAAGAAGTGACGTGGATCTGTGTTTGTCGAAGTCCTGTGCTCTTCCCACATCTCGGAGGGCATTGATGATGTCCGCCCGATCCATTGGATGCCCCTCCTCAACGACAGCGCAGCTAGCCAACCTGTCCGCCCTTTCATTTCCCCGTACTCCCGCATGTCCAGGGACATAGACAAAGGTGACCTTACATATTTTGGATTTATGCAACGACTCTACCCATTGCATGCGTACAGAGCCCGCCTCCCCTTTTTTTATCATGCTCATCGAATCACTCAGTATACATGCGTGGGTGTAGTCTTGTGACTCTAACCATTTGAATGCCTTGGTCACTGCCATCGCCTCCATAGTCATGCTATTCGTGGTCATGACGTATGCACCACTGTCTTCGTAGACTATTCTGCCTGCCGAGCGTGCTGTAAATGCCCATGCACTTCTTTGGTGTCGTCTTACAGATCCGTCAGTATAGATGACTGCATCTTTCTCATCGGTGTTATCGCAAACAATTACTTAATTAAATAAACATGACAAATATGGACTAGATATGACTATCAAAAAGACTAAAACTATGATCATAAACAAAGAAGATACTCAAAACCCACAAACGGATATCAAAATAGAAGGAATAGACCTGGAGACAGTTCATAACTACAACTACCTTGGACATACTATAACCAGTGATGGAAAATGTACAACTGAAATAAACAAAAGAATAGGAATGGTAAAAAGTAATTTTAATGTCACGAAGAACATACTAACATCAAAACAAATAACACCAGGGCTAAAACTAAGAATAGCAAAAGTTTACATCTTCTCAATATTCCTATATGGTGCAGAAACATGGACATTAGACAAGAAAACAAAACAGAGAATTAAAGCATTTGAAATGTAGATATATAGAAGAATAGGTAGAATTGGATGGAAGGAAAAGAAAACAAACGATGAAGTCTTAAAACAACTAAAAATGAAAAGGGAACTACTAAGCACAATTCAAACAAGACAAATGCGATTTTTGGGCCATGTTAAAAGACACAACCGCCTACTAAAAGTAATCCTGGAGGGGAAAATACAAGGTAAAAGAGGCAGAGGCAGACCAAGACTAACATGGACGAGTAACATCAAAAGATAGACAAATCAGCATATGACAACCTGCACCATCAAAGCAAGAGACAGAGCAGAATGGCGCTCCATGGTAGCCAACCTTCGTTGCGGAGAAAGCACTCGATGATGATAATGATCTTTGGACAACGTAGTAAAGTGATGTGTGGTAGCTGTTACTGAGATACTTAAACCGGTCGATTTTGTCAATTCATTTGATATCGGTTCGATTCAAGAGATTTTAATTGGAGATTGAAAACAACTTTATGCTGTACACCGAGCATCGACTGCACTAGACATGCAGTATTTATTCTGAACCCTTCAGTATATATTACCTGGCAAGTATCAGAAATGGAATAATACCATAATAAAAAATGATGTTTGTAGTACATTGAAGGCGAAATGGGAAAGAAGACACACATATTCTTGTCTTGGGTATTTTTAATTCTGGATTTCGATCGTAGTGGTTGGAGCAAGCATTCATTTTTAATTCGTGTATTCATTCACAGGTGTTGGAGCAAGCATTCACTTTCAATTCGTGTATTCATTCACAGGTGTTGGAGCAAGCATTCACTTTCAAGTCGTGTTTTCATTTCAAAGTAGTATTTTAGTTCTAATCTTGGAAACTTAACAGCACTCATTGATGAATATGTCCTGTACCTAGAACATTCTACTCATTCTTAAAATTGATATTTTATGGAAGTGGTTTCATTTTGTGACATCACAGACAAAACGCATAATGTGTAGCTAAGTCAATATTCGTGTATAAATGCTATTTTAGTAGTTAATATTTATAGTAAACAGATGAAATATTGGTAAAACTGAGAGTTTCAGGGTATGCGAAATTCAGTTTGCAACCACACAATTTGTTAAATTGTAGACTTGAGGAGGCCAGGATGTAAAACTGTACTTTTAAGTTGACCTTTAATATGCTAATTCGTCTTCTTCTTTTCTTCCTCTTTTGCATTTCAGCATCGAGAGGGATATATCATTTACGGTCTTTTGCTCCTCTGCTCACCTCTGTTGCTATTATGTTTCCTAGCGCTTCTAATATTCCCTTAATCTATCTTTTTCGTGATCGGCCTTTGGGTCTGGTGTTCTCGCAACGGTTGTTGAGGGCTCGTTGTATTGTGTTTTGATAACTCTGCTTTGTCATGTAGCCAAACCATTTTATCTGTTGCTTTTTAAATATATTCTATGTCGGGAGTTATTTCTAGCTTTTTTCTCAGTACTTCATTTCTGATCTTGTCTCTCATGCTATTTCCTGTCATTCGTCTAACACACTTCATCTCAGCAGGGTTTTTTTTCTTGTCCTTACATCTAGGGTCCAAGCCTGGCATTGGTAGCACAACGTTGGGATGAAAATTATATTGTAGAGTGACCGTTTTGCCTCTTGAGTTATTTCCTTGTTGGACAATAGTGATGATAGCTGTCCAATGATTTGGCAAGCTTTGCTGTATAGTGAGTCTATCTCTGCTGTTTGTGAATTGTCGTTTGTTATTAGACTTCCTAGGTATTTGAATTCCTCTACATAAGTTCAACTTCTTTATTTTTTATTCTGCATATATTGTTGGTTGCTACTTTATATTTATCTATCTCCATTGTCCGTGATTTCTCTGAGCATAAACGTATATTCTTTACCAACCTGCCGAGTCAGTCATAAGTTAATGGCTTAACTTAAAAACACACGTTGGGGGTAGCTCTGTGATGTTACCCCCACGTGGTAGATCGCTAGGTCTCACGTGCGATCTTTTACGGTCTAACTATACATTTTTAGAGAGTTACATTTAAAAAGTACTTATCTGATCTTATCTTCCTCCTTGAATATTCTGGTAATTTGCGACATAAACATTACTGTACTTTGCGCTATGTAAAGTAGTTCCTTCAATTCTTGCCCTAAATAACATAATTATAATTACGTCATACTAACTTAGTTATGTGAATTATAAAGTCTGAGAAATACACGACTTTGCTGTTACTTAACATCTTTTACAGTTTTGTTCTGTTGTTTTGTACCTACATATATATAAAGACGTAGTGCAGTGATTCTTACCGGAGGGACAAAATAGGGCAGCTGCCTATTGGCACTACAATTTTATGTTTGGATAAAAATAGATAGAACGTCATTTTATTAATGGTTCTTCTGTTTCTATAGCAACAAGGAGCTGTTTGCTGAAATGACCTACCTAGTTATTATACACAGTGTAAGGTTGATAGAAGCCGTTGTACGGTTGTGGTAATTTTTACCTCCACAGGCATTGTAGTCTATTTATTAATAACTGCTTCAGTTATTTGAATTATATCACGAACCTACTATGGAATATAGTGGCTGGTTGTACACTGACGCTTAACTCGTAAGCTACAGTGTGATTGTGTTATGCATTCTGATACAGTATCAGAGGAGTCGTATCCTTCGTTGCCTCCTCTGAATATCCGCCGTTAATTTTAGGACACAGTTTATTCTACACTTTAAGTAAAGACCACATAACCATAAGAAACAACCCATTTACAAATGTCCAATGACGATTTTATAAGTTATCACATTGTGTAAAACTATAAAACACTTCACGTCATATTTAGTGTTTACATTTTATAAGTCTTGGTGCAAAGGTGTTAACATTTGCTGCACGGGTTACATAGCCTTATCCTGTCTGACAAGGGTTTCCTGCAACTTTATTTCTAGAACGATCTTTAGCGTTCTACTGTATACATGAACGTTAAGTGTGCTTTGCTTATCTTCATAGCTGTTATGTAGGAAAATCTTACTTTTGTGTCTCGCTTGTAAAAAGATACAGCGTAAATTTAGGCACAGCAAAGACCTGAATTATGAAGATAATAATGACGATAACACATTTATAATCCCTTGAAGATTATAGTCTCGTATCCAATTACTTGAAAAGCATCTTCAAAGATAGTGGAAGCCTGACAGAGAAATGTAGACACATCCAAGTATAAAAATGCCAGATATGCTACGCAGGATTAAAAAAACGAATTTTACGTAATCTTCTACGTGAATTCTTTATCTAAAATGTGTGTGTATATATATATATATATATATATATATATATATATATATATATATATATATATCTATCTATTGACCTTTCGAGCCGTAACCGGCCCATAGGGCGTAGACCAAGATACACCTTCTCCTATATGGATTTTTTGTTCTAGCAGTTTTCTTTTAAAGATATTTTATCAAATCTCGCCATCTGTCTCTGTTCTGTGCAAGCAGTTCTATCTCATTGAGGGAGCCGACTCCTGCTGCTCTTGCCTCTCTCATCAATGTTCTTCTCAGTGTCTCCCTGGGTCTTCCTCTTTTTCTTTTACCTGTTGTTTCCCATATGAGGGCTTGCTTTGCTATTCGGTTATTATCTCTTCTCATCACATGTCCAACGTATGACCATCGTCTTTTCTTTATTACTGAAGATATTAGTGGTTGATTGGCGATTTCTCTAATTTCCTCATTTGTTTTGAATTCGTTCCATGCTATACCAAGTATTTTCCTTAGACATTTATTTTCGAATGCGTTCAACTTTGTTTCTATATCTCTTGTTGTTTTCCAGCTTTCACACGCATACGTAAGGGTTGATAGTACATTTGATTTGAATAGCCTAAGTTTTGTGTTTGTGCTGATAAGTTTTGATTTCCACAACTTTTCAAGGCTTCTGAAAGACATTGCTGCTTTAGCTATTCTGATTTTAATTTCTTTGCTCGTATCCCCTTCTCGATCAATGTGACTTCCAAGATAGATAAAGTGATCGATCTCTTCAACTGGTTTGTTTTCCATGTATATTTTGTCACCTGTTGGAATTAAACTAGTCATGACTTTAGTCTTTTCATGATTGATCTCAAGCCCAATTTTGCTGGCTATTGATGATAGTTCATTTGTGTTTTCCTGCATCGTTTTTATCTGACTGCTGATGAGAACTATGTCATCAGCAAAGTCGAGGTCTTCCAAATGGTCTCCTTGTATCCATTCGATGCCTTTATTACCAGTGCAGCATTTCTTCATTATGAAGTCCATAACAATTCCAAATAACAAGGGCGATAAAATACATCCTTGTTTAACCCCAGTTTCTATTGGGAAACATTCGCTCAGTCCTTCCTCTGTTCGAACTGCACATGTGTAACCATCATACATGTCTTTGATAATATTTATGATTTTTGATGGTAAACCATATTGCTTCAGAATTTTCCACAAAGAATCTCTATGAATACTATCGAATGCTTTTTTGAAGTCGATGAAGTTAAGTACAAACGGTTTTTGCTTTTCAATGTGTTCCTCCAATATAAGTCGTAGAGTGAAAATGTGGTCAATACAGCTTCTCCCTTTTCTAAACCCAGCCTGTTCTTCACGCATTACTGTATCTATTGAATCCTGTATTCTATTTAGGATGATTTTGCAGAATAACTTTGAGGCAACTGACAAAAGTGTCACGCCTCTCCAGTTGTTACAATCTCTAAGATTGCCCTTTTTTGGGATCTTAACAATGATTCCTTTTTTCCATTTATGAGGCGTCTTCTCTGTTTTCCAAATGATGTTGAACATTTTTTGGAGATGTATTAGATTATGGCTATCAATTGCCTTGAGGATCTCAGCTGTTAACTTATCCTCTCCAGCAGCCTTGTTATTGGTCATAAGCTTTAAGGTGGTTTCTATTTCACTCAAGGTGAAGTCATCTAAATTTACATTTAATTCTGCTGCTGGTGTTTCAGTTTCAAAATCTATTAAACTGTGGGGTAGTGGACGGTTAAGAATTTCTTTGAAGTGTTCCGCCCAACGGGCTTTTATGTCTGCGCTTGTTGTTAGCATTGATCCAGATTTGTCTAGAATTGGTGTTCCACTGGATGTATAGGTGTTTGTCAGCATCTTTTGCACAGTATAAAGAGTTCTGCTGTCTCCTGTAATTGCAGCTGTCTCTGCTTTCTCTGCCAAATTGTCTATATAAGCTCTTGTATCTCTTCTTGCTGAACTTTTCACTTTGTTGTCTAATTCTTTGTATGTTGCTTTTGCCAGAACCTTTCCAAGATCTGTCTTTACATTAGTCATGGCTCTCTTCGCTTCTCTTCTTTCTTTGATGTATTTCCACGTGGTGTCTGAGATCCAAGCTCGTTTTTCCATTTTCTTCAGTCCAGCACTTGCTTCTGCTGCTGTCATTAGTATTTTGCTCTGTGAGTCCCACATCTCATTGATATCTAAGTCTATTTCACCGAGTGCTGTATAACAATTACTTAGCTCTATGTTAAACTTTTCCTTTATGGCTTCATCTTTCAGTTTATGACTATCAATTTTATGTGTAATTGACCTCTTCTGTTGGTTTCTAAATTTTAATCTTATTTTCCCAATGCACAGGTTGTGGTCACTATTAACATCAGCACCTCTGTAAGCTCTTACATCTATTAATGATGATCTGAATTGTTGTTTAATACATAGGTGGTCAATTTGATTGGAGGTTCTATCATCAGGAGATATCCATGTTGTTTTGTGAATATTTTTGTGTGGAAATAATGTCCCACCTATAACTAAATTTTCTATTAAACATAATTCTATTAATCTTTCTCCATTCTGACTAGTATTATCACAGCCTTCTCTCCCCATCACATGTTCCACTCCTGCATTATCTTGTCCCACTTTGGCGTTGAAATCTCCCATTACAATTAAAAGATCGTGTTTTGGTATTTTGTTTATAAGTTGTTGCAGTTGGTTATAAAAATCGTCCTTAACTTCATCATCAGCTTCGTTAGTAGGCGCATAACATTGAATAATTGAAAGTCTTCCATGTTTTGTTTTGTAGCGTGTTCGTATCAGACGGCTATTTACCGGTTCCCATTCTAATAAACTTCTTGCAGCTTTGTCTGTCATCATTATGCCTACTCCTTCACGGTGTTTTCCATCTTCCCTTCCAGAAAAAACTACTATTTTATTATCAATAGATCTCCTACCTGTTCCAAGCCAGCGCATTTCGCTTAATCCTAAAATATCTAGGTCGTATCTCTCCATCTCGCTCGCGACCTGTGCATGTTTCGTCGGAGCGGCCATTGTTCGAACATTCCAGAATCCTATTTTTGTTGTTGTTTTAGGGCCGAAAAAACTATCACAACTATCTACTGCTAATTTACACATTCTGTATCAGGTCTACGTTTCATTAACAACATCGTTTTTACGATAGCGGCTTGTTAAACCTCTGATCAACGGTTATATACCAAGCCGGAGAAAAATAATTCCTCCATTTTGGAAACAACCGGAAACGAAATTTATATATATTATAATTACTTCATAAATGCAAAGACTGAGAAAATGGGCAAACATTCCTTAAAAATTAACAAAGTTAATAACAAATAATTCTGAAGAAGACAATGTTATAATCTGCATTACTGTCTGTGCCGCCAGATACATGAAATGCATTGACGTTTCCCAGCTGAAGTCAAAAGCTGAATTAGAGAGTAAAGTAAGAGAATTGAGACTGAATAAAACAATACTGCCTTTAAGTGATCAAAGTCAACTTAGAGACCGTGACGAGTCGACGCTTTCGAAGGTCTCTAGAACCAATGAAACGAGAACAAGTGGATATCATATATGGAAGCATCAAACATTGAATAGCTTGTGTGGATATATTTCCCAAGTCACATTTCACCAAGTCACGAAAAGAGCCCAAAGGTTGCCTCTGGTGTGTCTATTGTGAAGATGATGGCAAGAATAATGTTACTGGAAAGTCCTCAAAAACAACATGATGTATATCAATACAGTCAAAAAATAGACCTTCTATCTATCTATTGACCTTTCGAGCCGTAACCGGCCCATAGGGCGTAGAACAAGATACACCTTCTCCTAGATGAATTTTTTGTTCTAGCAGTTTTCTTTTAAAGATATTTTATCAACTCTCGCCATCTGTCTCTGTTCTGTGCAAGCAGTTCTATCTCATTGAGGGAGCCGATTCCTGCTGCTCTTGCCTCTCTCATCAATGTTCTTCTCAGTGTCTCCCTGGGTCTTCCTCTTTTTCTTTTACCTGTTGTTTCCCATATGAGGGCTTGCTTTGCTATTCGGTTATTATCTCTTCTCATCACATGTCCAACATATGACCATCGTCTTTTCTTTATTACTGAAGATATTAGTGGTTGATTGACGATTTCTCTAATTTCCTCGTTTGTTTTGAATTCGGTCCACGCTATACTAAATATTTTCCTTAGACATTTATTTTCGAATGCGTTCAACTTTGTTTCTATATCTCTTGTTGTTTTCCAGCTTTCACACGCATACGTAAGGGTTGATAGTACATTTGATTTGAATAGCCTAAGTTTTGCGTTTGTGCTGATGAGTTTTGATTTCCACAACTTTTCAAGGCTTCTGAAAGACATTGCTGCTTTAGCCATTCTGATTCTAATTTCTTTACTTGTATCCCCTTCTCGATCAATGTGACTTCCAAGATAGATAAAGTGATCGATCTCTTCTACTGGTTTGTTTTCCATGTATATTTTGTCATCTGTTGGAATTAAACTTTTCATGACTTTAGTCTTTTCATGATTGATCTCAAGCCCAATTTTGCTGGCTATTGATGATAGTTCATTTGTGTTTTCCTGCATCGTTTTTATCTGACTGCTGATGAGAACCTTGATGCTGTAATAATTTGGTCGAACAAATAGAATAGCAACTTAAAAATGCGAGCTAAAAGTGTACATTATGAGCAAGCTACCGGGCCAAACTTTATCTGTTGACAGTAAATGAGCATATATTAACATTCTAGGTATGCAAACTTTCGCTTATTCAGTTTCCTCTATTTAATCATGACATATTATTTTTTGTATTCATTGCCTTTTAAACTTTTGATCTCCCTAGAGAAACACCCATATGTGGTCACAAAATATTTTCTGGACGAGACACGATGAGTCATCGTTGATGATATAAATATGTTTACGTATGTGTACTTATAAAAAAACCAAACAGTTTATTTTCCTATTACCTTCACTAAAGAGGTATCATCGTACCAATGTGGAAAAAGAAGTGTAATAAGAGAGGCTGCAACCAATACAAAGGTATATACCTACTGTAGGGAAGTTAAAAGCCACAATTATAGAGACATTTAAAACCAATTACAGAGCTACAGAAAAATTACTCTGAAATGGGTTCCTGAAAAAAAAGTAGTGGATGTACTGACGCATTGAACACGTTAAAATAGATAACAGAAAAGACAATGAAAACGTGTTCGTAGTTTTCATAGACCACTCGACCGAGTAAATAGAAAACAATAATTGGAGATTCAAAAAACATACGGAGTAAGCCAACATCTTACCAGCCTAATCAAAAGTCCCTACACCAACAACAGCAGCGCAGTCTGAACAGTAGCAAGCTACGTGGATTACTTTGATGTTACAGCAGGAGTCAGACATGGTTGCGTGCTATCAGCCCCGCTGATTATGACTACGTAATATTAGGGCTACACATATAAGTTAGCCATCTAAAACTGAAGAGATTAACGAACTTCTATTCCTAGACGATCAGGTATAAATACATGAAAAAATAGAATATCAAGCTTACAAGAAAAAATAATTATTCTTAACTGCACAGGCTTCCAACTGAGGGGCGAAAGACCACAAGCTACATTTATTCCCTCGACACTGACAGGCCAAAGAGGAATTGAACAATAAAAAAGAAATACCTTCACTAATCCTCCCCATTTTCTATTTTAAAAAATCTGATGTAATTTCAGTGTAATATTATAATTAAATCATGTAATGTAAAACTCTGATAACTCTGAGATAATTGCAGAGGCAGACCAAGACTAACATGGACGAGTAACATCAAAAGATGGACAAGTCAATCTATGACAGCCTGCACCATCAAGGCAAGAAACAGAGTGGAATGGCGATCCATGGAAGCCAACCTTCGTTGTGGAGAAGGCACTCAATGCTGATGATGAATGTAAAACTGTTAAAGAAACGTTTTAAACTGAATAAATGTAATTACCCTTAAATAATCATTTCATTAGAACTTGTAGAAATGTAAATAAATACATTTAGGTAGAGTCGGATAAGTCGGATTATGAGAACAGACTGCTTGAAACAGTTTCAATTCAATCATTAAGAGAACGAATGAAATGCATTTTAAAAATGATTTTCATAGCCTTAACAGTAATGAAGATATAAAAGAACCTCATCATTCTCTGAAGTTCTGTCTGCTTGTTTGTTTCGTTTTATCCTCTTTGATTCTAGTTGTCATCTCTCTTTGTTCCCATACTTTATCTTTTAGAACTCTTTATTATAGAACTCATTATTGACCATTAGCTCAGCAACCACTCTGCTCATAATTGGAATCATTGTTTCCTAATTCATGTGTGTTATGTCTCTTTATTGTATCTGATGAGAATTACCACAGCCACTGCTGACCAGGCAAATGCATGGTGATTTTTGTTGTCAATATTGTGCCACGTGGCAAGTTTGTAATGTGCTCAAGAGGACGAGAAAGAGACAAGGCAATAATGTCAGCAAACAACATTTAGCTTGGCATGAAACAACAAATTCATAAAGGCTAGGAATTCTTCACAACATTGAGAAGTCGTTAAGGATAGTAGACCTCATTATTTGGAGGTGATGAAGCCAGTGCTTTCTTCTCCGCTATAACTCTTTCCCTATAATAATTGTGTACATTAAAAATATTAGACCTTAACAAAAATAGTATAGTTAAACTAGTTTCTAAACCGTGTATTTGCTTGATACTTTACTTCATCTGTTAGATTACGGACACATTAAATTTATTAATTTCTCAATTCAACTAAGGTGATACTGATTATATTACTTTATCTGTTAGATTGTCGATAGTATTTGGTATGTTACTAGATTTATTGAACTATAGTGAAACTCTGTATATTACTTGACCTTTTAATTCTCAATGATACTAGTTATATTACTTGACCTATTAAACTCTCAATGATACTAGTTACATTAATTGAACTATTAACTCTCAATGATACTAGTTATGTTACTTGACCTATTAAACTCTCAATGATACAAGTTATATTACTTGACCTATTAAACTCTCAATGATACTAGTTACATTAATTGAACTATTAACTCTCAATGATACTAGTTATGTTACTTGACCTATTAAACTCTCAATGATACTAGTTATATTACTTGACCTATTAAACTCTCAATGATACAAGTTATATTACCTGATCTAAGGAACTGACAATCAAACTTAAAAGAGACAAACAACAACATCTCAAACTCGAAAGGCACTAATAAAATTGTAATCCACATGTATGGAAGGCTAAATATTAGAGAAACTCTTTCTTCCAGAAAACACATAATATAAACTAGGGAATTGCCACCTATATAATTTGGAGAAACTCGGGTACTGCCCAAAATATACTTTCTTGGAAATGGAAACTCTTCAATTCGTTGAAACTACTGGGGGAAAAAACAGCTTAATTCACGAATGAATTCTGCATGGATCACATTTTAAATGTACAACTCTCCCTAACTGGAGAACGAGAAAGAAGGGAAACAAATACATAATATATTACTTAACTTATTAAACAAGCAAATACATAATATATCACTTAACATATTAAACAAGCAATGATATCTAGTGACGCTACGTTTACTGGACTCTGCAAGTTATGAAAGAAAATGGTCTGTTTTTGTAAAAAATTGGTATCATTTTGAAAGAATCGGATATAATGATGACGAATTAAATCATATAAGCATCTCTGCTTCTACTTGATAACTTTATGTTCATAGTTTGGGTTTCCAGCTTGTAAAGAAGGACCAACACTGCATTTCTCAGACCTGTATTTGTTGGCCACATGAATCTCCGGCTCGTTTGAGTTCACTCGTTTGACGGACAAGACTGGATTTCGCATAAAGAATGTAGTGTCGTCCATCAATGACTTTATCATCATCATCAAGTACCGTGCCTACTGGCGTAGGTGATCATGCCTCTCCACAATTTTCGATCTCGGCAGCTATTTATCATTTCTTTTGTTGACCTTCTGTCAAGCCATTCTCTTAACCTGTCTGTTATTTTTTCTCTTTGCTTTCCTCTATCTCTTCGTCCCTCAATTTTTCCACTTGCTACAATATATTGCAGTTGTTCTCTTCTCATTACATGGCCAAAAAATGATGAATGTCTCTTCCTAATATTGGAAATTAGTTCTCTTTTTGCTTTGACCTCTTTCAGAACGTTTTCATACTCTTCTTTGCTATCCATGGTACTCTCAACATTTTTCTGTAAAACCACATTTCTACAGACTCCAGTGATTTTCTTATCTCTTGTTCTATTGTCCATGATTCGCATCCATATGTTAATACTGGCTCTACATAACATTTAAGAACTCTTTTTCTTGTTTCTATTGTCAAAAATGGATTGTATAGTATCTTCCTCATTTTTTGGAAAGCTGCTTTTGCCTGAGCCATTCTGCCTCTCACCTCTTTTATAATCTCCCGTCTGAGGTTAACAAAGTTCCCAAATATTTAAATTGATTTACCTGCTTTAATATTGTTCCACTTGTCTTTATTTTGCACTGAGGTGATGTCTTTTTCTTTGTTGTTATCATTACCTCAGTTTTTTTTCTATTAAGGCTGAGTCCTTTATTTTTGCTTTCCTTCTCTATAATGTCCAACATTTCTTGTAACTCATTTTCACTCTTAGCGATAATGACTTTTTATTGCGTGATTTTGAGCTTTGCACCTTGATGCCAAATTCTTCTATTTCTGTCAGCATTCCTTTGTGAATATGTTGCCTCAACATTTAATCAAAAAAGACGCCCAAGAAGACAAGAATTAAACACAATTAAGCTTACGTTTCTAGATGAAATGCTAGCCCGCTTTTCCGGCTTCATATGTCGGAGTTTTAGAATAATAATCAATTATTATTGCTATGCATTCTGGGCTTGAGTTTAAGCTCTTCTAGCGGGAGCCGCGATAGCTCTGTGGTTAGTTAACTGGACTACAAAGGACAAGAGGTAGTGTTCGATTCCAACCGACGGGTTCCGGTTCACCCAGCCTTAAATTGGTACCGGATTTTTTCTGGGAAATTAAAGCGGCACAGACGTAATACCGACCACATTACCCCAAAAATCATGTGCTGAAAAATGTATGGTCACTAACACTATATTCCCTATACGTCACTTGGCGTGACGGGGGCTCTTTACTTTTTTTTTTTTTTTTTTTTTTTTTTACTTTTAGCACTTCTAGCAAAACAGGTAACTTTTTACATAAAACACCTGAGTACACCGTACAACAGAAAATATAAATGCAAAGTACGTCGTGAAATTACCCTCCAACTATACCTCATGTTATCAGAAAATTAACAAGGCAACTATTTCTTATCAACGACAGTCTTTAGGGTACGACAAAAGCTAACTTGTAGGCACACTAAAACATTATTAAATCTTAAAATAGTGTGGTTTTGAAATGATGAAGGCGACATACATGATTAAAGAAGTAAAATTGTTGCAAAAAAATCCATAAAATAATATTTTTTTTTCGTTCGCCAGCTTTTACCTCTGACGAAGTCCCTAGAGACCAAGAACTCAATATTGCGTGTTAATCCATTTTTCCCTGGCAGCCGTATGCACAGGGGTCCCTCGCCGCACAGGCAGATAACTCCAACTTCGGAGGCACTCATATTTTTCCGTCGATGAGTAATTGACGTTTCAAGCCGGGCCTCGCTGCTGAGACCAGGGTGGTTGTCGCAAAGAGAAATCATACATAAAAATCCCAACCGGGACTTGAACCCACAACCTCTCTGTCTCGTCTTGCCTCGAGACCAACCAGTCTCATAAGATTATACGATAAGATATGATAAGACGCTACAATATGATTTAATAATTCGAACTCAAGTACTTTGTCATACCCATGTCACTTCTTGTTCTATACCTACCGCTAGTATATCGGTGTCAATATCGTTCACGGTGCGATCATCCTCGGCTAGAATTGATTCACAAATGACTTGTCACAAGAAAATGTGCCCTAGAGCACTTGCCACAATTATAAATTAAACATGTCAAGTGCTGAATTGTGAGAACAGTGATATTCTACTGATTATATATATATATATATATATATATATATATATATATATATATATATATATATATATGAGATGGTTGTCGAATGACGTCAATTATATTTTTCCAAGAACTTAAATTCCGTCATACTGAGCGGTACATATTTTCGCAAGCATCAAGATGAGCATTCAGAGCTTTATCGAATCGTCAGCGTGCGTTAAAATCTGTAACTTTTGACCCGCTGGTGATTTTCTGCAACTTCGAAGTTAACCATGAAACCATCTTTTGGTAGACATTGATCCTGCGTGCGAGCGAAAGTCCAACCTATTTCAGCACTGATGCACGTGGCATGGCATATTCATCTGTTCAATGACAATTTGATCGTTTTCCGTTGTCGTTGACGTTTATCTTCTATGATCCTTAATTTGATGTAACTCGTTATGTTTCTGCATATTTATTGATAAATCTCTGACTAGTGGATCATCATCGATTTGGACAACAGCGGTGATGAAAAATTTCACTAAATAGAATTATGATTATGTGCAAAATACATACATATTAGTCAGTATTGCCATCATCATGATCAAGTATTGCTTGATAATGCAAGCCTGCTACTGCATAGGTGAACATGTCTCTCCACAAATTGATATCTCTACAACCTTTTATTAATTCTGCACTTGACTTTCTACCAAACCGTTCACTTAAACTGTCTGGTGTCTTGTCTATATATGTAAAGTAAAAAGTAAAGAGCCCCGTCACGCCAAGTGGCATATAGGGGATATGGTGTTAATGACCATCATTTTTATAAAAGTTCGGAGCATGATTTTTGGGGTAATGTGGTCAGTATTACGCCCGTGACGCTTTACTTTCCGAGAAAAAATGCGGTACCCATTTAAGTCTGGGTGAACATTGAAGCCGTTGATCAGAATCGAATCCGACCTTCTGTCTTTAGTAGTCCAGTTCACTAACCACTGAGCTACTATCGCGGCTGCTCTTGTCTACATGCTTCCAACTATCTTTTCTTTCCTCAATCTTTCCAATTACAATATATTCCAACTATCTTTTCTTTCCTCAATCTTTCCAATTACAATATATTCCAACTCTTTTCTTTTCTCAATCTTTCCAATTACAATATATTCCAACTCTTTTCTTTCCTCAATCTTTCCAATTACAATATATTCCAACTCTTTTCTTTCCTCAATCTTTCCAATTACAATATATTACAACTCTTTTCTTTCCTCAATCTTTCCAATTACAATATATTCCAAATCTTTTCTTTCCTCAATCTTTCCAATTACAATATATTCCAACTATCTTTTCTTTTCTCAATTTTTCCAATTACAATATATTCCAACTCTTTTCTTTTCATTACATGATCCAAATAATACAATCGTCATTCCAACGTTGTGCTACCAATATCAGTAATTGTCCTTAGATGCAAGAATAATAAGAAAAATAACCACTACTGAGATGAGATGTGTCAGACGAATGACAGGAAACAGCCTAAGAGATCAGCTCAGAAAAGAAGAACCTAGACAAAAGCTAGGAATAACTCCCACCATAGAATATATAAAAAAAACAACAGATAAAATGGTTTGGCCTCGTGATAAGGATCAAATCATAACGCAACGAGCCCTCAACAAACGTTGCGAGAATACCAGACCCAAAGGCAGATCACGAAAAAGATGAATAGACGGAATATTAGAAAAACTAGGAAACATAACAGCAGCAGAGGAAACCAAAAGAGCAAAAGACCGCAAATTATATCTTTCCTCGGGGAAAGGTGGACAAGCAAAAGGGGAAGGAAACTAGAAGAATATCCGAATGATGAGTGCTTTCTCTTGATGTTGGTAATAAACTCTCTTTATCTACGACATTTGTTGCTCTTTTAAGGTTGATTGCCCACAGAGTTCTAATTATTTTTTTTTTGTCAAGCCACATTTCTGTGGCCTCCTACAATATTTTTCACTTTTTTCGATTATGTAAGTTCCACTTTCATTATTGGAGAATGGCCACACGCGACACTGAAGATATATACCTGCTCCACTGAAAAACTCAATTAAATCTATCTATCTATCTATTGACCTTTCGAGCCGTAACCGGCCCATAGGGCGTAGACCAAGATACACCTTCTCCTATATGAATTTTTGTTCTAGCAGTTTTCTTTTAAAGATATTTTATCAAATCTCGCCATCTGTCTCTGTTCTGTGCAAGCAGTTCTATCTCATTGAGGGAGCCGATTCCTGCTGCTCTTGCCTCTCTCATCAATGTTCTTCTCAGTGTCTCCCTGGGTCTTCCTCTTTTTCTTTTACCTGTTGTTTCCCATATGAGGGCTTGCTTTGCTATTCGATTATTATCTCTTCTCATCACATGTCCAACGTATGACCATCGTCTTTTCTTTATTACTGAAGATATTAGTGGTTGATTGGCGATTTCTCTAATTTCCTCGTTTGTTTTGAATTCGTTCCATTCTATACCAAGTATTTTCCTTAGACATTTATTTTCGAATGCGTTCAACTTTGTTTCTATATCTCTTGTTGTTTTCCAGCTTTCACACGCATACGTAAGGGTTGATAGTACATTTGATTTGAATAGCCTAAGTTTTGTGTTTGTGCTAATGAGTTTTGATTTCCACAACTTTTCAAGGCTTCTGAAAGACATTGCTGCTTTAGCCAGTCTGATTCTAATTTCTTTGCTCGTATCCCCTTCTCGATCAATGTGACTTCCAAGATAGATAAAGTGATCGATCTCTTCTACTGGTTTGTTTTCCATGTATATTTTGTCACTTGTTGGAATTAAACTTTTCATGACTTTAGTCTTTTCATGATTGACCTCAAGCCCAATTTTGCTGGCTATTGATGATAGTTCATTTGTGTTTTCCTGCATCGTTTTTATCTGACTGCTGATGAGAACTATGTCATCAGCAAAGTCGAGGTCCTCCAAATGGTCTCCTTGTATCCATTCAATGCCTTTATTACCAGTGCAGCATTTCTTCATTATGAAGTCCATAACAATTCCAAATAACAATAATAATTAAATAATGACCTGTTATTGACTCGTAAGATACTTCATAAGGTTAAAGATGTATAGATCGCGAGCAAACAACTGGCTGTATTTTGACTATAACTGTCAAGGTTGATTAAAAAAAGGAATTATTGATCAAGAGATCACGTGAAACCAAAAGGCACAAACTAATGTGCGCTGGATGCATTAGCAGATGAAAAAAACAAAAGTGGTTTTAACAAACTAATGAAGTGAAAATGCACAAATTAAAAGAAAATCATTAATAACAATCTTATGGTAGACAGTAGTATAGAAGGGTCCATCTATTTAGCATTTAGGCGCGAATTAACAAAGATATATAAGAGGCGCCTTTAGCGCCTAATGTACACGAGAGATAAGGGGAGTTAACCATGACTGCTCGTGTCGGGATGTTGACCTCTAGTCCCGGTGACCCCGGAAGTGACCTGTTTATGTCTGCTTTGTGCTGACTTTGGCGTTCTTCATGTACTGCTCGATAGTGATATGTTAGTAGATTATACAACATCAATAAAAAACGATCAATATAAAACAGAAGACGAAGATATATTTTATTCTTTTATTATCTCAATAGGTGTATAACATACAGTGGATATTATATAACATTACAAACATATTTAGTACACTGAGTAAATATATAGTACAGGGATAACCTTTATTTATAGCTATGTAGTTGGGTGTCTGCTTAGTTCGATGCCATAAATGAATCATAAGGGGTGAAACTGTTAGAGATTGATGGGTAGTCTAAGCTGGTAGTGTAAAGAGTTAAATATCTAGAGGCGTAGTCGAGACGTTATCAGCAGCTACCTTTCTTTTTATATAGAAATAGGAAAGAGCATTTCTTGTTTGACTGTAGGAAAATATAGAATTATTTAAGACTTTGAAACCTACATTTTTCCCACCCTTGGCCTTTTGCGTGGCGAGAACCTCTAAAAACATATCTTTATCTAATTTGTTGTGTTGCTTGCTTAACCCCTTACAACTGATTTTATCGTAATCCCCACTGCAATGGTACGTCTTACTACATAAGCTAACAAGAGCTGTCCCTTCGTACTCTAATTTAAAAAGACCGGGCGTTCGTTTGGTGTATGCTTTAACACCCTTACAGTTTATACAGTCTGTCTTGCTAGTATGTTCATCGCAAAACTCGGCGGGAAACCAGTCTTTATATACACTATTAAACTCAGCCCGCAGCCCTGACTTAACTATATCCTCCAACTTAGGTGCACTTAAAGCCAAGTATAAACTATCAGTATCTGTTTCACATAACTGAAAGTTAGACCTATCCACAAACTTATCTAAGAACTCGAAATAAAAATCTAACATACGAAGTTTTGCATACTGATAGACGAAGAAACCGATTTATAGGGGTAAGTCCCAAACAGTTTTCTTTTTCTCCATCTCAACTTCAAAAAGATCCACACCTATTTCAGTCATCTTTTTAAACCGGGAACTATTAATCATTTTCGATATCTCACCCCCCTGAACATATGAGACAGCGCTATGATTGGCCTTATCGGTTAGAGTCTTCCCATAGTCTGAGTTTCCTAAGAGCTTCATCGTATCACTTACTATAGATTGATTTTCGTCTAGATCACCAGCCCGCCTAGCGTCTGAAACCATTTCTCCAAACTTTTTAAAACAACTAGACGGTTGATATTCTATCACCTGATAAATTTTTGTTACCTCCAAGCCGTGGTCTAAATACCATTTTAACAGCGGTGTTGCCAACAAAATTTTTTACCCGACATAACTACCTATTAGGGTGCTACGAGGAGTTGACAACAAGTTATGTTTGAGGGCATATTCACCCATAAACGGTCCAATATCATCACGCGTGACGTCAATATTTTTGAAAATTGGAGTAATCTCACTGAAATGTTCCTTCAGGCGGTCGGGGACATGAAGATCACATTCCACTAAACCAAAACATGTTCCATCTGAAACAGAAGTCAGAATCTGTTTATCACTGAGAGGGAGCCCTTCTTTAGAGTAAGAGGGTCTAGCTCGAGGGATGGCTTTAGAAAGGAAAGCCCTAATGGTTGGGTCAGACTTTTTCAGAGCCTGCCACTCACATTCCCACATAACTTCTACTGGGACTTTGACCTCCTCAGTTAGATAGGTGTGTATCTCACATGTTTTTTCAAACAGCTCGAACAAGGGCTTATTATTAACAGGGTTTCTATCTTTACCTTGGGTGAGGGGGCAGTCTTTGTGACCATGGTACAAACAACCATGAAAATTATAGCCTCTTCTATTGGATTTATCCCACCCATCCACAGGGATATTTCTATCACCTAACCGAAACTCCCTCCCATTAAACTGAGTTTTCAACTCCACCCCTTTCTGGTGGGCGACCCACGTTAGCCACTCTCTACTTTGTTGGACATAATAGTTATCTTTTTCCACCCTAAACCCGGTCTCCATTCTTCTAATAATTGGGTAATCTGTTGGCATTGGGTTCATCAGAGCCCAAAGATACAACGCATTGGCATCGTATCCTTGGATGGATTGGACCAGCTTTCCTCCCCTAATAAACGTTTTGCCTACCTCGTGATACCTATGGAAAATTATAGAGGGACCTCCAACGATATTAGCCCTAATCATTGTGTGTAGACTAGCCTGTTTGCTCGAACATAAACTAAACATTACACCCCTATCAACGGTCTTAAAAAGATACTTTAAACAAACACCCGGAACCGAAATGGCGTCTTTGAAAACAGTCCACACCCCGCTCCCCATAAAAACGAACCTGCTGCTCCAAGGCTTCTAAGAAGGGGACTACATCTTTGTTATTATACCAAATCAAAAAGTCCTTAAGGGTCGTCATCTTATTAACCTTCCAGACCTTTTTACACAGAGCATATTCCTCCTTGGAAATGTTGGCATTTTTTAACGACGAATGAAATGCTTCGTGTGGGGGTAACTCCGTCTCATTCAACTTGTTTAAATCCGTTATGTACTCGTAACAGAAAACACCCTTTGTCTCCTCTACTTTATAAGCGGCCAGATATTTACTATAGCTAAACCCGGGGGCTAGATAGTTTACAATATCTAAGAATTTTAGATTCTGTGTTGCAATACACATAAAGTTATTGTTTCTTTTAACTATAAACTTGAACGGTTTTGGTACTTTGTAGTCTCCTTCAATTGTATCTTCCTCTTCCGCGTTAACCTCGGTTTCTTCTTCTTCCTCTTCCATACTATCTTCTTCTTCGTCCACTTGGGCAGTGACATCCATGAAGTGCTTTATTAAATAAGGTTTAATGACGTTAATGTCATATTTCCCCGAGTATGCCTTAGCAGCGATACCAGTGAGGTAATCAACCATCTGACTAACTAAAACCTGGGGGTCACCCTTGGTTATGAAACATTTTGGTGCCTCCCACCCGGGGACATTTGACGCTATAGAACAGGAGAGGGGCACGTGTTTAGCTACAAAGGTAGTCGACTGAGTCTCTTGTGGAACATTCCTACTATCAAAATAACATTCATAGTCGAAGGTCGCCCTGAACGGGTAAATAAAAGATTCTGGAGTACTGATCCCTTCAGCGCTGATCGCGTCCCATACACTTTCAGGTGAAGAGTAAACCCCACCCTTATATGTCTCTACAGCCATATCCCCATTACAAGTTTTTTCGTGCCTATCCATACGCCCAAACTTTTTCCACAATTTCCCACATTTTCCACAAGAAAAGCTTTTACTAGCCCTGGAAAGATCGTTTATATAAAAGAAGTGGTTTTTGTAAAGTAAAAGACGGAGAGTTTCACTATAACTACTGCCACTTCTCAGGACAATACGCAAGGCTTGGTCAGAATCAAACTCAAAAATATCTATGTTTATTGAAAAACAATTTTCTAAGTGAGGCATTTCAGCAAGAGTTACACCGGGAAAGTTACTTAACATTAGAGAGGGGTTAAACTGTTTGAAAAGTAGCCTCGAAGCCTTCCTAACATCAGTATTTGGAGTTCCTCGATGGACAGCTAGACAACGGAAAAAGCAGAGATTATCATTGTAAACTTTAGAATGGGAATCGTTTTGAAGGATATTAATGCCGTAGTTGGATGCAATGTAGGGTGGGATTTCTAGCAGACACCCTATAGGATAATCTTGAAGTTTATATATATAAACACTCGTACTGACTAACGCCTCCAAGGTATATTTGGTTGTCTCCCTGTTTTTATTTGCATATCCTAATATATCACTTTGATTTAATCTATCAACAAATGTTTCAAAATCATGTCTGTTGTTAACTAACAAGGGTTTGTCTAACCCTGTCGCATTATTCGAGCTGGCGTGAAAGTAACGCAATCCCTGTGAACATACCCTAACATACTACTTCTCGTGCGGTTTTGGTGCAGTTTCGGTGCATGTTATTCCACTTTTAGGTGGGTTCACAGCCACCAACACTACTAGCTTTTTGTTGTTTTTTTTATGGAATTTGATATGTAGGGGTGTCAAAAATTATGTGGGAGGTATGCCTTGAGGTTATATTTCAATTTTTTATCGCTTTCAGGGGCGTAACCCTCAAAAATTTTAAGGGGGGTAACAATTTTAAAAGTGATTTTTAAGTAAATTTTTGGTGTGGGGATGTCTAAAATAAAGTTTTAGGTAAGCCTACGTGCTAAATTAACGATTTTTATTGATTTCAGGGGCGTAGCCCTCAAAAATGGTAAGGGGGGTTACAATTTCAAAAGTGTTTTTTAAGTAAATTTTTGGTGTGGGGATGTCTAAAATAAAGTTTTAGGTAAGCCTACGTGTTAAATTTACGATTTTTATCAATTCTATGGGCGTAACCCTCAAAAAATGATAAGGGGGTAAAATCCTAAAAGTGGTTTTTAATGTAAATTTTTGCAATGGGGATGTCTAAAATAAAGTTTGGGGTATGCCTAGCGTGAAAATTTACGCTTTTCGTCGAATTCAGGGGCGTAGTCACCAAAAACGGTCAGGAGGTAAAATCATAAAATTGCCATCATACGTCAAAATCTATTTTTAGAAACTCCACGGGCATTGCGTCAGCGGTCAAAAACTATTTTTAGTAACACATCCGGTATTGCCTCAGAGGTCAGTGCTATTTTTAGTAACACTTCCGGTGTTTCAAGTGTATATATCTGTGAAGCTTGTAATCAGACTTTCGCTTACAGTTCTTGACGATGGATGTGTTTCGTGCCTTCAGACACATAAAAAGTAAGTGTGATCTTAGTTCTTTAATATTAATTTCGATAGTTCTCATTGTTTACTTTTCTTGTTTTCTTTTCTTGTAATGTTTACTGTTCTTTACTCTTTAGTTGTAATGTTTCAATTTCTTTTCTACAGATGTCTAACACTTGTCATCTCTGCTCCAAAACTTTCACCCGGAGGCGGGACATAAAACGACACGTTGCTAGTGTACATGTGCGTCAGGAATACAAATGTGATGTTTGTGAACGAGTTTATAATAGACCAGACAACCTTGCCAAACATATTAAGACAGAGCATTCTGCATCTCTTGTATCAGTAGTTCCTACATCACCAGCACGCCCACAAGTATCGACAGCCTCACGCAAGCGGGCAGTAAAGAGTTCGACTCAAGTGCCGTCAAAGAGACCAAGACTTATTAATGAAGTTGACTCTCTAAATCAGCTACCTCAAGATATTAAGAAGATATATAAGAACAACTGGTTAGCTATTAGAACACATGAACGTAGGAACAAATACATGGATACGTACACTATATTCCATCAGCCTGATACTCCTATAGATTGGAAGACCCTTGTAAACCCAATTTTTCTAGCACAGATAAAGCGTTTCAAGGTGAATTATAGTCATCATCTAGTTTTAAGACATAGGGAGACACAGGGATTGCGTTACTTTCACGCCAGCTCGAATAATGCGACAGGGTTAGACAAACCCTTGTTAGTTAACAACAGACATGATTTTGAAACATTTGTTGATAGATTAAATCAAAGTGATATATTAGGATATGCAAATAAAAACAGGGAGACAACCAAATATACCTTGGAGGCGTTAGTCAGTACGAGTGTTTATATATATATAAACTTCAAGATTATCCTATAGGGTGTCTGCTAGAAATCCCACCCTACATTGCATCCAACTACGGCATTAATATCCTTCAAAACGATTCCCATTCTAAAGTTTACAATGATAATCTCTGCTTTTTCCGTTGTCTAGCTGTCCATCGAGGAACTCCAAATACTGATGTTAGGAAGGCTTCGAGACTACTTTTCAAACAGTTTAACCCCTCTCTAATGTTAAGTAACTTTCCCGGTGTAACTCTTGCTGAAATGCCTCACTTAGAAAATTGTTTTTCAATAAACATAGATATTTTTGAGTTTGATTCTGACCAAGCCTTGCGTATTGTCCTGAGAAGTGGCAGTAGTTATAGTGAAACTCTCCGTCTTTTACTTTACAAAAACCACTTCTTTTATATAAACGATCTTTCCAGGGCTAGTAAAAGCTTTTCTTGTGGAAAATGTGGGAAATTGTGGAAAAAGTTTGGGCGTATGGATAGGCACGAAAAAACTTGTAATGGGGATATGGCTGTAGAGACATATAAGGGTGGGGTTTACTCTTCACCTGAAAGTGTATGGGACGCGATCAGCGCTGAAGGGATCAGTACTCCAGAATCTTTTATTTACCCGTTCAGGGCGACCTTCGACTATGAATGTTATTTTGATAGTAGGAATGTTCCACAAGAGACTCAGTCGACTACCTTTGTAGCTAAACACGTGCCCCTCTCCTGTTCTATAGCGTCAAATGTCCCCGGGTGGGAGGCACCAAAATGTTTCATAACCAAGGGTGACCCCAGGTTTTAGTTAGTCAGATGGTTGATTACCTCACTGGTATCGCTGCTAAGGCATACTCGTTGTTGCGAGCTCGGTTTGAAAGTATTATTACTCAACTCCATGATCTGAATAAAGACAAGCTAATAGCTAAGTTTGATGAGTATTTAAAAGAGCTTCCAGTTATAGGGTTTAACTCGGGGAAATATGACGTCAACGTCATTAAACCTTATTTAATAAAGCACTTCATGGATGTCACTGCCCAAGTGGGCGAAGAAGAAGATAGTATGGAAGAGGAAAAAGAATAAACCGAGGTTAACGCAGAAGAGGAAGATACAATTGAAGGAGACTACAAAGTACCAAAACCGTTCAAGTTTATAGTTAAAAGAAACAATAACTTTATGTGTATTGCAACACAGAATCTAAAATTCTTAGATATTGTAAACTATCTAGCCCCCGGGTTTAGCTATAGTAAATATCTGGCCGCTTATAAAGTAGAGGAGACAAAGGGTGTTTTCTGTTACGAGTACATAACGGATTTAAACAAGTTGAATGAGACGGAGTTACCCCCACACGAAGCATTTCATTCGTCGTTAAAAAATGCCAACATTTCCAAGGAGGAATATGCTCTGTGTAAAAAGGTCTGGAAGGTTAATAAGATGACGAGCCTTAAGGACTTTTTGATTTGGTATAATAACAAAGATGTAGTCCCCTTCTTAGAAGCCTTGGAGCAGCAGGTTCGTTTTTATGGGGAGCGGGGTGTGGACTGTTTTAAAGATGCCATTTCGGTTCCGGGTGTTTGTTTAAAGTATCTTTTTAAGACCGTTGATAGGGGTGTAATGTTTAGTTTATGTTCGAGCAAACAGGCTAGTCTACACACAATGATTAGGGCTAATATCGTTGGAGGTCCCTCTATAATTTTCCATAGGTATCACGAGGTAGGCAAAACGTTTATTAGGGGAGGAAAGCTGGTCCAATCCATCCAAGGATACGATGCCAATGCGTTGTATCTTTGGGCTCTGATGAACCCAATGCCAACAAATTACCCAATTATTAGAAGAATGGAGACCGGGTTTAGGGTGGAAAAAGATAACTATTATGTCCAACAAAGTAGAGAGTGGCTAACGTGGGTCGCCCACCAGAAAGGGGTGGAGTTGAAAACTCAGTTTAATGGGAGGGAGTTTCGGTTAGGTGATAGAAATATCCCTGTGGATGGGTGGGATAAATCCAATAGAAGAGGCTATAATTTTCATGGTTGTTTGTACCATGGTCACAAAGACTGCCCCCTCACCCAAGGTAAAGATAGAAACCCTGTTAATAATAAGCCCTTGTTCGAGCTGTTTGAAAAAACATGTGAGATACACACCTATCTAACTGAGGAGGTCAAAGTCCCAGTAGAAGTTATGTGGGAATGTGAGTGGCAGGCTCTGAAAAAGTCTGACCCAACCATTAGGGCTTTCCTTTCTAAAGCCATCCCTCGAGCTAGACCCTCTTACTCTAAAGAAGGGCTCCCTCTCAGTGATAAACAGATTCTGACTTCTGTTTCAGATGGGACATGTTTTGGTTTAGTGGAATGTGATCTTCATGTCCCCGACCGCCTGAAGGAACATTTCAGTGAGATGACTCCAATTTTCAAAATATTGACGTCACGCGTGATGATATTGGACAGTTTATGGGTGAATATGCCCTCAAACATAACTTGTTGTCAACCCCTCGTCGCACCCTAATAGGTAGTTATGTCGGGGAAAAAATTTTGTTGGCAACACCGCTGTTAAAATGGTATTTAGACCACGGCTTGGAGGTAACAAAAATTTATCAGGTGATAGAATATCAACCGTCTAGTTGTTTTAAAAAGTTTGGAGAAATGGTTTCAGACGCTAGGCGGGCTGGTGATCTAGACGAAAATCAATCTATAGTAAGTGATACGATGAAGCTCTTAGGAAACTCAGCCTATGGGAAGACTCTAACCGATAAGGCCAATCATAGCGCTGTCTCATATGTTCAGGGGGGTGAGATATCGAAAATGATTAATAGTTCCCGGTTTAAAAAGATGAGTGAAATAGGTGTGGATCTTTTTGAAGTTGAGATGGAGAAAAAGAAAACTGTTTGGGACTTACCCCTACAAATCGGTTTCTTCGTCTATCAGTATGCAAAACTTCGTATGTTAGATTTTTATTTCGAGTTCTTAGATAAGTTTGTGGATAGGTCTAACTTTCAGTTATGTGAAACAGATACTGATAGTTTATACTTGGCTTTAAGTGCACCTAAGTTGGAGGATATAGTTAAGTCAGGGCTGCGGGCTGAGTTTAATAGTGTATATAAAGACTGGTTTCCCGCCGAGTTTTGCGATGAACATACTAGCAAGACAGACTGTATAAACTGTAAGGGTGTTAAAGCACACACCAAACGAACGCCCGGTCTTTTTAAATTAGAGTACGAAGGGACAGCTCTTGTTAGCTTATGTAGTAAGACGTACCATTGCAGTGGGGATTACGATAAAATCAGTTGTAAGGGGTTAAGCAAGCAACACAACAAATTAGATAAAGATATGTTTTTAGAGGTTCTCGCAGCGCAAAAGGCCAAGGGTGGGAAAAATGTAGGTTTCAAAGTCTTAAATAATTCTATATTTTCCTACAGTCAAACAAGAAATGCTCTTTCCTATTTCTATATAAAAAGAAAGGTAGCTGCTGATAACGTCTCGACTACGCCTCTAGATATTTAACTCTTTACACTACCAGCTTAGACTACCCATCAATCTCTAACAGTTTCACCCCTTATGATTCATTTATGGCATAGAACTAAGCAGACACCCAACTACATAGCTATAAATAAAGGTTATCCCTGTACTATATATTTACTCAGTGTACTAAATATGTTTGTAATGTTATATAATATCCACTGTATGTTATACACCTATTGAGATAATAAAAGAATAAAATATATCTTCGTCTTCTGTTTTATATTGATCGTTTTTTATTGATGTTGTATAATCTACTAACATATCACTATCGAGCAGTACATGAAGAACGCCAAAGTCAGCACAAAGCAGACATAAACAGGTCACTTCCGGGGTCACCGGGACTAGAGGTCAACATCCCGACACGAGCAGTCATGGTTAATCCCCTTATCTCTCGTGTACATTAGGCGCTAAAGGCGCCTCTTATATATCTTTGTTAATTCGCGCCTAAATGCTAAATAGATGGACCCTTGTATACTACTGTAGACAAACATTTTATGGCAATTATACAAACATTATATATGTGTGTGTGTGTGTGTGTGTTTGTGTGTGTGTGTGTGTGCAAGACCTATAAGTGAAAGATGGAGAGTCAGAGAGAAAGAAACAAACAAACAAACAAATAAACAAAGATAAGAAAGAAATGTAGGCATTGGTTATGGTGTGAGAAAGAAAAGGGTCGAAGGAACTATAAGAATTCAACCTGTTGAAATATGTATAATAATGTTGTCACAAAAAACATTTCTAGTTTTCTAAAAAGATTATTTATGAGGTACATTCAAAAAGCAGAGTTAATTACTGTCTTCCAAATATCTGACATTCTGATGTTAACAATTCCGATTTTGTATTAAACGTTTTTTTTTTTAATTTCATTTGGATTTATCGGTGATTTTGAAGCTGAGAGATTAGTACAAGTGAACATAGTATATCGTGCCGATGTATGTACAGTGATAAATAAGTGCGGTTAGAACACATCAAGGAGCATCAATATAATCACCGAAGTAAGACAGGGCAATGTCACTCTCGTTCATTACCTACATTAACAATAGAAGCAAAAATGCCAAGCCCAAATCTAAATTATTATTAATGATCTACTCTCTGCCGATAATCAGGTTCTGATAGCAGAAACACAGGGGAACTTGCAACAACAGTTCATATCCATGAATTAACAGTGTAGAAAAAGAATAATATGGGAATCAATGGAGGGAAAAAAAAAACAGAAGTCATGACAATAAGGACGTGGCAAACCATATATTTCATCAGATGACACAGGTCCCCAGGCATCAGAGTTCAGGTATATAAGAAAAATATTTTCCGAATATGGCAAAATGGACACATACATTAATATTTGGTACAAAAAAAACGTAATAGTGGATAGTTTGTCCCTCTCCTACAAGACAATATCAGTACAATTAGCGTAAAGAAACATCCCATAATTATCCCGTCTATATTATCAATTATAAACATGGTCACTCACAACAAGTCAGAAAAGAAAGTCACCGCAGAAATTAAATGTTTGAGAACAGCAGTGGGAGTAAAGAGAAGAGATCAAATCGAACACAAGGTTACAAGAGGAAAAGTTGAATAGAACCAATTGTGAATTACCTGCAAAGAAAACAGATACAAATGACTTTCATACCTGGAGATCATGCCTAGTGATGTCACACGGCATATACACAAAGGTGAGGAGCACACAGTGCACGGAGCCAACCCAATCAAAAGCAACAATATCAGTGACATTCTACAGCAACAACATCAGTGAAATTCTACAGTAACAATATCAGTGAAATTCCACATCAACAATATAGGTGAAATTCTACAGCAAAAATATTAGTGAAATTCTACAGCAGCAATATCAGTGAAATTCTACAGCAACGATAACAGTGAAATTCTACAGCAACAATATCAGTGAAATTCCACATGAACAATATAGGTGAAATTCTACAGCAAAAATATTAGTGAAATTCTACAGCAACAATATAGGTCAAAATTCTACGGCAACAAAATCTGTGAAATTCTACAGCAACAATATCAATGAAATTCTAAAGCAACAATATCAGTTAAATTCTACAGCAACAATATCAGTGAAATTCTAAAGCAACAATATCAATGAAATTCTACAGCAGCAATATCAGTGAAATTCTACAGCAGCAATATCAGTGAAATTCTACAGCAGCAATATCAATAAAATTCTACAGCAACAATATCAGTGAAATTCTACAGCAGCAATATCAGTGAAATTCTACAGCAGCAATATCAGTGAAATTCTGCAGTAACATTAAGGGCCAGTGACTCAGGCTGCCAGAATGGTGGTAATCAGAATTTTGTATCTTCTTCCACACCCAAATGTGGGTATAAAAATCTAATTTGACAACAGGCTTGAGTATTTTAATAAAGTAATATTATGTAAACATTGCTCTGCTTCTGCATTGAGTCACAGCATCAGCTGAACTGTTTGTAGAAATGATGCAGCAAAAAAAAGTGTCCGCAAATATAATATATATATATATATATATATATATATATATATATATATATATATATATATATATATATACACATAACTGTACGTATTGTAGTTACATATATTGTGCCTGTATTAAGTTGTTTATGGTTTTCTTGCACTATGTTACATATGTCTTACCTGTATTAAGTTCAATTCTTTTTATACGAACCTAGGAAACAGCAACCTGCGTGTGACCATATGCGAGATTTATGTCAACTTCTAACCATTACCATAGAGTAGAAGTGAAATATCACTAAACGGATTATTTTATTCAAAGTGCAAAATACAAACACTAGTTCTCGGTCAAGTAGAAGTCTATTCTGACACTTAATCCTCCAGTGAAAACGTTACCTCAAGCCAATAGCGTTCACTTGTTTACCGTCTGTTTTATCGTGCTCTCACTATCTCCAAAACCTGGCAAGTGTCACGTTTACACAGAGCACTTTGTGTCAATAGTTCTAGTACCCCTACAAGAAACAAAAAAATTAAAGGGAATTTTCACAGAAGAAATAAAATCTAGTCACTATTTTATATTCTGGTGACAGTTTAAATAAATGTCTGTCACATGCTGTGTTTCTCAAACTTTCTTTATAACGTGCTCTTTGTGTGAAGTTATGAGAGTTGTAGAGGTATTGAACATCGTGTACACGAATGTGGAGACAGAAAATAGATTTCAATATCGTAATAACTCACAGCAGAAGCAATTGTGGAGACAGAAAGTAGATTTAAATGTCGTAATAACTCACATGTGGATTTGTGGAATGAAAGGGCACCAATAATGCAATATACATCTTAAGAACATTGCTAGAAAGAATTATAGAAGTAAAGAAAGATCTATATATGTGTTTTATAGACCACACAAAAGCATTTGACAAATAAAGCATGTGGAAATAATCAATATGCTGGAGAAATTAAACATTGATGGCAAGGATCTGTGAATCATAAAAAAAACATGTACTGGCAACAAACATCAGCTATACGAATTAGCAACAAAACAGGACAATTCCAATATATAAAACAAAGAGTCAGACAAGGCTGTGTTCTGTCACCAGATTTGTTTTCACTTTACAGCGAACATATTATGAGATCAATAGTAGACAAAAAAGGAATTAAAGTCAACAGTCACAACATAAATAATTTGCGATCTGCGGATGACACAGTCTTAATAGCAGAGACACAGAATTAACTAGAAGAAATTATAGACATAATAGTAAAAGAAAGCAAAAAGAACGGTCTAAGTCTAAATAGTAAGAAAACAGAAGTAATGGTCATATTAAAGAAACATTCATCACCAGCATGCAGCATAGAAATAAACAAGACAAATCTGAAACAAGTACAACGCGTGAAATACTTGGGCACAATTATAACATCAGATGGAAGATGCACCACAGAAATAAAAAGCAGAATAGCTCAGGCCAAAATAGCTTTTCAGAAAAAAAAATAATTATCTTATGCAACAAATCTATGTTAATAGAAGTGGGAAAGAGAGTTCATCGGTACTATGTAGAACCAATTCTGACCTATGAAAGCGAATCATGGACAGTAGACAAACAAATGAAATAAAAATAAGAGGCCACAGATATAGGATTTCTCAGAAGAATGTTGGAAGTTACATGGACAGCTAAAAAGACAAAGAAGAAATTCTCAAAGAAGCAAACACAAAAAGGGAACACCTAAGAAACATCAGAAAGAAACAATCGACATTTTTCGGACAGATCATGAGAAGATGAAAGTTGGAGTACTTGGTTACAAAGGCAAAATACAAGGAAAGAGAAATCGCAGACGATAAAGAGAGAAAATACTAGATAGCTTGGTGTCATGACATGGCAAACAGTCAACAACAGAAATGATACGATGCACTGTAGATAGAAGATCGTGGAAGGACATGATCGACTACGCCAACCGGTATGTTACATGATGATGATGAATAACTCACAGCAAAATCAAATGCGGAGACAGAAAGTAGATTTCAATATCGTAATAACCGTAGCAGAAGGTAACTGAAAGGTTAGTGCCCTTTGTAACTTACTGATCACAAGGGTCTGGATTTCGAGAAGTGGCCAATTTTTGTCAGACTACAAAGTTTCTAGAATTATACTACCCTCTGGAAATATATAGCAGATATGTTTTGAGAATTAAAGGTATAGTAAAGACAACATCACTGAAAATTGTAACGTTGATCAAAGAAAAAATACGATCACTAAAATAAAAATGTTCAACTCCAATGTTAAGTCAGTCCTATTATATTGTTGTGAAACACGGAGAACAACAAAATTGACAATCATGAAGACTCAGACTTTCATTAACGGATGCTTACGCAGAATAAAAGGATGGAAATGGCAGGACAAAAATCACTAACATAGAATTATGGAAATGTACCAGTCAAATATCAGTGGATAAAGAGATACAGTGAAGACGTTGGCGCTGGATAGGACACACTCTACGGAAGCCAACTGAGAGTATTACACAACAGGCCCTTTTTTGGAATCCCCAGAGGAAAAGATAAAGAGGTAGACCAAAGAATCCTCGGAGAAGAAAGATAGAAGCAGAGATGATGATGATGGGGAAGACATGGACTGATCTTAAAAGAATGGCAAGAAGCAGAACGACTTGGAAAGTGTTTGTTAAAGACCTATGCTCCACACAGAACTGAAAGGTAGAAGAAGAAGTAGAAAGACAACGTCACTGAAAATTGTAACGTTGATCAAGGAAAAAATACGATCACTAAAACTGCCTTTCCCAGACGACACTCATGACGTTGAGTAAATATTTACTTTCACATAAACAAAGAAGAACAAAGTAGATCTACATGCTTGTAATCGTAATTAATTAGTTTTTCTTTCATCTCATCATGTGCCATACCGGTTGGCGTAGGCGATCATGTCCTTACACAATCTTCTATCTACAGTGAATCGTATCAGTTCTGTTGTTGACTGTTTTCCATGCCATGACATCAAGATATCTAGTATTTTCTCTCTGTGTCGTCCGTGATCTCTCTTTCTTTTTATTTTGCCTTTGTAACCAAGTATTCTAACTTTCCTCTTCTCATGATGTGCCCGAAAAATGTTGATTGTTTCTTTCTGATGTTTTTTATGAGCTCCCTTTTTGTGTTGGCCTCTTTGAGAACTTCCTCATTGGTCTTTTTAGCTGTTCAGGGAACTTTCAACATTCATCTGAGAAATCCCATCTCTGTGGCCTCTAATCGTCTTTTCATTTGTTTGTCTATGTCCATGATTCGCTTCCATAGGTCAGAATTGGTTCTATACAGCATTTATGAACTCTTTTTCTCATTTCTATTGACATTGATTTGTTGCATAATATATTTTTCATTTTCTGAAATGCTATTTTGGTCTGAGCTATTCTGCTTTTTATTTCCGTGGTGCATTTTCCATCCGATGTTATTATTGTGCACAAGTATTTAACACGTTGCACTTGTTTCAAATTTGTCCTGCTTATTTTTATGCTGCATGCTGGTGACGATTGTTTATTTGATATGACCATTACTTCTGTTTTCTTTCTATTCAGACTGAGACCTTTCCTGTTGCTTTCTTTTACTATTATGTATATCATTTCTTGTTTGTTTGTTTTTTACATCCGCAAAAAAAAAAAACGTTTTACTTTTGAAGCTAGCTCGAAGTAAATCATTGTTTGGGAGAGTCCAAGACGATAAGACATTCTACTCAGTTTCTCTGGCAACACCTGCAGCGCAGTTGCTCTCATGCTATATCCATTAGTCGACTGCTTGAAGCCATAAGCTGCAATGAGGTAGAGGAGACCGACTGCATGAACGACAGCTACCATCTATATCAATATGCATGGGCCTAGTACACTATAAATATTATCGTGAGAAAATTAATACAAGTCAAGACAGTTACACAACATCAGAACATTTTGTAAAGATACAAGTTAAGACAGTTAAACAACCTCAGAATGCATTGTAAATATACAAGTCAAGACAGTAAAACAACCTCAGATTGCATTGTAAATATACAAGTCAAGACAGTTAAACAACCTCAGAATGCATTGTAAATATACAAGTCAAGACAGTTAAACAACCTCAGAATGCATTGTAAATATACAAGTCAAGACAGTTAAACAACCTCAGAATGCATTGTAAATATACAAGTTAAGACAGTTAAACAACCTCAGAATGCATTGTAAATATTTCAATATTTCAATATCATTGCTGATATTTTGATACTAATGATATTTGTTCCGATATTTCTTATATCTGTAATTTGTAAGAGGTAATCTGTAACTGTAACACATCAACCTCAGAACGCGTTGTAAATATACAACTAAATGACTTGTAACTTTACAACGCGATCAGAGGTTGTGTAACTGTCTTGACCTGTATCTTTACAACGGGTTCTGAGGTTGTGTAACTGTCTTGACTTGTATATTTACAACGCGTTATGAGGTTGAGTAACTGTCTTGACTTGTATTTTTACAACGCGTTCTGAGGTTGTGTAACTGTCTTGATTTGAATATTTACCAACGGGTTCTGAGGTTGTGTAACTGCCTTGACTTGTATATTTACAACGGGTTCTGAGGTTGTGTAACTGTCTTGACTTGTATTTTTACAACGCGTTCTGAGGTTGTGTAACTGTCTTGACTTGTATACATGTATTTACAACGGGTTCTGAGGTTGAGTAACTGTCTTGACTTGTATATTTACAACGGGTTCTGAGGTTGTGTAACTGTCTTGACTTGTATATTTACAACGGGTTATGAGGTTGAGTAATTGTCTTGACTTGTATATTTACAACGCGTTCTGAGGTTGAGTAACTGTCTTGACTTGTATATTTACAACGCGTTCTGATGTTGAGTAACTGTCTTGACTTGTATATTTACAACGCGTTCTGAGGTTGAGTAACTGTCTTGACTTGTATATTTACAACGGGTTCTGAGGTTGTGTAACTGTCTTGACTTGTATATTTACAACGGGTTCTGAGGTTGTGTAACTGTCTTGACCTGTATCTTTACAACGGGTTCTGAGGTTGTGTAGCTGTCTTGACCTGTATATTTACAACGGGTTCTGAGGTTGTGTATCTGTCTTGACCTGCATCTTTACAACGCGTTCTGAGGTTGTGTAACTGTCTTGACCTGTATCTTTACAACGGGTTCTGAGGTTGTGTAACTGTCTTGACTTGTATATTTACAACGGGTTCTGAGGTTGTGTAACTGTCTTGTCCTGTATATTTACAACGCGTTCTGAGATTGTGTAACTGTCTTGACTGGTATATTTACAACACGTTCTGAGATTGTGTAACTGTCTTGACCTGTATATTTACAACGTGTTCTGAGATTGTATAACTGTCTTGATTTGCTTTCATTTTCTCACTATAATATTTCTCTGTCGTCCATGCAGCAGGTCTCCTCTACCTTATTGCAGTGGATGTCTTCAAGCAGTCGACCAAGTGGATATAGCAAGGGAGCAACTGCGCTACAGGGGTTGCCAGAGAAACTTGAGTAGAATGTATTAAGGTCTTCGACCCTCCCAACTAATGATTGAGGTAACTTCAAATGTAAAACTTTTCTTTCTTTGTGAACCTGAAGAAAAAAACAAATTAACTACGATTACAAAGCATGTAAATCTACTTTGTTCTGTGTAAAAGTAAAAGTTCCCTCAACGTCATGACTGACGTCTGAGAAATAAAGTATTAGTGATTATACTCTTTCCTGGATCAACGGCAACAATCTTTAGTGATGTTCAATTGTTGCATGCAAGAAAATTGTTTTCATAAACGTCCGGTCTGTATTCTGACTCTCACTGATATTTTGTGTTGACAGAATTTTATGTCGAACATATTACAATATTATGTTACGATTAAAGACTGAATACTTTAAAATCCATTGATATTTAATTTTGAACAAACCATTACTATAATTGAAGACTTTAAAAACGCGTGCTTGTAATTGCGCTTTGAAGGAAATAATGTCCGTTAGTGATATTTCACATCTACTCTTGTCAAATGTTCATTAAACATGTAAAGCAGATGCTGTCTTGCATTATTTACTGACTTTGAATTTGATAAACAGTTTCTCTTTGAAGAACACAAAACAATGTTTTTGTTAAAAGTCTTGATAAACATACAATTGAAAGGGAATTGTGAATTTATAGTAATACAGATAATTACGATCATGTCGTAGGTTAGGGGTGGGATAAGGAAAAAAAATATAATTTCAACACAAGCTTCACACATGTGTTCACCGTTTTGTGTAGAAGCCCACCATGCACCTTTTCTGCTCGCACTGTCTTACATTGTGAACTGTCAGCCGCATCAAGCATGGTACTTGATGATGGTGATGAAACTAGCAGTAGACAATTAATGTTTTAAGAGCGATCATGGTGGATAATGTTCCTCAATATACGCGTACTACCTACGTATCTACTGCTGCAATCGTATACTTCTCCCGAATGTGAATACTGGTACTTCGCTTGAGCTGCCGTTAAAACCCTCTTGTCCCAACCAATGAAATCTCGCCGCGTTATACTCAGCCTCGATCCCACTTCAGTCTCTGAATTTCAATCACTCCTCATATCTCCCACATCTTTCTTGATATTCTCGACAACTACCTACGTCTCAGCTCTTCTTACCTGTCACTCTTAACTCGAGACCGGTCTCACCAACCATCTCACTCTCAAACTTCATGCACGACCCTTACTCGTGCCCTACCCCACGTGTCTCACACCCTTCTAAACACACCAAGATTATCTCCACCTCCTTACCCCCTTACACTCCCTATTACACACCTTTTCTCTTACTATTAATTTATTACCGATACAATATTTCAATATCAAGTTTCAAACTACTTACAACTTTTAAAATTCAATTAACAGACAGAAACAGATGCCCATTTTTACTTGCTTTCCTCATCTCTGACGCCTGTCAATGTTGGGAAAAATAAAGTGCTCGCGCAAAATGGTCTATGTTGGAATGCTCCTACCAGTGTTGCTCTATATATGTCATGCATGAAGTGCTTGTTCCAATGGTCTATGTGTATCATCCATTGAGTACTCAGGCCAATATTCTACGTGTGTGTCATGTTTGGTGTGCTCAGGTCAATGTTCTATACGAGTCATATGCATGCAGTACTCAGGCCAATGTTCTGCGTGTGTGTTATGTGTGGAGTCCTCATGCAAATGCTCTAAGTGATTCATACATGAGTACTCAGACCAATGTTCTACGTTAGTTATGTGTGGAGTACTCAGACCAATGTTCTACGTTAGTTATGTGTGGAGTGCTCATGCCAATGTTCTACGTCAGTTATGTGTGGAGTACTGAGGCCAATGTTTTATGTGAATTATACATGGAGTACTCATGCCAATGTTCTACGTGAGTTATGTGTGGAGTACTTGGGCCAATGGAGCCGCGATAGCTCAGTGGTTAGTGAACTGGACTACAAAGGACAAGGGGTAGGGTTCGATTCCAACCGACGGCCTCCGGGTTCACCCAGTCTTAAATGGGTACCGGATTTTTTTCTGGGAAAGTAAAACAGCAAGGTCGTAATACCAACCACATTACCCCAACAATCACGTGCTGAAGGTCTGTAAAATATAGGGTCACTAACACCATAATTCCCTATACGCCACTTGGCGTGACGGGGGTACTTTACTTTACTTGGGCCGATGTTCTACCTAAGTTATGTATGGAGTACTGTGGAGTTATGTGTGGCATTACTCAGGTCAATGTTCTACGCGTATGCCATGTATGCTACTCCTAAACCATAAGTCTCATATTTACTTGATCCATCAACTTCTAGGTTTGTCTTTCCCCATTTACTTAATGCTCTCTAAGGATGCTATTGGTCAAGATCGTTTAACGAATACAAATCATTTGATTTGCTCTTTTTCTAATGTAATCCATTAGCACTGGTTTAATCTCCTTTTATTTCTCTGCTGTTGTCATATATCCTGTTATCCCCTTTTATAACAAGTGGTATTCTTCGCACACAAGTCATTTCTGTGAACGATTATAAAGAAAATAGAGTGAACCAATTACTATATAGATCAACAGTCAGAAACAACCCTTTTTCGTACTTACACTCATCTCCCCAGATCAGAAATCTATGTTTATTATCTTAATTTAATTCAAACCCACTTTTTATTATCTTAATTTAATTCAAAACCACTTTTTATTATCTTAATTTAATTCAAAACCACTTTAACAGCATTTGTTGTTGATCGCCCAATCGAACATTAAGGTCTATATCATGCCTATGAATGATAATAGAACATTAATTCGGTCTTGTATTATCTTCATTGAAGTATTCTAATTCCATAGTTTTATCGATGGAAAGCGAGATATAAAATCGAGATACATAAGAGCAGTAAATTGCTTGATTTGGTGATCGACCCTTTCTAAATATGATTTCTGTTTGGGAGCGTCGAGCCGTCTATAACTGAGGTTTCATTACATTCCGCGACGGTCCTCAATTTATTTGTTTCGTTTATATGTGTTGTGTATGCTTAGTAATATTGCTCTTGTGTCATATTATACATACATACATGCATACATACATACATACATACATACATACATACACACATACATACATACATTTATACATACACATATACATACACATACATACATACATACATTTATACATACACACATACATACATACATACATACATACATACATACATACATACATACATACATACATACACATACACACTTACATACATACATACACACATACATACATGCATACATACATACATACATACATATACATACATACACACATACATACATACATACATACATACATACATACATACATACATACATACAAACATACATACATTCATACATATACATACATACATACATACATACATACATACATACATACATACATACATACATACATACATACACACATACATACATACATACATACATACATACATACATACATACATACATACATACATACATACACACATACATACATACATACATGCATGCATACGTATATAAATATATATATATATATATATATATATATATATATATATATATATAACGTGTGTGTGTGTCATAGAGAGTGAAAGAGAGAAAGTGGGAGAGATAGAGGCACATTATCTCACAGACCAAGATTAAATTGTAGAATAAAATAAAATATTTTTTGAAGAATAAACGGCAAACATAAATATCAATAGAATAAGAGAAATGGAGAATAAAAGGGAACGCACTGAGATGAATAGTGTCGACTCCAGCCTACAGGAGAATAGCTCGAGGGTTGTAATGCCTTTAACATGTTAATTTGACCAGTGTCAAGCTCAGAGAATTCTTTCATTTCCTTTTCCGGCAGCTCTTCATATCGCATTACCCGTCCTCTCCTGGAACAATGAAATATTTCTGATTGAAACACTGCCTGTCCATAACTGGTTACAACAGGGGCTGGATTTTCCACATCGGAACTTCTGCTGTTCTTGTTGATGGCGTGAATGGAAGAGATGTAGTATTCATCAAAGCTTTATTAAATCGGCATATTTACAGCCGTACTGTCAAAAAGTCAATTGGAACGAATGTTCAGTTTATCCGCTCGCAATTTTTTTTAACCGGTGCTCCTGGTTCATTGATGATGTTTTGAGGAACCCAAGCAAAGCTTGCTATGAATTTGATTATTTGCGTCTTCTTCTTCTACCCTTCAGCTTCCAGTGGAGCATCGGTCTTCAACAAACACTTTCCAATCCGCTCTGTTTCTTGCCATTTTTTAACATCATTACTTTTTTCCCCATCATCTTCATCTCTGCTTGCACCTGTCTTCTCCAAGAATATTTTGGTATTTGCTTGCTTTGGCTCTTCCCCTGGGGATTCCAAAAAAGAGCCTGCAGTGTAATACTCTCAGTTGGCTTCCGCAGTGTTTGTCCTATCCAGCACCATCATCTTCACTGTATCTCTTTATCCACTGGTATTTAAATGACATTTTACAATAATTCTATGTTAGTGATTTTGTCCTGCCATTTCCATCCTCTTATTCTGCACAAGCATCCATTAATGAAGGTCTGTATCGTCATTATTGTGTTGTTCTCCATGTTTCACAGCTATATAATAGGACTGACTTTACATTGGGGTTGAAAATTTTTATTTTGTTTTATTTTTATTTTACATACTTTTTTTTTAAAAATGTACTTTTGTTGTTTAGAAGTATTTAAAACAATTCATTGAATAGTGTCATACTTGCATTTTAATTTTTTTTGTCAAGTCTGTATAAGCAAATCATGGCGTTGTTACGTGGTTAGGCTGGAAAGCACATGTTTATAAATGCTTGTGGATGACAGGGATGGTCTAGGCAAAGTTGAGAACAAGCAAAGTGGTCAGCTATAAAACGGTAAATCTGTTAAATAAGGATGCCATTAATCTCACACGTATTTGCTTGCTTGATTGCTTGCGTTCGCCCGATGACCTAAGGAGTGTACCTCGTCATCATCCGCCCTTAAAAGGACGTTAAGTAGGCGTGTCTGCGTTGTGTTGTGGTTTACAGTATAACTGTGATATTTGCGCCTTTCGGCCCAACACATCCGACTTCAGCATGACATTTTTGAGTACCGGGTTGTCTTCCCTCTTCGATCCCTACTCGCTTGGCCAGACTAGACAGGTTAGTCTGTTACTAGAGGCACCACGGAGAGGTGGAGCAGGATCTGGATAGTTCTGGTTCACCGATCCTGGCGCAAGCCATCAGCTGTGGGTCGCTGACAACTTCCAGCTCTGGTCCTGGGAGGCGCGCCTTCGCCTCCACATATATTTTAAGTCCATCAATGAACTAGTTTTTAAAAATGGAAAGGAGGATATAATCCATCGCAGCTGCATCTGTAAATGTGTTGCTTACTGAAAGAGCATTAAAAAAATGACATTCAACAGTCCATCGATAATATCCATTATCAACCCATGGATGCAATCCATTACTAGTCCATGGATATAATCCATTACCAGTTCATAGATATAATCAATTACTAGTTCATAGATATAATCCATTACCAGTCCATAGATATAATCAATTACTAGTTCATAAATATAATCAATTACCAGTCTATAAATATAATCCATTACCAGTCCATAGATATAATCTATTACCAGTTCATAGATATAATCCATAATGAGACCATATATATATATATATATATCATTATCAGTACATAGACACAATCCATTAGCAGTCCATATATACAATCCATTATCATTCCATAAATAGAATTAATTATCAGTCCGTGGATATAATTAATTATCAGTTGATGGATACAGTCCATTATCAGCCCATAGATACAACACATTGTTAGTTCACGGATACAACTCATTATCAGTCTCTAGATATAACCCATTATCAGTCTCTAGATACAACTCATTATCATTCTATAGATACAACCCATTATCAGTTTAGGGATACAATCCATTATCAGTCTATAGATGCAACCCATTATTAGTCTAGGGATACAATCCATTATCAGTCTCTAGATAAAACCCATTATCAGTCTCTAGATACAACTCATTATCAGTCTCTAGATACAACTCATTATCAGTCTCTAGATACAACTCATTATCAGTCTCTAGATACAACTCATTATCAGTCTCTAGGTACAATCCATTATCAGTCTATATATACAACCCATTATTAGTCTAGGGATACAATCCATTATCAGGCTATAAATGCAACCCATTATTGGTCTATAGATATATCCCATTATCAGTCTAGGGATAGAATCCATTATAAGTCTATAGATACAACCCATTATCAGTCTAGGGATACAACCCATTATCAGTCCAAATGTTCTTTCTGGCGTTGACTTAACAATATGACTTAACCCTTACAAGGGTTGCCTTCTCTCTTCGATCTCTACTCGCTGGGCCAGACTTGTTTATCTTTTCTGAGGAGAAACCACTGGTAGATGTAGTTGGGTCTTCATTAAATCTGTTGTTCGTCGATCCTGACGCAGACTATCAGCTGTCGGTCACGTCTTGATTCCTAGATCAAATGTAAATATGTATCTGACTACAATGTAATGTACAAATTCGGAATTAATAGCAGTAACCTTAATTCTTCGTACAGACGCTTCACAAAAATTCCATTTCCTCAACCCACACATATCATGCAATGTTAGACTAGCCTGTGTCGAAAATATTGTACCTCAAGATTGAGATTGTAGAACCAGTAGGTGTAGCATTTGTTTATTTAGTAGCATTCATTTATGATCGTTGGTTATCGCTTTTAAAACTATCAAGCACAATCTAAATGGGAGGTCTTGACTACTCAGTCAAAGTATCTATAACCACCAAGTGTTTGTTAGGGAAACACTTCTGGAAATAACCCAGCTACACGCATCTTAAGTCTACGAAAGATTAGGTTTGTCTGGTTTGTAATTTTAGTATCATTGACGGTTCTCAAATTAAGCAAAGGCTCCTCCAAAAAAATCATAGTACGAAATGAGGAATATCCAATGTTCCTATTGTGACTTATTATTGGACATTAACTCCGTACATCTCAGCTTAAATGATACATTGTGTACTTTTTAAATATCATACGACTAAAATATGGCTCTATGGATATGGTTAGCAGCTCTACAGCTTGAAATCAAGCTATAGATGCTCGTTTAAATTACCGCTATATGTCTACAAACATTTATATGGGTTACATAGACTTGAACTAGATCAAAAGGGTGTTTGCTATTTAATTGATTTCTTTCAGAGATGATCGAGATAAGTGACATCTAAAGCTCGCTGAACAAATAATTAAACATTCACTTCCATTGCAATGCTAATAGACAGAGTGGTTAATCCCGTGAAAGACTCATCGTGTTGCTGAGGCACAGTTTCCCAAGGGAGATCAGAGATCAGTATATTCATATTGCAAAGATCCATCTTCACAGTTTTCGGAAAGTCCCAGTGGAGAAATAATCAATCTCTAATTAATGTATTACTTTGCTCAAACAGAACAACAGAGAAAATAAAAGCATTTTTGTAAAATATGGCTTCAGTTAAAACTCTGCGATGATCGTTTACATGATGTTTATCATCATCAAGTACCGAGCCTACTGGCGTAGGTGATCATGTATCTCAACAATTTTCGATCTCGACGGTTATTTATCATTTCTGTTGTTGATCTTCTGCCAAGCCATTCACTTAAGCTGTCTGGTATTTTTTCTCTTTGCTTTCCGCTATCTCTTCGTCCCTCAATTTTCCCAATTGTTACAATATATTCTAGTTGTTCTCTTCTCATTACATGGCCAAAAAATGATGAATTGTTTCTTCCTAATATTGGAAATTAGCTCTCTTTTTGCTTTGACCGCTTTCAGGACGTTTTCATTTTACATGATGTTACGTCTTCAACAAGTTTGTATTCAAGAAGTTGTCAGAAAAACAAGAGTCGAAACATTCAAAAATTGTTATTCTGCTTTACTTTCACATTAAATTGATCAAGTGTTCGTGTTAAATTAAGAAACGGGTTGTGCTAATAAGTTTCTTTTTCTGCTATTTTTTTCTCTTGTTCGCCATCACTATTATTTATCTGCCTCAGCTTACTGAAGCAGGTACTCATTTTAGGGGGCCTCGGTAGTCTAGTTGGTAAAACCACTCGACTGGACTACCGACGTTCGGACAACCCGTGTTCGATTTCCGCTGGAAGTAGTGTCAGTTGTACTCGTGGATGAAAAAAAATACCCCCGTGGTCGACCTAGCCACTGGTATAAATTGGTACCAGGGTATTACTATGGAAAGGTAAGAAATGTCGCCTCGCATCGAGAGTTTCGATGCTTGAAGCGACACTATCCAGAAGTCTCCGAACAATTCTAGATAGGCGACCGCGCACATATATATGAGTGAAAACTCGCGTACAAAGACGCCGATTCGTCTCGTACTTTACCTTTACCTTACCCATTTTTCACAGCAGGATCGACTGAGGAGCATCAAACTGTGATCGAACCCACGTTCACTAGATCGTCGAGGCAGAGCGCTACCACAGCACAACTGTCATTCTCTCACATTTGTAGATGTAAAAAGAAAAAAAAAACGTGTGCATGATAAATCTTGCTGATGTTCACGTTATTTTAGGCGTTCAGCAAAGAATTGTTCCATTTTAAACATGATCTCATATCATTTGTCCTGAACGAAAGTTAGATTGCTTTCCGGTGAGAAAAATTGTCAGCTTGTTCTATGAATCTATTCAAGACAATAAGAGATATTTTACTGGGATCACTGAGATGGTTATTGTCATAATTGTGCACAATGAATTCATGATCGTTTCAAATGACAAATCTAGTATGATGATATTTCATAATTCCCTCCTCTACCATATTTTATCATCAACACTGAGTGCCGTCTCAGCATCTACGGTTGGCTACCATGAAGCGCCATTCCGCTCTGTCTCTTGTTTTGATAGTGCAGGTTGTCAGAGGCTGACTTGTCCATCTTTTGATGTTGCTCGTCACTGTTAGTCTTGGTCTGCCTATTTTACCTTGTATTTTTACTTCCAAGATTACTTTTAGTAGGCGGCTGTCTTTTTAACATGCTCCAAAATGTCATTTGTCTTGTTTGAATTGTATTTGGTAGTTTCATTTTCATTTTTAGTTGTTTTATGACTTCATCGTTTGTTTTCTATTCTTTCCATCCAATTCTCCCTATTCTTCTATAAATCTACATTTCAAGAGCTTCAATTTTCTGTTCTTTTTTCTTGTCTAATGTACATGTTTCTGCACCATACAGGAATGTTGAGAAGATCTAGCATTTTGTTATTCTTAGTTTTAGCCCTGGTGTTATTTGTTTTGATGTTAATATATTTTTCATGACATTAAAATTGCATTTTTTGCTTTCTCTATTCTTTTATTTATTTCAGTTTTATATTTTCCGTCACTGGTTATAGAATGGCCAAGGTAGTTGTAAGTTCTGAACTGCCTCCAGGTATATTCCTTCAACTTTGATATTCACATGTAGGTTTTGACATTTTGCATTACAGAATATAATTTAGCTTTACTTTAAAAGTCAAAATGATCTTCAGTTCATGTAAGAAACGAATAAAACTCGGCACTTTTAGAAACATTACAGATGTAAAAGAGTAATCAAACAACACGCCTCTTTTAGAACATGACAGATGTAACAAACAGCGATCAAACAACACGCCACTTTTAGAACATGACAGATGTAACAAAGCGCAGTAAAACAACACGTCTCTTCTAGAAACATAACAGATGTAACAATGCGCAGTAAAACAACACGTCTCTTCTAGAAACATAACAGATGTTATTTAGTTATTTGGTTATTTGGTTATGGAAGGCCCCGATATCACTGCAAACGAATTTAAAATCCATAATTGCTCAACCGCCCGTGCCAGTGGAATCATTCGAATGACTAACTCATCTCCCAAACAAAGAAAGGTAGTTGTAGTCCCCATCATAGCAGGCTCAGCACTCGCCAAAAGACATAAGGCGAAACCGCACAGAAAGTGAACACGGCCAACTGTTCTCTGTCATACGATATCAGCATTCATCGTAAACAATTGGAATCAAAACGGATGAAACACACAGCTCATGGTGTGCACAGAGCACTTAACTCAGTAGCTCCTGCAACAAGCCGGACTTGGAATATGAGGAAACTGCAACAAGGAACACTTTTCAGACATAGCCTTCAATGGTTCCTGCCGTCTATCCACCATATTGCCCGGAAGTTCACGTCCTCCTTAAAATGATGATCGTCATCATTTAAATGTATATAGATGTATAGCGCTTGATGATGTTAGGACATCGTGTTTGACTCCAACTCCAAACATACAAAAGACAGTTCGTCGTCAGATTATCCCCGTTGCACACCAAACAACAGATCACAAGATTAGCGCATGTCGTCTTCTAGGAACACACGATGAGCCTTTATGATGACGTAGCACGCACAAAATGGCTGCGCCCCATGGATTCAAGATCACTCTTGTGAATGCAGTCTACAACGAACGAAACATGGTGCAAATTTCCCAAAGAGATAAAACTTTGGCTGACTTGACGGAGCCCACTACATTAATGCGTTGGAAATTGTAGCTAACCTGCGGCAAACATCTCCATCAACGATCATTGAATAGCACTCAGTGTGATGAAAAATGCAGATCAACATTAGACGGTGGAAGGCGCATTCACAACACTTGATTTGTCAAAACGGAGTATTGCCGTGCGTGCAACGCCAATTCTTTGGCGCATATATGACAAGTAGAACATCATTTCGACCGGAATGCAGAAAATTGTAACGGAAAGCCGAATTGATCAGATTCCAAAGCAATTTCTGCAGCGATAGAGAGAACGTGACTTAGTTCCGCAATCTTGGAAACGGAAGTCAACAGATATGATAGAGCGCAATAAAACAAAATGTCTCTTCTAGAAACATAACCGATTTTATAAAGCGCAATCAAATAAAGTGACGAAGGTAAACTTTTCTGTTTATGAGCAGATGACAACAATTGATAGCCTACGTTGTCAAGGAAAATTCAATCTTCAAAGGGAGTGAGCTGTTGTGCTCAATGTTTCTAACAATTACTTGTCCGTTTTGGAATGGTGGCGAAATAATTTTTAGTCATTACTTGCTTCTCTTTCGTAATTTCACTTGCAACAACAGTGTAAAACTCGATAATAATCTTTTTTGTAACACTATGAAAAACAATTTTTTTTATGAGAAAATTTCGTTCGCTGAGAATCTGTGCAATTGTGTGTCGAGATAACGTCACAATTGTGTGTCGAGATAACGTCACAATCGTGTGCAAAGTTGAAGATCTGCGGGGAAAAAAATGATTACAAATATAATTTTTTAAGTAGTTATTTTTTTTTAAAGAAATAACCAGAAAATGAAGAGATAAAAGTAGACAATAATAATTCAACTCCCAGAACCAATCGACCTATAGTAATTGAGTAAGCTCTAGCTGGCGACAGGTGTGTGAACTACTTAGTGGTGCATACCTGGATATCAGCTTTCCAAAAAAATGAGGAAGATACTATGCAATCCATCTTTGACAATAGAAACAAGAAAAAGAGTTCTTAAATGTTATGTAGAGCCAGTCTTAACACATGGATGTGAATCATAGACAATAGGACAACAGACAAGAAAATCACTGGCGTCTGTAGAAATGTGGTTTTACAGAAGAATGTTGAGAATACCATGGACAGTTAAGAAGAGTAATTAAAATTTTCTGAAAGAGGTCAAAGCAAAAAGAGAGCTAATTTCCAACATTAAGAAGAAATAATCATCATTTTTTGGCCATGTAATGAGAAAGGAACTGCTGGAATATGTTGTAACAACTGGTAAAATAGGACTAAGAGATAGAGGGAAGCAAAGAGAAAAGATGCCAGACAGCTTAAATGAATGACTTGGCAGATGGTCAATAACAGGAATGAAAAATAACTGTCGAGATCGAAAGTTGTAGAGAGACATGATCACCTACGCCAGCAGCCCGGTACTTGATGATGATGACCTGGATATCGCAACTCGCTTTTTTCCCCTCAGACATTTAACCTATACCTCAAGGGAATAGTTCATTCTATAATCTTCTAGCGCTACAGATTTGTATAAATCATTGATTGTCTACGCCTTTACCGTTACATTATTTATCAACAGCATTTTTGTGTGTGGTAAACGATCATGGATTACCTGTTTCTAGTGTTTTAACAGAATAGCACAGACGACAGCTGCATTATCGATGCTGCAATGAATCCGAAAAGAGAAATCAATCAATCTAAACAATAATATTCTACTTTTTCCCCCATTAGTAACATCAATATTCTTAAGTGTCTTCTAAATATAAAACTCAATTGAATATTGAAAGAAAATGCAAGTTTTAGAATGAGAAATTCCTGTAAAATCGTAACAATCAGCAAAATCAGTATTTTCATGAAAAGCTTCTTACGCAGGTAAGTAAACAGGAATGTCTGTTGATGGAGATGTATAGACAATATCTAACGAATTGTAAAGCCATGATTTCGTTAAATAAAAACGAATTAAAATGAAGTGGATTGATAATATTAATGAATAGATAAAATATTCGAACAAACCCTGATACTCGTGCATTAAAAGGAAGGATGGAGAAAGGCAATTTATAACGAGGTGAGCTAGAAAATGTCCAAGGAAACTAAGGGATTAGACAGGCGAACAGTCTTATAGAGTTTAGTTCCTTTCTTTCTTCCATGTGGACAGACAGTCTTATAGAGTTTAGTTCCTTTCTTTCTTCCATGTGGACAGACAGTCTTATAGAGTTTAGTTCCTTTCTTTCTTCCATGTAGACAGACAGTCTTATAGAGTTTAGTTCCTTTCTTTCTTCCATGTGGACAGACAGACAGTGCTGTTGAGTTTAGCTCCTCATTTTTTTCATGTAGACAGACAAAGATTCTTATTGAGTTTAGTTTCTTACTGTCTTCCATGTAGACAGACGGATAGTCTTATTGAGTTTAGTTCTTTACTGTCTTCCATGTAGAAAGACAGACAGACAGACAGACAGGCAGAGAGATAGTCTAATTGAGTTTAGTTCCTTAATGTCTTCTATGTAGAACGACAGACAGACGGATAGTCTTATTGAGTTTAGTTTTTTTCTTACTGTCTTCCATGTAGACAGACAGTGTTATTGAGTTTAACTGCTTGCTTTCTTCCATGTAGTATTTTTTAATTGTATTCTGCCTTTAGTCCTATCTATTCACTGTTGCTATTCCATAAGATTTATCTCATATCGTAGTAATGTCAAAATAATGTATCTCAAATATAAATGATAACTTTTAAGAGCTATAACATTTATATTATTTGCATACACTTCAGCACGAGCTTCAATGTTTATGAATGAAATTTCCATCACTTGTCTCAAAAGTTACTTGCAACTTTGAATGTTCATTTCATTTATTTATTCTTAAAGAGTTATTATGCTAATAATTGGTGAAATATATAAGCCATATATAAGATAAGCAAAAGATAATCACGTGACAGCTAAACGTTTGTGTATGAAACGTAAATGCAAAAAATAGGAGCTTCGACAGCCTCGTCCATCACAAATAACATGCAAGTCTCATAGCGCAACTACAACAACAACAACAACAAATGAAATAAAATTGAACAGCACAAGAAGGGGATCACAGTCGATAAAGTCGCCACTGCTGCTAATGCCTAGGGTGAAGCGATGCAATAAATGCAAACTTTCAAAAAATTAAATATAGCTTCGATTTCCGTTGTCTAAAAAATGCAGCACCTACAGGCGTTAGAAATCCAGTTTCTTTAATACTTTCTCTTCCTAATTATCTATCTACATCGCTTCAGGGTTTTTTTTTTCAAAGAGAAGAAGCTACGTTTAAACTTTATCTTGCAGTGTAATAAATAGTGTTAACTCTAAGTCGCCCATAGACATAAAATAATCTTAATCTGTTAGACTGTTTCTAAACCATCTGTTTCTTCATCTCCAATAAAGATGAGTATAAGAGATTAAATTTTAAAAAATAGTAATAAAATGCAATGAAGCAAAAGAAGCATGGCTAAAACAAAGATGCAAAGAGATTGAAATGTAACAAAACCAAGATGCTAAAACTATATACAAACAAATTGAAGAATTAACAGGAAGAAAAACGCAACCAAAAACGGGATGTTTAAGATCAAAGGAAGGTGAACTGTTGATTGAACAAGAATGCATAAGGGAACAATGGACGGAATGCATTAAAGATCTTTATAATGATGAACGAACAGAAGTAAATACTAAGGATAATGGAGAAGGACCAGAAATACTCTAAGAAAAAGCGGAAGACGTCTTACGCAATATGAAAGCAGGAAAAGCTCCTGAACCACATAATATAACTAAAGAAAAGATTGAAGCCATGGATGATTTTTTAATAGAAATAATAACAAAAATATTTAATGATATCTACAACACCGGACATATACCAGACGACATGCTCAAATTAATATTCATAGCCAAACTAAAGAAATCTGGTGCGATTGATGCGATGATCCTCGCACAGTAAGCCTTATGAGTCACATGATTAAGATATTACTAAGAATAATCATGCGAAGAGTGCGAAATAAAATCAGTCCACACAAAAAAGTGTGGATTTGTTAGAGGGGAGAGAACGAGCAATGCCATAAACATCATACAATCTTTAGTAGAAAGAGCCATAGATGTGAAAACAGATCTATACCTATGTTTCATAGATTATAACAAACAATTTGATGAACTAAAGCACCGAGAAATAATCAAAATTTTAGAAAGCATAAATGTAGACAGCAAAGATCTAAGAATAATTAAAAAAACATGTACTGGCAACAAACCCCGATCACCCGATTTGTTTAATATGTATAGGGAGATTATTTTAAGATCCATGTGGCATGCCTGGAATAACAATTGGATGTCATAATATAAATAATCTTAGGTATGCTGATGATACAGTCTTAATCATTAAGAGTAAAAATGAATCAGAAGAAATGTTAGACAGTATAGTGGAGGAACACAAAAATTAAGTACTCAGCCTTAATAGCAAAAAGACAGAAGTATAATGGTAACAACAAAGAAAAAGACATCCTTTCAGTGCAAAATAAAGACAAGTGGAACAATATTAAAACAGATAAATGAATATAAATATTTGGGAACTTTGTTAACCTCAGACGGAAGATGCACACAAGAGGTGCAGAATGACTTTGGCAAAAGCAGCTTTCCAAAAAATGTGGAAGATACTATGAAATCCATTATTGACAATAGAAACAAGAAAAAGAGTTCTTAAATGTTATGTAGAGCCAGTCTTAACATATGGATGTGAATCATGGACAATAGGACAACAGACAAGAAAATCACTCGAGTCTGTAGAAATGTTGTTTTACAGAAGAATGTTGAGAATACCATGGACAGCTAAGAAGAGTAATGAAAATGTTCTGAAAGAGGTCAAAGCAAAAAGAGAGCTAATTTCCAATATTAGGCAGAAACAATCATCATTTTTAGCCATGTAATGAGAAGAGAACAACTGGAATATATTGTAACAACTGGGAAAATTGAGGGACGAAGAGATAGAGGGAAGCAAAGAGAAAAGATACCAGACAGATTAAGAGAATGGCTTTACAGAAGGTCAACAACAGAAATTATAAATATCTGGCGAGATCGAAAGTTGTGGAGAGACATGTTCACCTACGCTAACAGGCCCGGTACTTGATCATGATGATGTTTCTTCACCAAATCTTTAGCATGTCTCTGTCAGTTTATTTGATTAATTTAAATGCTTGATGCATCTTTGTTCTTTTAATTGTATATTATAATCTATTCATATATTAGTACTTTATGCTCCATTTCACTCATTAGCACTTATTAAAGTCATTGCAGCCTGACATTCTCCAGCCGATTTAGTCTCATATTATCCAGCTGACGCAGCCAACAAAAATAATGGGGGCATACAGTGCCGGATATACCTATTTTATTTATAGTTAAAGAAACGGAGTAGAAAAAGCCATAGAGATGAAAACAGATCTATACCTATGAACAAGGAGTCAGACAAGGTTGTGTTCCGTCACCGGATTTGTTTTCACTTTACAGCGAACATATTATGAGATCAATAGTAGACAAAAAAGGAATTGAAGTCAACGGTCACAACATAAATAATTTGCGATATGTTGATGACACAGTCTTAATAGCAGAGACATAGAACGAACTACAAGAAATGATAGATATAATTATAAAAGAAAGCAACAAGAAATTTTTCAGTTTAAATAGTAAGAAAACAGAAGTAATGGTCATATCGAAGAAACAATCATCACCAGCATGCAACGTAAAAATAAGCAGGACAAATTTGAAACAAGTGCAACATCTGAAATACTTAGGCACAATAATAACATCAGATGGAAGATGCACCACAGAAATAAAAAGCAGAATAGCTCAGACCAAAATAGCATTTCAGAAAATGAAAAATATCTTATGCAACAAATCTATGTCAATAGAAATGAGAAAGAGAGTTCATCGGTGCTATATAGAACCAATTCTGACCTATGGAAGCAAATCATGGACAGTAAATAAAAAAATAAAAAGACGATTAAAGGCCACAGAGATGGGATTTCTCAGAATGTTGAAAGTTCCCTGGACAGCTAAAAAGATCAATGAGGAAGTTCTCAAAGAGGCCAACACAAAAAGAGAGCTCTTAAAAAACATCAGAAAGAAACAATCAACATTTTTCGGGCACATCATAAGAAGAGGAAAGTTTGAATACTTAGTTACAACTGGCAAAATAAAAGGAAAGAGAGATCGCGGACGACATAGAGAGAAAATACTGGATATCTTGGCGGCATGGCATGGAAAGCAGTCAACAACAGAACTGATACGATGCACTGTAGACAGAAGACTGTGGAAGGACATGATCGCATACGCCAACCGGTATGGAACATGATAATGATGATGATGATGATGATGATATGGGATATGTAAGGCAAAAATAATGTATTCAATATATATAATCAGGACAGTAATGCAAAGAACCATTGAAGTACACACAGATGTATATTTATGTTTTATTGATTACACAAAGGTATTTGATTTAAAAATAACAGCGAAATCGCAAAACAGTATAGATAGAGTAAACTAGATAGGAAAGATTTAAGAATAATTTTTAAAAAACCTTTATCGGCAACAAACAGCAGCAATAAGAGTTAATAACCAAGTTGGAAACTCTCAGCTAGTCCAACAAGAAGTTAGACAAGGTGTGTAATGTCACATGATCTTTCCAATATATAAATCCATAGAGGTATGCCAGGGAAATCAGCTTGAAAATGTAATTTAAGCAACGAGACGAAACAATTTAAATAGCAACAAGTGAAGAATTAGAATAAATGATTCTGGAGATTTCCATGAGTGGAAAAAAGGAATCATTGCTAAGATTCCTAAAAGGGAAATCTTAGAGATTGTAACAACTGGAGAGGCGTGACTCTTTTGTCAGTTGCCTCAAAGTTATTCTGCAAAATCATCATGAATAGAATAAAGGATTCAATAGATACAGTAATGCGTGAAGAACAAGCTGGGTTTAGAAAAGGAAGAAGCTGTCTTAACCACATTTTTACTCTAAGACTTATATTGGAAGAACACGGTGAAAAGCAAAAACCGTTTGTACTACTTCATTGACTTCAAAAAAGAATTCAATAGCATTCATAGAAATTCTTTGTGGTCAATTTTGAAGCAATATGGCATACCATAAAAAATCATAAATATTATCAAAGACATGTATGATGGTTACACATGTGCAGTTCGTACAGAGGAAGGACTGAGCGAATGTTTCCCAATAAAAACTGAGGTTAAACAAGGATGTATTCTATCGCCCTTGTTATTTGGAATTGTTATGGACTTCATAATGAAGAAATGCTGCATTGGTAACAAAGGCATCGAATGGATACAAGGAGACCATTTGGAGGACCTCGACTTTGCTGATGACATAGTTCTCATCAGCAGTCAGATAAAAACGATGCAGGAAAACACAAATGAATTATCATCAATAGCCAGCAAAATTGGGATTGAGGTCAATTATGAAAAAACTAAAGTCATGAAAAGCTTAATTCCAACAGATGACAGAATATACATGGAAACAAACCAGTGGAAGAGATCGATCACTTTGTCTATCTTATAAGTCACATTGATCGGGAAAGGGATACAAGTAATTTATAATCAGAAAAGCTACATCAGCAATATCCTTCAAAAGCCTTGAGAAGATGTGGAAATCAAACTTAGCACAAAAACAAAACTTAGACTGTTCAAATCTAATGTACTATCAACCCTTATATATGCATGCGAGAGCTGGAAAACAACAAGAGACAAAGATGTAAAGATGAACGCACTTGAAAATAAATTTCTAAGGAAAATACTTGGTATAGCATGGAACGAATTCAAAACAAACGAGAAAATTAGAGAAATCAATTTTTGGGGGGCAAGGATTGAGACAGCTAGAAAGAAAATTTATAAAAAGAGAAGAGTATCTAGGTCTATGTGAATCATAGGAGGAAGAGGTATGTATTACAGCACTCAGAAAATACTGTGATACATACCTCTTCCTCTTATGATTCCCTGAATTATCGCCTCGGAAGTTTCCCTCTATAATAATATTCATTTATTATTATTTGTATCTAGGTCAATGCCCAATGGGCCGGCCACGGCTCGAAAGATCAATAGATAGATAGATAAATAGATTCTGGAGATAAGGAAATAAAGCGAGAGTAAAGGACTCAAAACAAACGAGGAAATTAGAGAAATCGCCAATCAACCACTAATATCTTCAGTAATAAAGAAAAGACGATGGTCATATGTTGGACATGTGATGAGAAGAGATAATAACCGAATAGCAAAGCAGGCCCTCATATGGGAAACAACAGGTAAGACAAAAAGAGGAAGACTCAGGGAGAGACTGAGAAGAACATTGATGAGAGAGGCAAGAGCAACAGGATTCGGCTCCCTCAATGAGATAGAGCTGCTTGCACAGAACAGAGACAAATGGCGAGATTTGATAAAATATCTTTAAAAGAAAACTGCTAGAACAAAAATTCAGATATGAGAAGGTGTATCTTGGTCTACGCTCTATGGGCCGGCAACGGCTCGAAAGGTCAATATATAGATAAAAAGGACTTAGTCTGTATAACAGCAAGAAAACAGAATTACTGGTCAAATCAAAGGAAAATACTCATCCAAAATGCATCATCAATTAAGTGAACTTTGAAACACGTCAATCAATTAAAATATCTGCGTACGATCCTGGACTGAAGATGTTTTTCTAGATATCAATGGCGATTAGCTCATGTAACAACAGTTTCCATAAAATGAAAAGTATACAACACTTCTTTGCTAATGGAAGTTAACAACAACAAAAAAAAAGGAATTCTCCAGCGTTACATAGAGCTAATCTTTATATATAGAAGTGAATTATTAACGATCGGTAGTTTAATAAACAGGAAAGTACTTTGAGGCCACATAAATGTGGTTAAACATAAGAATGTTAAAAATACTAAGAATACAATTGGACAATTATAAAAATCAATGTAGCAGTCATGAGAGAGAGAGAGAGAGAGAGAGAGAGAGAGAAAGAACGAGAGAAAGAGAGAGAGAGATAGCAAGATACAAAAACACTTCTTTTACCTGTCGGTCCACTTTCTATAGGCATGTTATCAGGAATGGACACCTCGATAATATCGCGACATTAGGAAATATTGATGTCATATGAGTCACAGGAAAAAAAAGAGAGAGAATACAAAACAGTTTAACAACTTTGTACGGAAGGTAGTCAACAGAGAGGAATTAATAAAAATTGCTGAGAAAATAGAGAGATATGATCGTCAACACTTCTGGGCATGGCACTTGATGATGAAGGGATAATTTGTGTTTCTTTCAGGTTAAATATTAGAACCCAGTAGGGAAAGTCTACCTCGCTGTAGCAACAAATGTAGATAGAAGAACATTGCTAGCTCAAGAATTTTAGAGACAGTGCATCCCTCAACAAATGAGGAGATTGAGATAAACAAATCGAGATTAAATATGTCATTTGCCAGATAATGAAGGTAATGAGATAATGAGATAATGAATTATTAATGGCGTATTATAATGGAAAGTTGACAGGGATAAGGAAAGTTGCTAGGGAAAGCTGACAGGGAAATTTGATATGGAAAGTTGACAGGGACAGTTGATAGGGAAAGTTGACAGGGAAAGTTGATATGGAAAGGTGCGGGAGCCTAGAAGACTACTGCTTACTCCAGCAGACGCACAGAGACTAAGGCTGTGACATAAGCTATCACGTAGCTGGCTAGAGATGAACAACAGATGCAGCTACCTTGACTGACACATAAAACATACTGCGTCAGATAAGCAAGAACTCACTTTGCAGCGAGTGGGTGCACTATTCGAGATATCTCATAATTTGGATATATTGCCTTGGATCTTGACAGGAAACAGTCTGAGAGATAAGATCATAAATAAAGGACTTACAAAAAAGCTAGGGATAGCCCTCGCCATAGAATATATAATGAAACAACAGATAAAATGGTTTGGCCACGTGACAAGGCAGAAAGATTAAAATACCACACAACGAGCCTTCAATAAACGTTGCAGGAATACCAGACCCAAGGGTCGACCACGAAAAAGATGAATCAATGGAATATTAGAAGCACTAGGAAACATAACAGCAGCATAGGCAAACAGAAGATCAAAAGACCGCAGATTATATCTCCCCTTGGCGCTGAAAGGCAAATGAGGAAGGAAAAAAGTAGAAGACGCGCGAAAGTTCGTGGCAATGAGATAGCCGACATGTTGGCGAAGGTACAAGAGACCTTTAAAATGGACATTGCGTGGGCTTCAAATAACACCTCTCACAGAAATGCGACAATGAAGCTGAGGGTATCCCACATGTTAAAGTACTGGTGGAATGCTGCGTCACGAAGGGCGTAAGCAAGAAAAGCATCCTCAGCTGAAAATAACGCAACACGTTCAATCATTGCAGTACAGGAACAATCAGTAGACGAACACTTCGACGATCGCTGGAACGGGCGGCAGTGCAGGTAAGGGAATGTAATGACTGCTGTGACGCCAGTCCGCACTAACGACTAAAACTATGAGATAAATAGTCAATAAAAGAGCTAAAGAACGAGTGAGATATTGAACGAGAGAGATAAAGAACGAGTGAGATAAAGAACGAGTGAGATAAAGAACGAGTGAGACAAAGAACGGGTGAGATAAAAACGAGTGAGATAAAGAACGAGTTAGTTCATGAATTAATGGTACAGTGCCCATTTCAAACGCCGGATACGTATTGTACTGAACACGTTAAATATTTGTTGGGCGAGACAATGAATAGACCAGAAACGAATGAGAAATGAAGGAGTGAGACAATGAACGAGTGAGACAATGAACGAGTGAGACAATGAACGAGTGAGACAATGAACGAGTGAGGCAATGAACGAGTGAGACAATGAACGAGTGAAACAAGGAACGAGTGAGACAATGAACGAGTGAGACAATGAACAAGTGAGACAATGAACAAGTGAGACAATGAACTAGTGAGACAATGAACTAGTGAGACAATGAACAAGTGAGACAATGAACTAGTGAGACAATGAACTAGTGAGACAATGAACTAGTGAGACAATGAACAAGTGAGACAATGAACGAGTGAGACAATGAACGAGTGAGACAATGAACAAGTGAGACAATGAACTAGTGAGACAATGAACAAGTGAGACAATGAACTAGTGAGACAATGAACAAGTGAGACAATGAACTAGTGAGACAATGAACTAGTGAGACAATGAACGAGTGAGACAATGAACGAGTGAGGCAATGAACGAGTGAGACAATGAACAAGTGAGACAATGAACTAGTGAGACAATGAACTAGTGAGGCAATGAACAAGTGAGACAATGAACTAGTGAGACAATGAACTAGTGAGACAATGAACGAGTGAGACAATGAACGAGTGAGACAATGAACGAGTGAGGCAATGAACGAGTGAGGCAATGAACGAGTGAGACAATGCATGAGTGTGGAAATGAATTAGAAGAGTGAGGCATAAAAGAAATGAGATAATACACGAGTGAGACAAGAAGGTAATGTTACAATTAATTAATGAGACAGAGAATTAGTCTGCCAAATGAATGTGTTACTTAACGAGTCAAACTAATAAATGAGTGAGATAATGAATAAGTCAGACATCTATCATCGACAAATAATATATTTACACAATGATCAAATGTAAGAAAAATGTTAATGAAACAGTGCTGAGGTTATCATAATATATAAATATTTTCAACAAAATATGGCATAGATTTTATCCAAAATTACACTGATGTGCATTGTTAAACATTAACTCACTCTAACATTTGCAAATACAAAATTCAAATACTTTTCTTTAACGATACGTCACTTTTAGTCAATCTCAAACTACATCTCACACATTTGATTTCACCTAATTAGAAAGTGTTTAATTGAGCTGTGAAACTGTCTATCTTAAACCTGCAAGTTATAATCGCCCATTAGTGGAAGTCACTGTCCAGGTTGAGTTGGTTCGTGTTTACTGCTCCTAACTTGTCCACTCACTAACTTTACCTCTTCCCATCAACAAATGCCCCCATGTTTCTAAAGCACTTCACATGTGCTATTTGTTTAAATGTCCAATTCAATACACAATAAAAGTACTCACTGTTGTTACTGCTGCCTTGCAACTCCCATAGCGGACTCAACCTCCGTTGAACTAGTGCGGTATGATGTATTGGTTATGTTAATTTGAATGTCTTCTCTGTACAACTCACGAGGGTAGAAACATTTAGTACATTCATCTTCGTTTCAAGTAAAAGCGAAGTAAATCATAAATACACTAATTCTTTGTCACAAGCGGTCTATATCAGACTCTAATATTTTTTTTTAAACATTTGAAAGAATAATATATGGGTCAAATTTTGTAAAATATATTTCCATTATGTCTAGTTTATTTAATTAAATTGTAACATTATTTTAACTCAGAAATTGTTAAACGTTATCTCCATGAATGCAAATTTCCAGTCCTGTTGTAATAAAATAAAGTTCTGTTACGAAAACCTGCCAGAAGTGGCTTGCTCGATTAAAAGCGTTCAATCGACAGTTACAGCAGCGCTTGAGTAAAACGATATATTAAAGAGCAAATTAGTTATGGAGCTGTGCAACAATGAAACATTACATTCCTTTCAAAAATATAGAACTTCTACCAGTACGAAAAGAAATGTAGAAGCAAAATGAGAATAAATAATAAGAAATAAATAAACGAAAGGGGATTGATGCAGCATTACTGCATAAATTAACAACACAAGACTCTCCATTATTTTGTCTAATGGCATGCTAAATGAAATCCAAATGACGACAAACTTACACGTACAAGTAGACAAAAATGCTTAGTCAGAGCCTGTCAGAGGAGACGCGATAGCTCAGTGGTTAGTGAACTGGACTACAAAGGACAAAAGGTAGGGTTCGATCTCAACCGACGGCTTTCGGGTTAAAACAGCCTTTAATGCGTAGCGGATATTTTTCTGGGAAAGTAAAGCGGTACAGGCGTAATACCGACCACATTACCCCAAAAATCATGTGCTGAAGGTCTGTAAAATGTATGGTCACTAACGCCATATTCCCTATACGCCACTTGGTGTGACGGAGGTACTTTACTACAGCCTTGTCAGGGAACGTCAATAACCTTTCAAGAGAAGGTCGAACAAGAAAAATCCATGGTGTTGACATCGATATTGTTCTAAACATTTCAGTTCTTCCTGTTGATAGATTTCTGCAGCATACATGAAGTTAAATGAATGCATATAGGTCTACAATTATTACAGAATTAGAAGAGTAAACCTCATCAAGGCCAGCTCCTTGTCGTGGGGATGGGGCTTAACAGTCACCAGGGACTGAAAACTAAGACTGGCCAGGCCTTCCTACAACCGAGCAAGACCACAGTCTGCTCTAGCAAGTTCAAGTGCTGAAGTCGGAGGCAACCAGCCAAAAGGCGCACGACAATCATGATGCCACGCACTCAACGCAAATGGAAGTATGTCTATAACCGCAAATCGATATGGCACTCGCCCTGTGATGGGCACTCAGGCAGGAGCAGCGCCGGGTCCTCAGCCTCGAAAGGGCCCAACCTCTATTACTGGATGTCCTTCTCAACCGCTCTGTGGAGTCAGGGGGCGAGAGAATAGAGCTACTGGCCAATCCAAAATAAGACCACTAAAAATAATGCACTGGAATGCTGAAGGCATCAACAGCAAAAGAGATGGGTACAGTAAAAAGATAGAATTAGAAAATATCCTGCATGAAGAACAAATAAGCATATGCTGTTTGCAGGGAAACCCATCTAAACAACGACATAGCCTTGAAGATTAGGGGATACCAGTGCTACCGATCTGACAGAATAAATAGACAAAAGGGCGGAATACTGACTCTTGTAAGGAACAACATTAATGCATGTCAGATTGAAGTGTATATGGATGGGGCGGAATATCAAATACTGCACCTCAGGACAGGAAATACAGACTTCCATCTACTTAACTACTACTGTCCGAGTGACCGCCCACTAGCACTAGACACAATTACATTAAAAGAAAGAATAATTGTATGTGGAGACTTTAACAGCCACTCACAGAGCTGGGGCTATGAACATATGGACAAGAGAGGTGAAGAGCTTGAAAATTGGCAGGATGACAATGGGCTTATACTATTAAACCAGGCAACAGATCCACCAACATTCTACTCCAGATCATGGCATACCACATCTACACCAGACCTTGCTTTCCATTCACCAGACCTGGATTGGAATATCACATGAATTGTTGGGAAACAACTTGGAGGCAGCGACCACCGACCAGTCTTTTTAGTTGTACAAAATAAGGTCATCAGGGAGAGCAGCACTCTCTCCAGATGGAATTACAAAAAGGCAGACTGGAAAATGTATCAACACTACACCAGTGTACTGACTAAAGATATAAATACAGATAGAGACATCAACAAAATAGTTGATGAATTCAGTAGACTAATAATACAAGCTGCCAGTGAAACAATACCTAGAGGGGCACGGAAACACTACAAACCATACTGGAGTAGTGAACTAGAGCAACTGCACAATGACATGGAAACATCTCGAAAGCAAGCAGAAAATAACCCTGCCAAGAACACCACAACAACTACCAGCATGCTAAAGCCAAATTTCAACGCGCTAAACTACAAGCCAGACGGAGAAGCTGGAAAGAGAAAACAGAGTCCTTGAATCTTGAACGAGACACAAGAAAAGTGTGGAAGCTTGTAAAACAGCTGAATGATGAGGGTACAGAAAGGAACACCAAAATTACACTGAAGAAGGATGGAAACATTCTAACAGGTAAACATGCAGCAAATTACTTTGCAGACTCCTTTGCAAATGACAATAATATTGAAATTAGCCTAGAAAAACGACAAGAGACCCGTTTAAAACAACAAAATGCAAGACAAGAAGAGACCACACATGAAGTAATGGAAACACCCATTACACAAAGAGAGCTAGAGCTGGCAATATCCAAATTAAAAGTAAAAAAGTCACCAGGCAGTGATGGAGTGTCCAATGAAATGATTAAGAACTTGGGAGCTGCAGCTTAAGCAAAACTACTGCAGATCTACAACATTTGCTGGATCACAGGTAGAGTGCCACAGGCATGGAGAGAAGCAATTATGATACCATTACTAAAGCCAGGAAAAGATGGTTCAATGACATCCAGCTATAGACCAATCAGCCTTACAAGCTGTTTGTGTAAAACAATGGAACGTATAATCAATCTCAGACTGCAGTGGTACCTGGAAAGTGAAAATCTCCTTGTCCCACAACAAGCAGGCTTTAGACAGTGTTACTCTACCGAAGATCAAGCAACCTATCTTTCCCAGGAAATTGAAGATGCGTTTCAAGAAAAGAAACTGGTACTAGCAGCATGGATAGACCTAAAGAAAGCATTTGATAAGGTATGGAAGGAAGGGCTTTTGAAGAAACTGAAAAATTATGGAGTAAATGGCAGGATGTACAAATGGGTCAAAGCATACCTGCATAACAGGAGAGCCAGAGTGCAACTGGATGGTCTTAAGAGTAAGAAGGTTTTATTGCGCCAGGGCGTTCCACAAGGAGGGGTACTATCTCCAACACTTTTTCTGATCTACATCAATGACCTAGTTACTGAACTACCACATGGCATCAAAGTGGCAATGTATGCAGATGACTTGGTAATGTGGTGCACAGAGGAGTATGCAACAGTGGCCTCCAAATTGCTACAAAGAGCTATGAATGCACTGAATTCATGGACAAATAGATGGTGTATCAGCATCAATACAGACAAATGCAGTACTACACTTTTCACACTCTCCCCAAAACAAAAAGCAGGAGCCATCTACATAAACAATGAGCCTGTGAAAGAAGACATACAAGCTACATATCTCGGAGTTACATTTGATAACAAACTATCTTAGAAACAGCAGATAAATAAGGCAACCCAAAAAGCAAGGAGGAAATTGGCTATCCTAAGAAAGTTGTGTGGAACCACATGGGGTGCGAGTGGGAAAATACTCAGTAAAGTTTACCAACAGAGTATACGCCCACATTTAGAATATGGATCATCCGCATGGTGCTCAGCATCAAACACCACATTGCAAGAACTGGATAAAGTACAAAACCAGGCACTTAGGGTCATCACAGGAGCAATGAAATCAACACCAATATTGGAGATGGAGAAATTGTGGAGGATACCAGCACTGAGAGAACGGAGAGACACAAAGGTGCTGATACAGGCAGAAAAATTTGTATGCATGCCGAGACATCCAATGAAGGACAGATTCCAAAATCTTGCATTGGGACGACTTAAGAGAAGCAGCTTTATCCACCAAGCCAAGCGTATTAGTAGACAAACACCAGACATGCCAAGAGTTGTTAAACCTCTTCTGCCCATACCAGAACAGACTCCCTGGACAGATGAATCAGGATTATCAGTTCAAATACGGACAGAAGTGAAAGGAATAGTTGACAAAGAGGAACAAAATAGTCTACAGCGAAAAACAATAACTCTCAGTTTCCTGGATGAAGAATACCCACAAGACCTATGGATCCGTGTGTACACAGATGGATCAGCACAGAATGCAGTAAAGAATGGGGGAGCAGGTGCATATATAGAGTACCCAAATAACACTAGGGATATGAATAAAATAGCAACAGGGAAATATTGTCACAATTATGATGCAGAAATACAAGCAATAAAGTTGGCAATAGAAAAACTGCTGAACAGTAATCTTAGCCCACAGCCTGTAGTGTTTTTGACAGATGCAAGATCAGTACTCCAGGCACTACAATCCAGAAAATTACCACATCTGCAGACCTTATTGACTGAACTCTGCAAGCACCACAGGGTTGCCCTGCAGTGGATCCCGTCTCACTGTGGAATACCAGGAAATGAGAAAGCAGATCAGTTGGCAAAGGAAGGTTCAACAGGCACACAACTAGATACACCAGTTACATACCATCATAAGAAACAGATAATCAAATCAATCAGAGGACCACAAGCCCCAAATCAGGATGCCTTTCATAATATGAATAGATATGAACAAGTTATCATTATACGCCTAAGAACAGGACACAATCGACTCCATAGTCACATGTATACAAAATTCAAGATCGGCACATCAACTACTTGTACATGTGGACAGGCACCCCAGACTGCTGAACACATACTTCAAGACTGCACTGAATATAGTAGACTGAGGAAAATCCATTGGCCCATAGATACAACACTACAGACAAAACTATATGGGCCACTGCAAGAATTACAAAAGACAGTAAAATTTATACAGGAAACGACATTGCAGATATAGTCAATACTTCAGGCGAACGAAAGATAGATAGATAGAAGAGTAAAGAGGCTCACATAAATACAATGTAGACCTCACCATTATGAAGAAACTGTACGTGGTTACGTTAAAGCTTATTTTACGACTTCAGTCAGCTCGATGGCCCCCTGTAGCGCCCATACTCCCAAGTTTCCTCTGAGATTCTCTAACTACTAACTCAGGAAGTCAACTGTTAGGAGTCTCCATGAACGCCATCTATATTCTTGACCTAACTCGTCGGTGGTTGATTGCCTCCAAACATATGTCACAACGAAAGTTATTAGTCACCACCAGTAAGTTAGACGAACAACTAGTAATTAAAGACAAAAAGTTAACACTATAAGGGCAATATTTCGGTGAAATAAAATGAAGTGTTTTGTAAGAAAAGCTGAAGTTGTCTCTGGGCAGTTCTCAAAGCCAGCTGCTTCTCAGCACAACCTTCAGCACTGTGACCACCACAGGTGCATCCCCATATAAATGTAGCTTTCACTAAACTTTTTAAATCGAAATGTGCGGTCTAAAATAACCTGGAACACATCATAGATAGCCAGTCAGAGAACAATAGAGCCGTTAAACTATTTTCGAGTGTTGTTCTTATTAAGTGGAGCTATTTTGTGCCGAATATACCGTGTAAGCCTTAGGTTAGGTTAGTTAAACTATTTTCGAATGTTTTGTGTATTAAGTGTAGTTATTGTGTGCCGAACATAATGTGTAATCCTTAGAGGCAATGCAGCAGGAGGTCGACGCCTGGGAGTCATGACCCAGGCGGGCCCACCTCCCCTAGAGTGTATAGAAGCTAAAGGGCCGAAACACTTGCTCGACGAGGGCCTTTTTCTGATGATCAGATTGCCTCCTGCTGCGAAGCTCTGTACAAAGAGTTTCCTACTACAGTCAGAGAACGATAGAGCCGTGCCTCTTGAAGACAAACACCCCAGTCAAGAACAGCGCATTATTTCTAAATAAGCTGAAAGTGCCACTGCTGTCTAGCCCTTCACTTGACACACTATATTGTCAGAGGCTTGCATGTAGAATCATCTACTTTTACAGTGAAGCAGAACCACCTTTAACTTGTCGTCCACGCTGCCTTGTCTGGGTCTCGAAAATGGCAAGGCTAAGAGATGAAAGAGACAACTCAGAATTGAGGCACTGAGGCGGTTAATGAGTTGTTACACATCCTCTCCAGCATCTTCTACAGTCAGAATGTTGCCAAACATAACTCATTTGCGTTTCTTTGCATCGAATTAACAAGACGGGAAGAAATATTCTGACAACTAGTAGACATAGAGCCACCGTATCTCTTGTCTCGTCACCTTTTCTTCAGGAAAGGTCATCTCTGCTGTGATGGCGCTTGAATGACCTACTATGACATATGGAGTTATCTCTCGAAATAAGATAGAGAGCTTATTATTATCATTATCAGATTGACACTTTTAATATAAAAATGTATGAAATCGTTACAGATGTGATGTGGTTTTGAGTTATTTTAAATCTTTAGAAACATCCAGTTTTGTCATTCATCTGCATAGAATAAACATAATTAAATTTATTCTTAGCAGATGCAACCAGCAAATGTCAGCCACGACAATTCTACTGCTCGATTATGAGAAAGAAAACATGGAGATTATAGTAAAACTAGAAGCTGTTGTTTTAAAGGGAAAAGATAATAAGTAAAACAAAACATTTTACAAGACAGTGACACCCCGCTATAAATAGGCTTAGTTATACGAGGAACATTACCACCTTTAGTGAATACCTGCCCGCTAAGGGGGACCACTCAAAGGTTGTGACGTTTTCAGCATTGCGAGCAGGGCCGAATGTGGGTAAAATTACGTCAGCCGACTATAGCTAACATAGCAGGAGACGTCATACGCTTGAGGTGCTTTTATGAAAATCCTCTCAGCACTTCGGCTTGTAATATAAGTGACAGTGACAAAGAATATACCTTGCGTCACGAATACTGGTCACCGAAAACCGAATAATAAAGCCGTAATAACAGAATTTCCTGTGTGTTACCGGGGCTTCATTATAAGGGAAGTTAAGAATAGTGACATTGTCACCTTCCAGGCATGCCGTAAGAGGAGACTAAGGAGGTTGTTCGATGGCTTGACAAGCTGTCATTGTAAAAAACATTGTTATGGAAACAGAGCCATGGACTTTAGAAGCAGTGATCTCTGCAATACGTGTCATTTTGACACGCAAGGTTTCTGTTTTTGAGATTGTGGTTCTGCCCTATGTGCCGTCTTCGGCTCGAAATGGCAATAGATAGATAGAATAACAGAATATTTGCACACTTCAAAAGCTTGTTGTATGTCGACATTCCATGAAATGAACACAAGAGAATATCTGCTTTGTTCTAACTACACCTATTGGCGTATGCTAAACGTGAAATAAGTTGTCATGTTGTAGATAATCACCTTCCTATTACGTGAACTACAACTACCTTGGACATACTATAACCAGTGATGGAAAATGTACAACTGAAATAAACAAAAGAATAGGAATGGCAAAAAGCAATTTTAATGTTATGAAGAACATACTAACATCAAAACAAATAACACCAGGGCTAAAACTAAGAATAACAAAATGTTACATCTTCTCAATATTCCTATATGGTGTAGAAACATGGACATTAGACAAGAAAACAGAACAGAGAATTGAAGCCTTTGAAATGTGGATATATAGAAGAATATGTAGAATTGGATGGAAGGAAAAGATAAAAAACAATGAAGTCTTAAAACAACTAAAAATGAAAAGAGAACTACTAAGCACGATTCAAACAAGACAAATGCGATTTTTGAGCCATGTTAAAAGACACAACCGCATACTAAAAGTAATCCTGAAGGGGAAAATACAAGGTAAAAGAGACAGAGGCAGACCAAGACTAATATGGACGAGTAACATCAAAAGATGGACAAATCAGCCTATGACAACCTGCACCATCAAAGCAAGAGACAGAGCAGAATGGCGCTCCATGGTAGCCAACCTTCGTTGCGGAGACGGCACTCGATGATGATGATCACGTGAAAGTGTCGATGTTAAAAAGTAAATATTATATATACATATATATAATATGTGGTCATGCTAAAAGACAAAACAGACTACTAAAAGTAATCTTGGAGGGGAAAATACAAGGTAAAAGAGACAGAGGCGCAGACCAAGACTAACATGAGCGAGTAACATCAAAAGATGGACAAGTCAGCTTATGACAATGTGTACCATCAAAGCAAGAGACAGAGCAGAATGGCGCTCCATGGTACCCGACCATCGTTGCGGAGATGGCACTCGATGATGATGATGATGATGATGATGATGAAAGTGTCGATGCACAATGATCAAGAAAGAACTATGTCTCTCTGGAGTTTCAAAAATTCACGAAACCTTCAAGAACTAGCACACCAACATGCCAGATGGAGGGTAATGACATCTGTTCTGTGTGAGTTTATTTAGCCCGAAGGCAACATGAAAATAGTTATACTAATGATTTCAATAACAATTTAGATAAGCTGTCAATATAGTATTTACCAAACTCTCTCAAATATCAATTTCCCATAAGTCATATTTAGTGCTATCAGGTATTTTAGTTATGCTAAGGTATAACACTTATGCGAAATACATGATGATGTTAGATGTATTATTATTTGTACGGATTTGAAATATGTTTTGTTTCCGTTCCACTCGAAGGCCTTTCGGTTGAAACGTCGGTTCTTTATTTAGCCATCTTGTCCTCAGAGCTCAAACAACTTAGCTGTTGTCTTTTAATGCATTTGTAACTGAGAAACAAGATGACCACACACAAATCTATTATTATAATAACAGTACATTAATAATAGCGCGCTTCGTGAATTCGTGCTTCATCTCAATCATTTTTTAACATGAATGTATTTCTGAAATTTGTCTTTCTTTATAAGATCTGAGACTTGAAGATCCTCTGTTTTCAGTTAAATGCGTTCCATAATTGCAACCCCTTCTTCGATTGTTAATAATATCAATATTTTAAACAAAAAGTAAAAAATTTCACGTAATCTGCTAGAACTAAAAAAAAATATTGATTCTGTCGTTTTGAAGAAGTGTAATGTTTCTTTTATTCCATTAACCTGCACAAAATAGTTACGTTTGCGTCTGTTCTGCGCATGCTCTGATTCCGGCGCCATTGTTTTGATGTTCCGGTTCATCCCGTGCAGGGATACTTGCCACGTTTACAGAAACGATGAACAAGTAGACGCCACAATAACGTCAGCAAAATCGTTATAATAAACATGCCACATGTGTAAAACGGTAACACAGAAATATAAGGGGGTTAAAGAATAAACTCTGAGATATAAATTGACTAGGCTTCAATGAAGGATGAGAGTGAGTCTCCATGTTGATCTCTGCGTCACTATGTGGGAAAATATAGTATAGCCCTGCACATTTTCATACATACATTTATCAGAGAGGGAATCGTGGTGGTAGGGTTACAAACCATAGTTTGCAATCAGTACACCTCTTAATAGAATTAATGAGTTAATAGTTATAACCAGTCTGACCAAGTCCATCAAGTTGTTCTTGTTAGTAAGCTATTGTATTGCAGTTAGAATATAATATTTAGTCTCCTGGTTTAGTCTGGTATTGATTGAGAATATCGATAACATTTAATAGGTTTATGTGGATCGTGACGACTTAGGTAGGAATATATAATTCAGGATCCACTAACCAGTCCAACCAATAGTGGTTTCCAGTTGGACAGACTGTAGCTCAAGGAAATTATCATGGCAGGCTCGCAGATTTATAGAACTAGACGCTAATATTGGTGAAAATACAATCTTAATAGGTAACTATACAAGTTAGAAATATGTGCATAAAAAATGCTGATCAACTAGCAGCACATCAGACACGGCTGAGAAGAGAGAATAATGATGAATACGACAACATCATTTGAACAAATAAACCAATAGTCAAAATAATTCATAAAAAACAAGGGAAAGTCATTAATTTCAAGACATGGTGACGAATGTCGCTTAAAAGAATATGCTATAGAGTAAAACAACAGAACGAACAAATCTACAGACATAGGAAACGAATTTTGGCTGGTCGAATTTCAATTCCTGATGTGGTCATGCTTTCCAGACCAATGCTATTTAGAGATTCACCTGACATGTTAAAATTTCCATCAAAACCCTTCTGTTTACTGAGAACGCAGAGAGGACTGACATGATACTGACCACATGTCCCAAAGTTATAATTTAGTTATCAGTAAAACTGTATTCTCCATACACCACGAGGCACGCCGCGCGTCTTTAGTGTGTGTGTGCTTTTTTTTTTCGCGCGTCTTTAGTGTGTGTGTGCTTTTTTTTTTTTTTAACCTTCTCAAATGCTTCACGTCTGGACGTATAAATGTGAATCTTTGACAAAAGGTCAACTGATAACAAAATCATTGGAGGTCACAGAAATGTAGTTTTACACTAGAGTGTTGAGAATAAAAAGGAGAGATAAAAAGAGCAGTGAGGATATTCTGAAAGAAATCAAAGCAAGAAGAGAGCTAATTTCCAACATCAGGATGAAACAATCATCTTTTGTTGGTCGTGTTATGAGAATAGACAACTAGAACATTTGGTCAGAACCTGAAACATGAAGGGAAGACGAGATGAGGAAAATAGAGAGAAAAGAGATAAGACAGTTAAATGGAATGATTTGGTGGAAAATATTTTTTTTTAAAATGTAATAAAAGGCTGAAGAGGTGGAAAGTTGTAAAGATATATGATCACCTACGCTAGCAGGCGTGATGATAATAGCACCAAGCACGTAGTTCCTTCCATGTCGATGGTTCCCGGAATCACATTGAGCTAGAGTACATCATAAAATGAGGGATTATGAACAAAGTAGTTCCCATTTAGAATCATAAAATGAGGGATTATGAACAAAGTAGTTCCCATTTAGAATCATAAAATGAGGGATTATGAACAAAGTAGTTCCCATTTAGAATCATAAAATGAGGGATTATGAACAAAGTAGTTCCCATTTAGAATCATAAAATGAGGGATTATGAACAAAGTAGTTCCCATTTAGAATCATAAAATGAGGGATTATGAACAAAGTAGTTCCCATTTAGAATCATAAAATGAGGGATTATGAACAAAATAGTTCCCATTTAGAATCATAAAATGAGGGATTATGAACAAAGTAGTTCCCATTTAGAATCATAAAATGAGGGCTCATAAATCGAAACATACTCTACAACAGAAAAGTGCTTCACATGGCGAGATTCGTATGAAGTGCGGACTCTGAGACTTTGAAGAACGTTCCAGAAAATGATGGGGCAGTTCACAATTAACTACAAACACAAGTGGGAAAGGGAGGCCTAGTTGGGAAAACCACCAAACTGGGCTACCGACGTTCGGACAACCCGTGTTCGACTCCCGCTGGAAGCAGTGTGAATTTTACTCTTGGTTTTGAAAAAAATACTCCCGTGGTCGACCCAGCCGGTGGCAGAAATTGGTACCAGAGTAGTACTCTTGGAAGATTAGGAATGCCGTCTCGCATCGTGATTTTTGATGCTTGAAGCGACACTTTCCAGAAGTCTCCGAACACTTCTGGCCGAGCACAAATTGGTGAAAACTCGCGTGCTAAGACGCCGATTTTAGTCTCGTACTTTACCTTTACCTTACAAGTGGGAAGATTGCCACCCCACATTCTGGCTTGCATTCCTAAAGAAAGCAACATTACATTATACTAAAACCAGTGTCCAACCTTCTGTCCGTTAGGGTCTAGGAGACACCAAGCTTCCTCTGACACATAGTTTGTATTATTGTTTCCTTCCTTGGGTGTACAACAATGCAAATGTTAGGCTGCCGTTTTATTTTTTATTTTCTTGGCAACCCATAGTATGTACTACTGATAACATATGGATGTGAAAGTTGGAAATCCACCAAAACTTTAGATAGGAAATTAAATGCCTTTGACAACAAAAGTTTCCGTAGATCTCAAACATAAGCTGGAAAGAATACATTTCAAAGGAACAGATAAGAGTAGAATCAAAACAAGCATATTTGTTTAGCTTTATAAGAAAAAGACGTTGAAGATACATCGGTAATGTTGTGAGGATGAATGAAGAAAGTCTTCCCTGTAATGTATTCATGTGGAAACCATCTGGTATAAGAAAACATGGCGGACAAAGAGAATCGCCATGCAGAACAATTAATAGGGAAGGCTCAATCCTGGGACTAAGAAACAACCAAGAAATGCAAGAAATAGCGGCAGATCGTCAGTCGTGGAGAACTATGACTTCCGCTCTATGTGCCGTGCCGTCTTCGGCTCGACAGGAAAATGAATTAATGAGAATAGTATGTTCTCATATATATGTAGATACTGAAAACATGGAATAAAATACGAACAAATGAAGGCCTATTATACATGTTCATCAATGAAACTCTTGTGCAAACCAAATGGAAAAGAAAAAAAAATGGGGTTAGTCGGCAGGTAAAAAGGAACAATTAACTGAAAGGTAACCTTGAACAAATGGGTTGACCGATTAGTGAGAATCTGGTAGCGGATCCCAAAACAGAATGGAGGATGCAACCACGAATACCCCGATAAAAATGTTGATATCTCTACCTGCAATACAGCCCAAATATATCGTGATTTATATCTAAGTCAAAGAGGCTTTCCTTTTCCCCCATATATTATTCTATGATACGTGCTACAATTATCAACGTTTTGCAGTTTATAATTATTTCGGAATGTAGTTATTTATCTCAAGCTTGTGCGTGTCTCTGTGTTGTTCGCTGTTCCAGATAAAGTCTTTATTCGGCCAGAATGTCAAGTTAGTTTCGTTTCATTTAACAATAATGCAAAAGTTGCAGTATTATCATTTTATATTTTCGTATCACCCTTTTCAACAGCTTCATATTTTGTGCCTGTCCTCTTAATAATGTAGACTGCTTTCGGTGTCTTCACAGACGTGAACTCATTGGGCGTGCAATCATTGTTTGTCAATAGTTCGGTCATATAATAGTTTTTTTTTGGTTGTGAGTTGTTTTGTTTAGCAGCTTCCCTCATGATTGATTCTGCCAATATTGGATTAGCACGTCAATAAGATATATTTGTATAGTCGGATCTAGTTCTCTTTCTCTTGTGATTTTTTATTCCCTGATTTTAACATAATTTCTTCCACGAATGCTTCTGTACCATTTCTTAATTTTGCTATATTTTACACGACCAGTCGCTACTATCCCTGCCACTCATAGAGAACAATCTCAGACACTTTTTTATCTTTCAGTTCTGCATCTGTTCTTATGTCTGTTTGCGCCCTGCTCTGTAAACAAAGCATTTTTTGAGAGTGCAAGTCCAGTTTCTCTTTCCAGTTTTTCTGATTGGAGTTTAACATGTTGTAAAGTGTTAGAATTGGTAAATTTTTCCTGCGATTTAATGTTCATTGTTGGGCAAGGCAGTACATATGAAAGATGCTTAAGCGAATCATAGGAGAAAGAGGTATGTTTTACAGGACTCACAAAAAAATGACAAATAAACAACAATAGAAAAAAAACAAAGAATAATATAAGGTCCGAAGCAGGATCGAACCCGTATTCCTTGGCACTGCGCAGCAGCGCAAGCGCAAATCCGTTTAGTGGAACATCAGGTTGGCTTTAACGCAGAAACCTGCATTTGAGAGCTGAAATTAATCAGTCCCCAAATGAAAATCCTGCAGCGGTCGAGAGAACATGAACCGCATTCCACCATCTTGGAACCGGAATTGGAAGCGTATTGTCAACACTCTTGTTTATTACTTATATTGACCAAAAAAATAAGGATGTCATATCGCCACTCTTGCATATCACTAGAATTAACAAAATATTAAGGATCCAAGCACAACGTGAAGATATAAATGAACTACCTTTTGCTAATAATCAGGCCTAATAGTTTTCAAAGAAACAGAACTTCAACACCTGATGTCCTTGAATAAAGAATATAAAATGTAGAACTTGAATATAAGAACTGAAAAATAAACAGAAGTCATGTCAATTGAAAAAAAGAAGACATCAAACATAGCTATAGGACATCAAGTTATAAAAGAAGTAACAAACTTTAAACACCTGGGAACAAAAAAAAAAACTCTGAAAAATGTAAAATCGATAAAGACATAGATATTCGATGCAACAAGGCAAACCGAATATTGGGTCAGCTATTCTATATATTTGTGACTGTTAAAGGAGGTGATATTTATTTGACTTTATATTACTTTTGTTATATTTGTTGGAGCCAGAGCACAGCACATCGATCACAACGTAGTCAACAAAATCATCACAGACTATTTTCATAAAACATAATCATAATCAAGTTTATTGAACTTTATCTTGGCACGTGATACATAATAGTGGCTGCACTTCTCTTAGAATTAATGTTATTTAATTCTGGACATCTCAGAGGCTATCGCCGGTTGATATGATTTGTCCACAAGTGCTTATCTTTGTACGACATGTAACATTCCATCTCTCCATCAACTTACTTACGACTTCTTATAGGAAATATGAAGCACAACTTGGAAACACTCTCAAAACACTTTCACAGCAACTAAATGTTCATATGTTCTAATTCACTTGTTCTGGTTCTGTTTACTGCTCAACTAATTTCTTAAGTCACTGATATCTTTACTACTCTCTAGTCTGTTCCTTAATAACTTCTCAACTACCTAAAACTACAAACTTGAAGATTCCTAACTACTCTTCCTGACTTGCGGGCCTAACTAAAACTCCTAACTACTAACTCACAGAATGGCATTCCTAAATCTTCCTCAATTCCTGACTTTCGGGCCTATCTAATTGCCTTCGGCTGTTCGGCCGAAACCGGACTAAGCTTACTAGTCTACATTTCTGCTCTCAATTCCTGACTTAAACTTCTCAAAACCTATCGTGTCGAAGGTTGAATACTCCCACCTAACTTTTCGCGTGGAATATCTGCAGCTACTGAATTTGTCGCAATTGTCGCGAAGTTACAATTTGCAACCTCTTGAGCCAATCAATTGGCATCATTCTGACCCTGCTGTTGAACTATGTCTAAGACTTTTCAATAACAAGTTGTTTTCGTGACTTCACTATAACCTAACCTCTGGTCAGTTTTGACCTCCCCTGAGTTTCAAAATAATGTTTCTTTCATGACTTTGACCTGTCCTGGTAGTTGTTTGTCAACCTAATTACCGAACGATCAAGCCATGCACTTATCCCCACTTCCACAACTTGGAAAATTTTCATTCCCTAAACTTATTATGTCCAGTGCTATTCTGCACCTTTCCTTCCTTAGTCCTCGTGGGTTGTCCACCACCCGCTATGAACTTTCCATGAGCATAACTTGTTATTCTGTCACTAACACTGATGACCGTTAATATATGTTACTGTCATAGTTTATTGAGAAGTGGGTACCGGCTAAGTTACCTGTCCCATACTTTCATTCACCTTTCCTGTTACAGTGACCAGACAAGACAGAATCAGAAATTATATTATGAAAGAGAGAGTAGGCATTGAACCAATCATAAGCTACATACAGAAACAACATATAAACAGGTTTACCCAGCTAGACAGAATGCCGTGTGATTCCTTACCAAATAAAGCTTATACTAAAAGAGGCAAAGGGTGAAGAACAAGAGGCACACCCAGAGTGAGATGAACAGACAACATCAAAGAAACGCTAGAACAACCTCAATTGACAATGAGTGAACCCGTCAAAATGGCGAGAACCAGAACGATGTATTTCTCTCTACACCCGAACGGGTACAAGAGGAAGTGAAGAAAGAAAAAGAAAGTTTCATCAGAATTATCACACGGTGTAATTCGGTTTGTTGAATTTACTTTAGTGCTAGAGTTTGAGTAACCACGTTGTAGCAATTTCTTCTCCATTTAAATATTGCAGTTTATTCTACGGTAATATGCTAAATGCTGAACATGTTATTTTTGCTGTTGGCGTTAATGTCATTTCCGCTAATGCTATTGACCCAGCTTTAGAACTGGCTCCTTCAGTTATAAGAAGTGAATTCATTGCCTAGACCAGGATACGAGCTCGGCATAACATTTCAAGGCCAATTAGCTGTTAGCAAACATTGATGGACGAATTGTGGCTAACGTTTTGTTTTGCTTCAATATTACAGCTGCTGCCATGGCATGGAATGAGTAAGCGTACATTTTTGTTTTGTTTTATTTACACACTCACTTAGTGTTTGTCAACATAAATAGTGGCATATTTTTATCTTTTTTTTTTGTATGGACGTGGGCGCCACGGTATGACAGCGGTTAGTGAACTCATCTACTCTGGATTAAGAAGTTCACCGGCTTCTATGTTCACCAGCAGCGGCGGATATCCAGAGGAAGCAGCGTAGACCACGACTTCTCTAATTATTTTGTTACAATATATAACACAATCACATTCCAAGTCAAGGAGTTAAATGTTAGTGTACAAGCACGTTTCCCTAGCATTGCCGTCATCTAACTCAAGTAATTCGAGCCGCTACTAATAAATAGGCCTGAATGTCTAAGGAGATCAAATCTACTGCACATCGACATCTATCAACTTTATGTTATGTTTGAGAACCATGTTATGCTATTTCAATAAAAGCTATTTGGTTGTCATGACAAAAGTGGTTCAACTAATAACATGGCGTGTTCCTCTCTTTAATGGAACGTATTGAAATATAGACCGACAGGATGCCAGATTCACTAATACCTCATTAAATAACTATGCTGCGTCTTTATAAAAAAAAATACTTGAACAGAACTGAAACAAATGTTAATTAGCAGCAAACGAATTTTATCATAACTTACAATGCAAATAGCATAGATTAAAAAAATATTATGACGCAATTAGATAATTTAGAACAATAATTAAAGAAACTATTTTACATAGCGTAAATTGCGTGGTAATCTTGATGTTGCAAATTGCCAGGTCAATGTCAACCTAAAAGTTCGGTCTCGCTTCCTAGCTTCCTCGAGTTTCGAACCCACCGCCGATGTCACGTAGCCTCAAATAACAAACGATTTGCTTTTCTGTAAAGAAGCAAGATACTGCCTGTCGACCGCATTATATTTGTTAAAACAATGTTTGCTGTACACTACGAAGTGACACGGACGGTGTTCTTTTTTCTTCTTTAAAAAAAAAAAAATCGAAATGAATAAATAGCATTATGTTATCACTGAGTTGCTCGATTACAATAAAAGCTCATTTAATTAAAAAAGATGTACTGGTTTGTGTCATATTTATAGAAGTAAATAGTAATCAAGTGGTTAGTGCTTTCCTCTTTTGGACCAGCTATATCGTGTTTAATTACAAAATGTGACGATTTTTTTTATCAGATTGAAATGCGTTTCACATGCACCCACACTCTGACGGTGAATACCAACGATTTATTCCTTGCAAGTAAAGTGGCCTGACAACAGACATGAATGTGGCGATGGTCATTGAAAAGATTGCAAGTAAAGTGGCCTGACAACACATATAAATGTAGCGATGGTCATTGAAAAGATTGCAAGTAAAGTGGCCTGACAACACACATGAATGTGGCGATGGTCATTGAAAAGATTGCAAGTAAAGTGGCTTGACAACACACATAAATGTGGCGATGGTCATTGAAAAGATTGCAAGTAAAGTGGCTTGACAACACACATAAATGTGGCGATGGTCATTGAAAAGATTGCAAGTAAAGTGGCTTGACAACACACATAAATGTGGCGATGGCCATTGAAAAGATTGCAAGTAAAGTGGCTTGACAACACGCATAAATGTGGCGATGGTCATTGAAAAGATTGCAAGTAAAGTGGCCTGACAACACACATAAATGTGGCGATGGTCATTGAAAAGATTGCAAGTAAAGTGGCTTGACAACACACACAAACGTAGCGATGGTCATTGAAAAGATTGCAAGCAAAGTGGCCTGACAACAAACAAATGTGGCGATGGTCATTGAAAAGATTGCAAGCAAAGTGGCCTGACAACATACAAATGTGGCGATGGTCATTGAAAAAACAAATTGAGAAATGAATGCATTCCCCCAGCGTCACAAGGCGTGACATGAATCTCCAAAATTGAATAACGCTGAAACGTTGGAAAGGTGTGGACTATTAAGGGTTTCGGGAGGGTGCAGGGTGTAAGCTTTTGAGACAATTTAAGGTAGTCCCACAGCAATTGATAACGAAGTGGCTTCACTTTGTTAAAACCTCAGATTCATAAAGTGCGACGGCCCTTTCTCGTGTCTTTCCTTCCTAGAGAATATCTGTGATACTCATTTCAAGAGGTTGGGTGGATCCCGAGAGCCTGACAGGTGTGAAAACAAATTATACCTAAACTGGGATTTGAACCGCAGACTTTTATGTCGACAGGCAAGTAAAGAGAAAATGTGGTGGTCGATCTAGTTATCATTTACCAGTTTTCATAAAATACTTTTCTCCCGTCAAATCGTGATTTGGAAGTTTCGGTTGAAAAATTGTCTTCAGTAGTTTCCTCATTATAATATTTTGCATCATTAGTGTTAGTTTCCTCGTTATAATCTATTGCAATATTAGTATATTAGTATTTTTTTTTAAGTAGTCACGCCAAGTGGCGTATATTAAATATGCTGTTAGTGACCATAAACTTTACAGACCTTCGGCACATGATTTTTGGGATACTGTGATCGGTATTACCCCGTGCAGCTTTACTTTCCCAGAAAAAAATCCGGTACTCGATAAAGGCTGGGTGAAATCGGAAGTCGTCGGTTGGGATCGAACCCTACCTCTTGTCCTTTGTAGTCCGGTTCAATATTAGTATTAGTTCCCTCGTTATCATCATCGTGATCAAGTACCGAGCCTGCTGGCGTAGGTGATCATGTCTCTCCACAACTTTCGACCACAACAGATATTTATCATTTCTGTTATTGACCTTCTGCCAAAACATTCACTTAAGCTGTCTGGTAAATTTTATCTTTGCTTCCCTCTATCTCTTCATCCTTCAATTTTTCCAGTTGTTACAATATATTCCAGCTGTTCTCTTCTCATTACATGGCCAAAAAAATGGTGATTGTTTCTTCCTAATATTGGACATTAGCTCTCTTTTTTGCTTTGGCCTCTTTCAGAACGTTTTCATTACTCTTCTTAGCTGTCCATGGTATTCTCAACATTCTTCTGAAACCACATTTCTACAAACTCCAGTGATTTTATCTGTTGTCCTATTGTCCATGATTCACAAGCGGATTCTAAATAACATTTAAGAACTCTTTCTCTTGTTTCTATTGTCAAAAATCGATTGCATTGTATCCTCCCTATTTTTTGGAAAGCTGTTTTTGCCTGAGCCATTCTGCATCTCACCTCTGTTGTACACCTACCATCTGAGGTTAACATTGTTCCCAGATATTTAAATTCATTTACCTGTTTTAATATTGTTCCACTTGTTTTTATTTTGCACTGAGGTGATGTCTTTTTCTTTGTTGTTACCATTACTTCTGTCTTTTTGCAATTAAGGCTGAGTCCTTTATTTTTGCTTTCTTTCACTATAATGTCCAACATTACTTGTAACTCATTTTCACTATTAGCGATTAAGACTGTATCATCAGCATACCTTAGATTATTCATATTATGACCTCCGATTGTTATTCCAGGCATGCCCCTTATGGATCTTAAAATAATCTCACTATAAATATTTAACAAAGCTGGTGACAGCACACAACCTTGCCTAACTCCCAGTTTTATTTGTTGAAACATTCCCAATTGGTTTCCAGCTCTTATGGCCGCTGTTTGTTGCCAGTACATGTTCTTTACTATTCTTAGATCTTTGCTGTCTACGTTTATGCTTTCTAAAATTGTGATTATCTCTTGGTGCTTTACTTTGTCAAATGCTTTGGTATAATCTATGAAACATAGGTATAGATCTGTTTTCACCTCCATGGCTCTTTCTACTAAAGATCGTATTATGTATATGGCATTGTTCGTTCCTTTATCTCTAACAAAACTACACTGTTCATCACTAATTTCTGGACTGATTTTGTTTCGCACTCTTCGCATGATTCTTCTTAGTAATATTTTAGTCATGTGACTCATAAGGCTTATTGTGCGATGATCATCGCATTCAATCGCACCAAATTTCTTTGGTAGGGCTATGAATATTGATTTCAGCAGGTCGTCTGGTATATATTCGCTGTTGTAGATATCATTCAATATTTTTGTTATTATTTCTATTCCAAAATCACCCATGGCTTCAATCTCTTCTTTAGTTATATTATCTGGTCCAGGAGCTTTTCCTGCTTTCATATTGCGCAAGGCGCCTTCCACTTCTTTTTTGTGTCTTTCTGGTCCTTCTCCATTATCCTCAATATTTACATAATAATGATTCCACTGGCATGGGCGGTTGAGCAGTTATGGATTTTAATTCGTTTACAATAATACCAGGGCCTTCCATAACTATTATTAGAATCTATTGCATCGTAAGCATTAGTTTCATCATTATAATCTAATAATAAGTATTTTTAAAATTAGAATCTATTGTAAGTATTATTTTTCTCACTATAATCTATAACATTATTAGTATTAGTTTTCTCAATGACATCAACGATTTAGACATTTGATTTACTTTCAGTTTTGTGACATTTCCATTTTATAAATTGAACTTCACACAGACGTTCATGTCGTGGGCAGCATCATTACCAGACACAAGCTCTGATGGAATTGTTGGATAGCAACTGTGTCTGTTTAAAGGTTGGAAGGATAAAATGCCCTTGATGTATAATTTGTAAATGTAAATAGTAATTGTGCTTTGTCCGATCGACAGTTTTTAAATATATTCGGCTATAAATGGGTACCCGAGCTTTTTTTCCTGATAACGAAAGATGGTGATGATTTAGTATTGATCACATTTATCCACAAAAATAGTGCGGATGGCTATAAATAAATGACCATTATCATCACATTCTTGTCACTCTGTGCACCTTGGCCAGGGTCGCTTCTTTTCTCTTCTTTTCCTCATGCGACATTTTAAGTAGGGAGGTCAAAAAGTAATGCACACCAATTTTTTTCTCGGAAACTATTCGGGCAAAATGTGTGAAATTTTCACAGATTGTAGCTGAACATCCCCTTTACACTACCTATTTTTCAACATAATCTCCGTCCAAGCGTATTGCCTTACGCCAACGCGAAACTAGGTCATGAATGCCTCGTTTGTACCAAGTTTTGTCCTGCTCGCGTAGCCATTTTTTAACTGCACAGATCACATCCTCATCATTGTCAAAGTGTGTCCCACGCAGGAATTTTTTGAGTGGTCCAAACAGATGGAAATCTGAGGGAGCCAGATCAGGGCTGTAAGGAGGATGGGGCAGTACAGTCCAACCAAATTTGTTGATTGCTTCCCGTGTTACCAGACTTGTGTGAGGGCGTGCATTGTCATGTTGAAGCAACAAATCTGCAGATGGCTTATTAGGCCGAACTCTGTGGAACCGATTTTTGAGTTTTGTCAGTGTATTGATGTAAGCTGTCGAGTTGATTGTCTCACCTCTTATCATTACATCAACAAGAATCACACCATCAATGTTCCAGAAGACAGTGATCATCACCTTTCCGGCTGATGGAGATGTTTTGAATTTTTTTCTTTTTGGTGACTGCGGATGATGCCATTCCATTGACTGCATTTTTGTTTCAGGCTCATAATAATGTGCCCACGTTTCGTCACCGGTAACAATTTTTGACAAAAACATTTCTCCTTCAACACCGAAATGCTCCAACAATTCAGAACAGAATGTTTTCCTTTGAACTCTGTGATCATTTGTTAGGCACCGAGGAACCCATCGAGCGCAAATTTTTGAATATCCGAGAGTTTTAAAAATTGCGATTGCACTTCCCTTGCTGACTGTAAGCTGCAATGCCAATTGCTGACTAGTGATACGCCTATCCTTACGAATAATGGCATCAGCCCGGTTTAACATGTCTGTGCTGGTAGCCGAGGCAACACGTCCAGAACGCGGTAAATCATGCAGCTCCACTCGTACACTTTCTGCAGCTTTAATTCTCTGAACCCAGCGACTAACTGTGCTCCTATCGATTGCAGAACATTTGTACACTGCACATAGTCGTTTATGAATGTTTGCCACAGTTTCTTTTTTCCGCAACCAGAAATTCTATGACAATTCGCTGTTTGTAACGGACATTGTTGACAAGCTCCATTTTAACGGTTCATAGATTGCGTAATCTTTATCAGAATGCTGTGCAATTTGGTACACATAATTGGAACATGTCATATTCCAAGTGTGCAAAATTTCATATTCCTATCTTTATTATTAGCCGAGAAAAAAATTGGTGTGCATTACTTTTTGACCTCCCCTCATATTATGGTCAACTTTTCTTTCACATTTTGAGGGTGCGAAAGTTGATGTGTATGTTTGCATATGTGTCTGTGTGAAAGTGAAAGATGGGGAAAGAGAAAAAAAGAAAGGAAACATGTAAAAGTTTTTTAAAAATATGTATGAATGCAATGCACGTTCATAATGACTTCTGGTGAAAGTTTGTTATTTCGAGTAAATTGTGTCGTAATTATTGATATGAGGCAATAACTAATCCACACAAACATAGATAGTAAATTTACTAAAAACGTGTACTAATATATTTATTTTCAACTCAAGAGAGAGACACACATTACACACAAAAGCCTGATAATAGTAGTAGATAAGTAGTAGTAGAGAGATAACTCTCGATACTGGCGCAACTTTTAACGTGTGAAACTAGTCGTATATCAACAATTACATTTTACAAATATAGTGTTGAAGGAATATCATAGAATTAGAAAGAACAGTAATTGGCAAAACATTCTAGTTAAGTCTGTCTGTCTATTAGACTGTTATGAACCTACCTTTTTATTAACTAATTAATTACTTGTGAATTTAAATTCTTGTTTCTAGTCTTGGTTCTCTTAGATTGTTTCTTTGTTTGTGCGTCATATTTATGAGGGTTTTTTTAGTAGTCGTGCTTATAGGGCGTAGGATGTAAATCACATGAGGGTAGAATAGGAATTATTCGTTGGCGCTATTGCCCCATCAGATAATTTATTCGTCCCTTGATACACACACTGCGGTTAACTCAGAGAAGTCTGTACCTGACTGCCAATGTGTATCACTGTAGTTTCTGCTACCACTTCTGTGGCAATTACAAAAATATTTTAAAAAGTAAAGTGCCCCGTCACGCCAAGTGACGTACAGGGTGAATATGGTGTTAGTGACCATAATTTTTCAGACCTTCGACACATGGTTTTTGGAGTAATGTGGTCGGAATTACGTCAGTGCCACTTTACTTTCCCAGAAAAAAAAGTATGGTACCCATTTAAGACTGGGTGAATCCGGAAGTCGTCCTTTGTAGTCTAGTTCACTAACCACTTAGCTGCCAGGAATAATGGAGGAAAATGCACTAAAATTATCAAAATGTACAGTGATGTACTAGTGTGTACAGTGATGTACTAGTAATCAACGTCATTACTCCGACATATGTGATTGTTTTACCATGACCTTTTAAAAAAAATTATCTTCACGGAATTTATTCCATTTCTGGAGTCTGCTGGAGGCTACACTGAAGGGTGGGGAATGTACTCGTCATACCCAAGTAGAGACAACACGCGCAGGTCAATGTTTTAACATCATCTACTACAGAAACAAAGAGCAGATAAAAGCATCCGTTATCGACCCTATCGGGAATCAAAAACCCGGACCAACCTGGCTGGAACAGAATAGGTCAAATCCACTTGGCTTTTCATCATCATGTGCCATACCGGTTGGCGTAGGCGATCATGTCCTTCCACAATCTTCTAAACTTGACTTTTACCTGCTGTAAATCTACATACATTGTCAAGGAAGGTTACTAATTTTGCTTCTGAATCACACCATTGCCTCGTATGTTCCAAGAGAGTTTGTCTTTGCCACATCTCTTTGTTTTCATTAAAAAGTGGCATTTTAGTTTTAATCATATAAAGTGTACATCCTGGGTCTAGTGTCGTTTGCTTATTCTTAAATTGATATTTTATAGAAGTTGTTTCATTTTGCGACACCAAACACATAAAACTTAAACTATTTTAAATGTTGTAATTATAACAATTAACTATTTTATGTAAACTAAATGTTTGTGAATAATATTTTTTGTAGAATACAACTCACATATCAAAGATGGACAAATTCGAGAGTTTTGGGAGTGCAATATTTGGGTTTAAATCTGATTCTTTTCGTTTAAATGTAGCGCCAGCTAATAACTTTGAATACATAATAAATGATGTATGTATATGTTATTATCTTCATCGAAAGAAAATGAGAAAATCAACTAAACCATCGTGAGCCATGCAGCTCCTCACGTATGCCTGTCACAAAAAATGTCAATGTGCTCTCTGTGATCTTAACAAGAAGAACGGTATCTGACATATTTGTCCACAAAAAATCTACACGCTTAGTCATCCCCACTTTTCTGGACTTCTTTAATGTGCATACGATAACTGTGTCTGCAATAGTTAAAAAAAGAGCATAATGCCGTCGCACTGAGTGGTTTATAACAGCAGTTTAGTTGAGGCAAGCTTACTTTCAGCATTCCAGGACCCCTTCACCCACAGATAGAGAGTGTCCTAATGATTGTTTATCTGTGTTGATTTATGATCATATGTGCAGCCCATAAATGGTCTGTTTTGCAAGGTGTGGCTGTCTCGGTACATCACACATATCCTAGTTTGATTTTTTTTTTCTGGATAAACTCTTTATAGCGCTTCGTAGTATAGCTAGTTCTGTACTTAAATGTATAGTTTCTTCTTCTTCTCCTCCACAAACAGTCATGCCTTTAGTTGACTACTTTGTCAATGAGAAATAACATATATAGACATAGGACTGTAATATGATCTTGCTTGTAACTATATTTCCGAAATAGCTTCTTTACTAACCGTTATATATGCACGCATTGAGTTGAAAGACATTCTGAAAGAAAGATACATACACATAGTATAAAACCCATAAAAATGTGAGGAGACAAACGTCAGAGTTTTAAATACCATTACTTAACAGGGTAGTGTGTATTGTTCCCAAGTGTAGCCACTGATGCAACTGTTAAATAATGTCCTTTATCCAATGGCAAGGCTCATTCTGCAATTTTTTACTTCAGCCGACAGTTTAATGGACTTACAGTAAAAATGGAATGCAACGACTAGAAAGGATTAATTAATTATTGAATAGCCTGTTGCAAATCACCGTAGAACTCTTACTTTTCGACCTATGTCTACTAAATTGCAATATTTTAGCACTGCCTCGTATTAGAGGAACAAATCTGTGCGGTCTTGGAATAAGTAATGGGGTACAACGAGCTATACTTTCCTGGTTAAGCGTGTTTTACAGACTGTGGTTAGCCTACACAACTTCAGGATTTCCGTAATATTGCCTACCTACACATGTATGTGCCTTAACTGGGTACCGGATTTTTTTTCTGGGAAAGTAAAGCGGCACGGGCGTAATACCGGCCACATTACCCCAAAATAATGTGTCGAAGGTCTATAAAAATGCTGGGCACTAACACCATATTCCATATACGCCACCTGGCCTGACGGGGCTCTTTACTTTTTTACTTATATATGTTGGTCTTCCTCTGGTTATGTTTATTCTCATGAGATGGTTGAACCATTTATTAAACCGATTAATTTTTTTTTTATTTGTGTTTTTTAAAAATATAAATCGTGTGTGTCATTCCTTCTCTTCTAGTGCCAGTAATATGTGTTTGTTTAAAAGAGCAGATATAACGTTGGTATAATTAATTTAGTTAACTATAAATCATACAGAATTTCTCTGTTTTTAAAAATGAGAGAATTACACTCCAGACAACCCGAAGGTAATCCCTATTATTTTTTACAAAGTTAACGAAGGATGTTTGTGCAATCTGCTAGTTCGTGTAACTAGTTCTTCACTTCTTCTTCTTCTTTCCTTCCTCATCTGCCTTTCAGCGTCGCGGGGAGATATAATTTGCGGTCTTTTGCTCTTCTGTTCGCCTCTACTGCTGTTATGTTTCCTAGTGCTTCTAATATTCCATCGACCCATCTTTTTCGTGGTCGACCCTTGGGTCTGGTGTTCTCACAACGTTTGTTGAATGCTCGTTGTGTTGTGTTTTGTTCTTTCTGCCTTGTCACGTGGCCAAACCATTTTATCTGTTGTTTCCTTATATATTCTATGGCGGGGGCGATTCCTAGCTTTTTTCTCAGTTCTTTATTTCTGATCTTATCTCTCAGACTGTTTCCTGACATTCGTCTAACACATTTCATCTCTGTAGAGGTTGTTTTTTCTTATTGTTCTTGCATCTAGGGTCCAGGTCTGGCATTGGTAGCTCAACGTTGGGATGAAGATTGTATTGTATAGTGCTCGTTTTGCCTCCAGAGTTATTTCCTTGTGGGACAATAGTGGTCATAACTGTCCAATGATTTGACAAGTTCTTCACTGAAACTCCATTATCAATCTACTACGACGATATCGTGTGCCGTCTCTGATTTAGATATCCTTATCCAAAGTATGCTATCAGTACACCTCAACGGTTGCCGTGTGCAGTGTAACCATTACTATTACAACTTCCTATCAGTGACGCTTATAGGCGTCAGATTGTGTTAAATTATTCTTTAATCTTAGAACTGTAACTCTACCTGTTTCAAGCTCTTTTTCTTCAGTAACTTCAAAAGTCTCCCTGCCCACAATTAATAGTACAGGTATAAAAAACAAACGTTCCGGAGTGCAGCACTGACGATGCCACAGTAAACCGCATGACAGAGCAATAAATAAAGTGTTCTCTGCCAGTCTGTGCTACCAGTTACTATAGCCTTAATCTAGGTTGACATTCAGCCGTTGGGCATTTGTCTGGCACACCGATTGTTAAACTATTAGTGATAAGGGGAAATTAAACATCGGAAAACGATCATAGACATAACGTGTAACTCATTGTAACGATGTTATCGCTATCAATTACTCGTGCCATGTAATACTAGAGTAGCGAATATTCTGCTGACATCACGTGCAATCTTATATACCCCTCCGTGCGCGGCCCCCCCAAATCTCGACACCCATCTGTGTAGTTTTTCTAATTTTATTTTTCTAATCTCGCGCGCAGACACAAATTGTTTAATTGAATGCCACCACTGGGGTATCAAATATGCAGCATATTATTTTATAATTATCCGGGGTCGAACGTTTTACATCCAGGCCAAGCTATTTTTGTGTGTCTCTCTTCATGTATCTGCTGCTGATTGTGAAGCTGGTAGTGTGCTCGTCTCTCGAAGGTTGGATGGAGTTCAGTAACTTAGTTTTTTGTTTCTTTTCTCAGGCTGAGACGACCATGAAAATTCAACAAACAAGCGCAGCCTTTCCCTCTCAGAACATAATTCAGAACATAATTCAGAACATAATTCAGAATATAATTCAGAACATAATTCAGAACATAATTCGGCATAGCATGTATCCTTACCTTTATATCGGAATGGGAAACACAAAACACAAGCTAGAAATGACTTGTATTATTTCATGCGTTACATTGACTATTTCTGGCCACACGTGTGTTTGTCAGAGTGTATTTGTGCATACGTTGATTTTTCATGCGTTGAGACTACACTAAGAAGTGATAACGACTGCGCAGCCTCACAGTCAGACCTCAACTAAATGTACAGGTGGTACGTATTTGTGCAACTACTTGTTACCAACAAGAGACTCTGGAGGCAGTAAAGTAATCCCGTAGGGTGGTGACGTGGACAAACTGTACTGAATCTATTTGTTTAGATTTATAACAAGGACATGGACGAACCATGTTATTCCTGTCCTGGTATCAGTTGTCTTCTGTTAGGAATTCCACATAGCCACTCCACCTCATGTCACAGCATCCTTCAAAGCGAGTTGACGCCGTTGGCTAATTCTTTTGACAAGGTCGACCTCCGTACATACCCTAATTCGCTGCACAGGGACGGTTGTAAATAATTTCAATCAACAAGAAAATGCACAAACACTTCGTCATTCCATTTCCTTATTAAAAAAACAACACATCAAAAACAAACAAAGAAATCGAAACGGTTTAAAGCGATAGCGCTAGGGAAAAGGTAGACATGTACAGCCATTCGCATTGTCGGTTATAACGTTAACCACTATTATTTGTTTTTAGTCTCAACTTTGGGAATTTGGTACCGTTTTTGGTGCGTAGTTTCTGAAACAGAAAAAACTAACACGTTGAGCACCTTCCACATACTAGGGACAGATATAGGGCCAGAGCGGAAGAGTATGAAGATATCAAGGGTCGGATAATGTTACATATTGCAGGTCTTAAATAAATTATTTAATGAACGTACACAGGCTAGAGTAATGTAGAAATCATACTACGGACGAAAGTGGTAGGGTGGAATAGAGAGATAGTGAGGGAGAGATAGTGAGAGAAAGCTATAGAAAAGATTGATTAAAAACATAAACGAGTAGCTTCTAAATTTCAGTAGATGTTTGTGCAGACTTTCCCTCAATGTCTTTGTAAATAAAGTATTTGTTTGCTAACTATAAAACACATTTCCCCAAATGTTAGTCACTTCTTACGGTTGATTTAGTTCACTTCATCCCCACCTCCCGTCGCGTGACACGAATGACAGGAACAGCCTGAGAGATTATAAATGGAAAAAAAGCTGAGAAAAAAGGTAGAAATAATTGCCGCCATATAGTATATAAAGAAATAATAGATAAAACATGTCGGCAACGTGATAAAACAAAAAGACCAAAAGACAACAGAACGAGCCTTTAATAAACGTTGCGAGAACACAAGACACAAGGGCCGTCAACGAAAAAGATGGATTAAACTTCTGCCATCATTTCAATAATACAAACCAGTTATCGGGAAACGAATGAGACTATCAACGACCGTACGGAGTTTGTGCAATGTGCTGAGATTTTTCTAGATTTGCAAACAATGACATACAGGCCAACAAATGCTGAGAAGCGATGCAAACAATAACATAAAGAGAGAATGCTTAACAGTGTAATTACGTCATGTCATAGCTTAACCAACAAGACTAAAACAACACTAACGATAATATGCAAATATTTTGCTACATCCATACATGTGAAGAACTATTGGTAAATATCACACACGATAGATTAAACTGACGAGAAAGTATTAACAACCAATAATATTTTAAAAAATCAAACTTTTTTTCACAAATTACATAAATATGTGTTGGTTTCTTCTCAGACAATGTGTTTCTAGTCTTTGTTGTCTTTCCGCAATCCGAAAATGTACTCTAACATTCTTGTCCAGGCTGATTCTAGAAACGAAACAAACACAAATCATAAACATGATTTGATCTAGCTATGAAATAATTTGTAATGCAACTTATAGTTAGTCATATAGTAGTACCTCTTGCTTCCAACTTAATTCTTTCCAGGGTACAAGTGGTGGGGAGTAACATACACTCCTACACATTATGGTGACAACTTTATATATATATTTAAAAAGGACAATACAAAATATTTGACGTTTGTGCCTGCCTAAAATCAGCCCTCTTCAGAAAACACGACAACACGAACAGACAACGAAAAGAATATACAAGAGGAGAAAACAAATGTAAGAAGGTTTATTAAGAATGCATTAAAATGGTGAAGAAAACAAAATGAGAAAAAACTGTGCTTAACATCCATACAGCGTGCCGTCGCAAATTAGGGTGTGAGAGGAGCAGCTCAGACCACGTGATAGGACGAACAATCTGACATGGATGGCCGATAAGGGGAGGTAAGATGACGAAGATCTAAAAAAAAAAAAAAGTAAAGTACCACCCCCCCCCCGTCACGCCATGTGGCGTGTAGGGAATATGGTGTTACTGACCATACATTTTACAGACCTTCGGCACATGATTTTGGGGGGTAATGTGGTCGGTATTACGCCCGTGCTGCTTCACTTTCCCAGAAAAAAAATCCGTTACCCATTAAAGGCTGAGTGAACCCGGAAGCCGTCGGTTGGGATCGAACCCTACCTCTTGTCCTTTGTAGTCCAGTTCACTAACCACTGAGCTATCGCGGCTCCAGGCTTGATCGGGTGAAGTGTAATATTACGTGTCAGACAGCTGTGGCTAGCCTCTGTTCTTTATTGTTACACCAGTTTGCGGCATCTGGCCCTGTCATCTTACCTCCCCTTATCGGCCATCCATGTCAGATTGTCCGTCCAACCACGTGCCCTGGCCTTCTCTCACATCTCACACTCCACTTTGTGACAGCACACTGCATGGACGTTTTGTCCATCCATGTCTATCCAACACGCTTTGTGGTTATGTGCACAAGGCAACGCGCCAGTATCGCGGTCATGTGCATTCTGGTCTTGTTGTTGCTGTATATGACCACTGCTGTTGCTGCTGAGGTAACGCCAAACGAGATAGATATTGAGAAATGCTTGCCAAGTCCAAGGCTGATGTTCTTGCACATAATAACCTACATTGACTAGGTAGTAACGTTGCTACTACCTCTGATCGCCATTACTGTCATGCTCTTCACGATCGTTCTGTCCATCATACACAAGTCCTGGTGGAAGGAGCTCAGTGGCCTGCCGATGCTAGAAGTTTCCGAACTGAAACCGTTCGACGATCCTAGGTGGAGCTCAATGTGAGCTAGCACCCAGGTTCGTGTGGCTAGGATGCTATTTGCCTTGTCTCTGTCTCACATCATCATGAACGCACCTAGCCACGTGGCCAGACTGTACTATCTGATACGGACTCAAAACTCAGAGGACATGAAATTGACATTCTCTGAAGGTCTTATTCGGCTGATCTTCGAGCACGACAGCCACGCCCACCATGCCTGCAAGTTTTGGATCTTCGTGGTCGTCAGTAGAAACTTTACCAAGAGCCTCAGACAAACTTAAGTGGACGTTACCAAATGTATATGTTAGTCGTGTCTTATATCTTGGTGGTTGTCTGTGCTAACCATGGCTCATATCTCTGTGTATGTATGTGATAGCCATGGTTCCTATCTTGGTGGGTGTCTGTGATAGCCATGGCTCAATTCTCGGTCTATATTCGTGCTAGTCGTAGCTCATATCTTAGTGGGAGTCTATGATAGCCATGGCTGATATCTTGGTGGGAGTACGTGCTGGCCATGGCTCATATCTTGGTGTGTGTGTGGGCTGGCTATGATTCATATCTTAGTGTGTGTCTGTGCTGGCCATGGTTCATATCTTGGTGTATATCCGTGCTATCCATGGCTCATATCTTGGTGTCTGTCTGTGCTGGCCATGGTTCTTATCTTGGTGTATTTCCGTGCTAGCCATGGCTCATATCTTAATGTGTTTCAGTGCTAGTCATGGTTCATATCTTGGTGTGTTTCAGTGAAACCATGGCTCATATCTTAATGTGTTTCTGTGCTAGCCATGGCTCATATCTTAATGTGCTTCTGTGCTAGCCATGGCTCATATATTAGCCTGTGTGAGTGTGCTAGCCATGGCTCATATCTTGGTATGTCATGTTAGTCATGTCTCATATCTTGGTGAGTGTCCATGTTAATCATGTCTCATATCTTTGTGTCTGTCTATGTTTAGTCATATCTCATATCTTAGTGTCTATCTGTGTTAGCCATGTGGTCATTTCTTTGTGCGTGCATGTCTGTGTTAGTCATATCTCATATCTTTGTGTGCAAGTCTATGTTAGTCATATCTCATAACTCTGTGTGCATGTCTATGTTAGTCACATCTCATATCCTTGTGTGCATGTCTATGTTAGTCACATCTCATACCTTTGTGTATGCATGTCTATGTTAGTCACATCTCCTATCTTAGTGAGTGCATGTTTATGTTAGTCATGTCTCATATCTTTGTGTGTGCATGACTGTGTTTAGTTATATCTCATATCTTAGTGTGTGTATCTGTGTTAGTCATATCTCATATTTTAGAGTGTGTCTGTGTTAGTCATATCTCATATCTTAGTGTGTTTGTGTGTCTGTGTTGGTCATATCTCATATCTTGGTGTGTGTCAGTGTTAGTCATGCCTCATATCGTTGTGTGCATGTGTTAGTCACATCTCATATCTTTGTGTGTGCATGTCTGTGTTAGTTACCTCTAGTAACTCGGGCAGATGGTGCTCGTAAACCTGGTAGGGCCGACCAGCTAAGGGCAGAATCTTCCTACAGAAAAGACAATCTGCTGCCTTGCAAGCCTTGGACAATCAAAGGCTAAGGAAAGCAAACCTGAATAATATGCTGGCTGAAATCTGATGCACTGGGCCACTGGCGCAGAACACAGTGCAACGTTTTTAACAGGTATTCAATCAGAGTGGATCTAACAGACTCTAATTATAATGTTCTGTCTGTGGGGTCGATCAATTCACTTAAACAGACAGCTGTCTTCATGTGAGAGTCTGGATTCCTACTCTGTTTGAGTCTTGATCGCAGAGAGAGAGAGAGAGTGACCTATGGTAACGAATCATGGACCGTAAATAAACAAATGAAGAGACGGTTAGAGGCCACAGAGGTGGGATTTCTCAGAATGTTGAAAGTTCTCTGGACAGCTAAAAGACCAATGAATAAATTCTCGTGGGGGGGGGGGGGGGGGCAACACTAAATGGGCGCTCCTAAAAAACATCAGAATGTAACAATCAACATTTTTTTTGCGGGCACATCATGAAAATAGAAAAGTTGGAAAACTTGGTTACAACAGGCAAAATACAAGTTTAGAGAGATCTGTTACGATGCACTGTAGAAAGAAGATTGTGGAAGGACATGATCGCCTACACCAACCGCTATGGCACGTGATGACGATGATGATTGTTTGGAAGGAGAGTTCCCTTACATCACACGTAAAATAAATGCACTTCTAAATTTTTCTCTCAATTTCCTTCTCTTTCTTTCTATCTCTCTTCTGTATATGAGCAGATTACTGTTTGGGTGTTTTGGTTCACTTTCCCTCTTAACTAGATTCGTCATATTCTATTGTTTTTATGCTTCTCGACAAGTTCCTTATTTACTTCAATCATCTATATTACAACGCTCCTCTTTACTTCGTTGCTTCCACACTTTTTGGTTATATATAACAAAACACACCACAAAATAAAGCGAAAAAAGCATTGAACATGCGAACATAACTCAACATATTATTGATACGCATTACAAAATGTATTTACAGATAACATGTTTCTTTCAGATAAAAAGACCAATGAGGAAGTTCTCAAAGAGGCCAACACAAAAAGGGAGCTCTTAAAAAACATCAGAAAGAAGCAATCAACATTTTTCGGGCACATCATGAGAAGAGGAAAGTTGGAATACTTGGTTACAACTGGCAAAATAAAAGGAAAGAGAGATCGCGGACGACAAAGAGAGAAAATACTGGATGGCTTGGTGTCATGGCATGGAAAACAGTCAACAACAGAACTGATACGAAGCACTGTAGATAGAAGATTGTGGAGGGGCATGATCGCCTACGCCAACCGGCAGGGTACATAATGATGATGATGATGTTTCTTTCACTGCGCCTGCGCACACCCAATTTGAGCATAGAAGCATCGTTCGAATTAGGGATTGAAATTCTCCCAAATTTTGCGTTCGGAAATCCTGAATGTTCGAAATCAGGGAACAGGCAAATAATTGCAGTGCTGCGGTAAAGGTGGTAGCAAGGAGCCAGTAGTCGGGTCTGACCATGGAGTGTACGTCACCGCCACCCCCCCCCCCCCCCCCCCCCCCCCCCCCCCCCGTCCTGACTGGCTTTCGAAATCAGGGTCGTTCAAATTTGATATTTTGATATTTTTTTTTAGAAATAACATTTATTTTGTTTAGAGAAGAAACCAACAAGCCCTTGGGACCAAAAAAATATTGTCTTTAATTATCAAGTAGCGAGTTAGATATTACTTTAGTGATGTCAGCTGTGTGCATACTGAACACGAATACATTTTGATTGAAGGAATCTACTCGGAAAAAAATAATTTGTAACAAAATTCTGAGATATATGCAATTTAGAAGATGGCCACCATGTCAATTTAAAATATTTCAACGACTGAAGAAGCAGTCAAACAACTATAGATGCGATTAACTGTCCTAGAAGTCGATTCGTGTAGAGTTATGACATGTTCTGAATCCAGCTAGTGAAATGGATGTATTACGTCTCGTTGAAAAATCTGTCGCATTAAAGAATTAAAGAGATTTTTGTAACAAAACAGAAACTTTATAAAACAAAATATAATATAAACAACTAATGTACCACTTCCAATAACACTTCTCCTTAGTCGGACGTGTACGATACAAATATACCCTGTTACGTAATAAACAAGGAAGCCGTGATAGCTCAGTGGTTAGCAAATTGGACTACAAAGGACAAGAGGTAGGGTTCGATCCCAACCCACGGCTCCGGTTCACCCAGCCTTTAATGGGCATCGGATTTTTTTTTCTGGTAAAGTAACGCCGGCACGGGTGTAATGCCGACCACATTACCCCAAAAATCATGTGTCGAAGGTCTGTAAAATTTATGGTCAGTAACACCATATTCCTTATACGCCACTTGACATGACGGGGGTACTTTACTTTTTTTTTTTTACGTAATAAACAAGAAAAAATGTGTATAAATGATAATTTATTAATAAATTAAAATTGCAATTACTTTGCACTAGTTGCTTATCACAAGGTTTACCAGGGTTAATCGTGAACAATTTGTTTCTGGGAACGCTCAAAGGATCTGTTCTTAATGTAAAGGTAAAGTGCAAGACTTGATCGGCGTCTTAGTACGCCAGTTTTCACCAATATGTGCTTGGCTGCCTATCCAGAAGTGACTTCGGAGACTTCTGGACAGTGTCTCTTCAAGCATTGAAATTCACGATGCGAGGCGGCATTCCTCATCTTCGCAGAGTACTACTACCATGGTATCCATTTCTGCCAGCGGCTGGGTCGACCGCGGGGAGTATTTTTTTTTCCAACCACTAGTACAATTCACACTGCTTCCAGCTGGAATGGAACACCCGTTGTTCGAACGTCGGTAACCTAGTCGAGTGGTTTTCCCAACGAGGCTACCGTGACCCTAATCTGTCCTTAATCTTTCAATGAATAAAGGGGCTAGATTTGGATTTAATTCTCATGCCAAGTCTATAGACATTATAGTGGTATTTATTTATACAAAACTGGAGACATATTAATTTTCGCAGAGAATTAAAAAGTGGCTCACTACTGCTAAAGGTCGAGAAATAATGACCTCCCGACAATCATAAAACTGGAGGTTTTAACCCTTACGATCTCCTTGTCTATAAAGTGGGCGAGTTTATTATACCCTTGGCAACGTTGGCGTTAATTTCCCCTGAGTTCTGCTCTAAAATATAACAGATATCATTTATTATATTGGATGTATTCGAATCACAGACTACCTTCAGTTAATGATTCTACGTGGCGACAACAGTTTCGCAGACTAACGGCTTTGTCGTTTTTTTTTGTTAATTATGATACTCATATCATATTTCAAAAGTGAGCTTAACTAGCTTATGATCTAAATGATTTTAATATTGGAACAGAACAATATCCTGATACGCATGAGGAACATTGCCACTATGATAAATTTGCCCTCATTGAGGCGAATAAATAAAGGATGGATGGAATATACTATAGCTTTAGAGATAATAATTTCATGTGACATTCCTTTGCATATTTTATGAATTGTTATCAAAGATAAATGTAAAAGGAAAATTGTCTATTCATTTTATACAAACTCATAGATAACTATATATGTTTGAAATTCAACTCATTAGAATGCCATGTTAATAATGTGGTTTCGGCCCCAGCCTGTGCCTTCCATTTGACCCAGCTTCTCAGAATTAATAATGGGGACCTGACTTTTTTTTAGTTGAGGAAGATTGAAGCAGTGATGACACAAAATGATTAACCTTGTAAGTGAATATTTTACATCATTTTCCCTCCCATCACAAATAACATATGACATTCTTGAAAGGTTAGTCACTTATCTGTATTGTGTAACTTTCCCCAAAATGTTTCACGTTATTAAATTTACTTACTTTGATTTTACACATCTGACAGGCAAAATACAGAATGATGCTAAATTTGAATAACCATACACAAAGCAAAGTTAAAAGAGCCAGTGGTATGGTGTGCTAAACTTTGTTTAGCACACCATACCACTGGCTCTTTGCTATCAGCTTTACCGCAGCATTGCAATTATTTGCCTGTTCCCTAAAGTAAAAAGAGCCAGAAGCAGCGACCACGAACTTATATACATGAAAATCAGTTATACTATATGTAGTAGACAGCACAGATTTAACAAAAGAGCAAAAGCAATACAATAAATATTGGCAATCTAACCAGCGTTTGGAGATGTCTAAGTGCAGCAGACACAAAACACTGTTGATATGTGAACTATGTACTCACACATTTCGAATCTGTATTATAATTGTGAATCATGGACAATAGGACAACAAACAAGAAAATCACAGGAGTCTGTAGAAATGTGGTTTTACAGAAGAAAGTTGAGAATACCATGGACAGCTAAGAAGAGAAATGAAAATGTTCTGAAAGAGGTCAAAGCAAAAAGAGAGCTAATTTCCAATATTAGGAAGAAACAATCATAATTTTTGGCCATGTAATGAGAAGAGAACAACTGGAATATATTGTAACAACTGGGAAAATTAAGGGACGAAGAGACAGATGGAAGCAAAGAGAAAATATACCAGACAGCTTAAGAGAATGGCTTGGCAGATGGTCAACAACGGAAGTGATAAATAACTGTCGAGATTGAAAGTTGTGGAGAGACATGATCACCTACGCCAGCAGGCTTGGTTCTTGATGATGATGATGATTATAACTGTATGGTACCTTAATTAGAACATTGCGCGAATATAAATACTGTAGTCAACTGTTGGCTTAATCCATCTCTGAAATGTATGGTGGGTATAGCAGACTTACTTAAGACTAGGTTTGTCAGAAAAGTAGCCAAACGAATCATCACGTCCTGAGCCACTCTAACATGATCAGTACCTTTTATAAAGTGCGACAAATGCGTACACACAAATCGGACTCACTCTCCCTGGTTCACGAATCGACACTGCGATGGTCTACACGCTCTTTAAGGTAACAAGTACGTTTTTTCTTTCACATAGCATTTTATACATGGCCGTACTTCTTTGATGACACAATGTTCATTTCTGCTTCAACTGTACTCCAGAAGATTGTTCATTTCTATAGTGTACCTATCACAAACATAATGTAGTGCTGATGTATTGTATTGTGGCTTATCTTTATTTATTATACTTTTAACGTCTATTAGAAGTCCACCCAATAAGCCATGCTCAGAGTGCTCTTCAAATGTCCAGTTTAAGTCGCATACTAGAGTTATTTTATCTTCATGGTTTCTTTCTGACCTTGTGCTGTAGATATATATATTAAACAATCATGACTTAAGTATACAAACTTGTTTTAATCTTGTTTTTTTTTTTTTTAAAGTTCTAACGCATCTCTTAGCCCACTGTTTGTTTCAAACTCACCTTGATATATTTTTATAATAATTCTCTAAATACTTGAGCGATTTCCCTTGTATTCCATTATCATCTGAGATGGCCAGAGTTTTCTTTTATCTAGACTGCAAATGCGTCATCTCCGTGATCTATAAATGTTAGGTTGAATTGACTGTTTTATACAATAATTGTTTCACTTGCTTGTCTTGGATTGAATAGACCGGCATCACTGAAACTCTTTCCTTTCAAAATCCAAATTAAGCCATATTCGGTTGAATAATGTTATCCCAGCAGAAAGTTGTTGCTTTTTGAAGTAAGGGTTGGTGTACAATGTGTCCGTCCTCGATTTAATTATCTCCACAACTGTAATGTAAATACTAGTTGTTTTTTTAATTCTAGGAATGAACCCATGATGTTTGTATTGTGAATCATGTAGTCTACCAACCACTACACTTAACTCAACTGTGGAGTGAGCATAACGAGCTGTAATAATTGTATTGAAATGATACAGCTATATATATTTTGTCTATTAATGGCGGAAATATTCATTTATTATTATATTATTTATTCTAATAATTAAATATTTAAAATATAAATATATTTAAATATATATAATTTAAAATTTAAATAAATTTTATATAATATAATTATATAATAATATAATATATTAATAATAATATAATATATTATATATAATTTAATATTAAATATATATTATTTAAAATATAAATATATTTAAATATAAATATTTAAAAATAATTAAATTATTCTATTAATATATTATTTATTATATTATATATATTATTTATTCAAAATAAGGCTTAAAATGTTCGGAGAGGCCCATCCAATAAGTTTTGATATATTTGCTATATCATCACAACACAACATCGAAGTACACAAAAATGGGCATTTACAGCATGCTCGGCAGGCAGCATATTCAAAGCAGACAGTAAAGAATACGTTATGACCACGAGTAGCGTGACGATGGAGGTGATGGCAGTGCCCAGGGCATTCATCTAGTTGGAGTCACAAGACTGCACCTACGTCTGCATACTAAGTAAGTGATTCGATGAGCATATAAGAACATTGGAAGCAAGCTCTGTACGCAGGCAATGTGTGGAGTCATTGCAGAAGTCAAAAATATGTATGTCACATTTGTCTACGTCCCTGGACATGCGGGAGTACGGTGAAATGAAGAGCGGTCAGGTTGGCTGGCTGTGCTTCCGCCGAAGACGGTCAACCAATGAATCAGACGGACGTCTCAGTGTCCTCCGAATTGCGAGAAAGGCAGGACAGTGACAGCCATGAGTACATGTCACTCTTTTGAATGAAAGAGATGGTTGTTAAGATGGGCATAGCCAGAAAAGAGAAACTTATTAGGCGAGTAAGAGGACTTAATAACACAGAACTGGAGTCGTCAATAGCTGGACACTACGAGACTTGCTGAGGAGGGGATATTAGCACCTATAAACATTTTCGAAGTATAGTGATGATGACCCTCAAATAACTCAACTCAATAACACTACAAATTTGACTTGTTGATTGCAGTACAACAATACATGTCACCTGACGAGCTAGCCATACACGCAAGACTCTCTCTCACCAGCCCAAAACATCAGTCCCCAGAAAAGAGGCTACGACTCAGAGCTTATGTCTGAGGAAAAAAAACATTTAGAAAGACCTTTATAGATGACCACACACAAAAAATTAAAGCAAATGGAAATGAAAGAAGATGAATACAGGAATTTACAAGAGCTATTAGAACAGAGATCCAGAGAGACAAAAAAAAAAAACACCAATATATTATGAATGCCTTCTGGGGAATAGTAGAGCTCTATAAACAAGGGCAATATTAGATGAAGAGCGCTCCGTAATAGGAAATCAGAAGAGAGGAAAATCACGAGAATTTGACGATGTTCTACCTGAATTCATCAAAGCTGAATGGGAGACCAGTGCACGCACTGTGTTTGAAGAGAAGTAGAAGTAACTTGCCAAAAGTCTGGGAAGAATATTGTACATTCTCATTTTAAAAAATGGAAATCTGATTCTGCGTGCCAACTACCGAACGATTTCTCTAATTAGCCATGCCAATAAAAACACTCTTACAGATCATTACCAAGAGGACGGCATCAGAACAGGAACTTCATGCACTTCAATTAGGTGTCAGACGTAGTAGAGAGACCCAGGATCACATCTTTAACTTGAGAAACGTGTTTGAAAAGCGTAGGGAATATAACATATAGTTGCATACATGCTTCACGGGTTACAGCAAGGCATTTGTTTGTGTACAACATTAAAAACCATGGGACATCATCAAAGATATGGGTTTTCCAAGAACGATAACACATTAACGATTCACTATATCACGAACAGCGGGCAGCTATCAGGATTGGGGGTGGGGTGGGGGTCAGAGACAGGAGTGCATCCTCTCTCAATAGTCGTTCAACCTCTATTCTGAGAAAATCATGATGATTGTGAGAATTGATGCCATTTTTATGAGGTTCGACACTTTCACACAAAAAATGATATCACAATATCAGACCACACTTTGACAATAAATGATAGCACAATATCAGACCACACTTTCACAATAAATGATAGCACAATATCAGACCACACCTTCACAATAAATGATAGCACAATATCAGACCACACTTTCACAATAAATGATAGCACAATATCAGACCACCCTTTCACAATAAATGATAGCACAATATCAGACCACCATTTTACAATAAATGACAGCACAATATCAGACCACCCTTTCACAATAAATGACAGCACAATATCAGACCACCCTTTTACAATAAATGACAGCACAATATCAGACCACCCTTTCACAATAAATGACAGTACAATATCAGACCACCCTTTCACAATAAATGACAGCACAATATCAGACCACCCTTTTACAATAAATGACAGCACAATATCAGACCACCCTTTTACAATAAATGACAGCACAATATCAGACCACCCTTTCACAATAAATGACAGCACAATATCAGACCACCCTTTCACAATAAATGACAGCACAATATCAGACCACCCTTTCACAATAAATGACAGTACAATATCAGACCACCCTTTCACAATAAATGACAGTACAATATCAGACCACCCTTTCACAATAAATGACAGCACAATATCAGACCACCCTTTCACAATAAATGACAGCACAATATCAGACCACCCTTTCACAATAAATGACAGCACAATATCAGACCACCCTTTCACAATAAATGACAGCACAATATCAGACCACAAATATGATGATGACACTGTCCTTCTCTCAAACAGTGGAAGAGGAAAAGAGATAAAGAACCTTGTCCATATCCCGTCTGTTAGCGCATAGGGATTGCTGTGTTAGCGTATAGGGATTGTTGTGTTAGCGTATAGGGATTGCTGTGTTAGCGTATAGGGATTGTTGTGTTAGCGTATAGGGATTGCTGTGTTAGCGTATAGGGATTGTTGTGTTAGCGTATAGGGATTGCTGTGTTAGCGTATAGGGATTGTTGTGTTAGCGTATAGGGATTGTTGTGTTGGCGCATAGGGATTGCTGTGTTAGCGTATAGGGATTGTTGTGTTAGCGTATAGGGATTGTTGTGTTAGCGTATAGGGATTGTTGTGTTAGCGTATAGGGATTGTTGTGTTGGCGCATAGGGATTGCTGTGTTAGCGTATAGGGATTGCTGTGTTAGCGCATAGAGATTGTTGTGTTAGCGTATAGGGATTGTTGTGTTAGCGTATAGGGATTGTTGTGTTAGCGCATAGGAATTGTTGTGTTAGCGCATAGTGATTGGTGTATAGGCGCATAGGGATTATTGTGCTCGCGTATAGGGATTGTTGCTTTAACGCACAGGGATTGCTGTGTTAGCGCTTACAGTTTTAACCGTCGAAATAACTTTTGGTAGTAATGTCAGCATTACGCCAGTGCTCGTCTCCCAGAAAAAAATAACCCGATACCAATTTAGGCTGGGTGAACCCAGAAGCTGTCGAATGTGCTTGAACCCGACTTCTTATCCTCCGTAGACCAGGTTGATAACCACTACTCAACATCATAACAGCGGCTCCCTGATAACAATCGTTTGTTGGTTGTAGGGACCCTTATGTCTACAATGAGGTGCACTTTTGTTTATGAGAGACATGTACATATGATGATAGAATATGATTGTGTTGTAAACATACAAAACGAATGCAGTTGTGGCGAGTTGTTTCACTATTCACCGAGCGGTGAGCGTATGTTTCAATCATAAACAGTTCTTCAAGACATCCCTATGGCCTAGGCACTTCGCAAACGTTACACTGTTCAATGTCCAACTTTTCTTAATTGGTATCAACGACATTATTTCTATTTTAAAAGTAGTAATTAAAAATAAGAATTTCTCGAGCATAGAATCACTCCTCTCTGGCTTCATTTTGTGAAAGAAAAAAAAGATTTGCAATATTCAAATTATGCCAACCTATTATATGATAGTTTAACAGCTTCATGCTGAGCTCACGACTAACACATTACAGTGACAATTCTATGTTTATCATCATATGTTATTCATGCTATGTTGATAATTCTCTGTTGCTCATGGTATGTTGATAATTCTCAGTTGATCATTCTCTTTTGAGCATTGTCTTGATAATTTTCTGAGCAAATCTAATTGTGTTTCATCGCTTTTGATGCCTTATGATAATGTTTACACTCACATCGTGTTTCTGATATTTTATTTTTTTAAAGCACTTCTATGTAGTCGAATCTGACAGGCAATAATGATTTATTACTTGCGTGATTCTTAAAAAAGTGGAAACCTTAATGATAATGGTAAAATAAAGTACACAACTGAGAAAAACAGAAACTAAATAGCATTCAAAGAGGTAGTAATCAGTAACCCAGCAGGTCGTGTAAGGCAGTCAACATAAATGTGAATTTAACACAACGTGAGAAATCATTTTGTACATTGAAAACAATGTCAACCACATACCATTTTGAGAACTATCTCAAGGTAAAGAATAAAGGTTAAAATGCTTGAAGCATGTTACGACATTTTAACCAGACACACTTCTCTTAACTTGCATTCCATTTTACTGGGAATTGAAATAACAAATACACGACATAGCCAGCAGAACAAACTATCTATCGATGACGCTATTGTGAAGTTGTATGTGTTACTAAGATAGGTTACTGGTATGACTATAAGTTTGAACAGAACCGTTCGCCTTAAAATGGTTTGATGCACATTATGGAAGTTTACAAGCCAACCTGTGTTATCTATGATATTTGCGTATTTTTACTCTACAAAATCGACGACGATGTTCTGACACCGAATTGTCCATGACAAAAACAACTCATTGGATGCAACAAAGAGGAGACCTCCACATCGATAACATGCAACAAAGAGGATACCTAAACATCGATAACATGCAACAAAGAGATGACCAACACATCAATAACATGCAACAAAGAGGAGACCTACACATCATAACATGCAACAAAGAGATGACCTACACATAAATAACATGCAACAAAGAGGAGACCTACACATCGATAACATGCAACAAAGAGGAGACCTACACATCGATAACATGCAACAAAGAGATGACCAACACATCGATAACATATAACATAGAGGTGACCTACACGTCGATAACATGCAACAGAGGAGACATACACATCGATAACATGCAACAATGAGGAGACCTACACATCGGTAACATGCAACAATGAGGAGACCTACACATCGGTAACACGCAACAATGAGGAGACCTACACATCGTTAACATGCAACAGAGGAGACCTACACATCGATAATATGCAACAAAGAGGAGACCTACACATCGGTAACACGCAACAGAGAAGACCTACACATCGATAACATGCAACAAAGAAGAGACCTACACATCAATAACACGCAACAATGAGGAGACCTACACATCGGTAACACGCAACAATGAGGAGACCTACACGTCGATAACATGCAACAGAGGAGACCTACACATCGATAACATGCAACAATGAGGAGACCTACACATTGGTAACATGCAACAATGAGGAGACCTACACATCGGTAACGCGCAACAAAGAGGAGACCTACACATCGATAACATGCAACAAAGAGGAGACCTACATATCGATAACACGCAACAGAGGAGACCTACACATCGGTAACATGCAACAAAGAGGAGACCTACACATCATAACATGCAACAAAGAGATGACCTACACATCGGTAACACGCAACAATGAGGAGACCTACACATCGGTAACATGCAACAAAGAGGAGACCTACACATCGATAACACGCAACAAAGAGATGACCTACACATCGGTAACACGCAACAATGAGGAGACCTACACGTCGATAACATGCAACAATGAGGAGACCTACACATCGGTAATAAACAATGCAACATCGATGAACAATGAGGAGACCTACACATCGATGCAACAGAGGAGACCTAACATGCAACAATGAGGAGACCTACACATCGCAACAATGAGGAGACCTAACATCGCAACAAGGAGGAGACCTAGACATCGATAACATGCAACAAAGAGGAGACCTACACATCGATAACATGCAACAAAGAGGAGACCTACACATCGGTAACACGCAACAATGAGGAGACCTACACATCGATAACATGCAACAATGAGGAGACCTACACATCGGTAATACGCAACAATGAGGAGACCTACACATCGATAACATGCAACAATGAGGAGACCTACACATCGATAACATGAACAAAGAGGAGACCTACACATCGATAACATGCAACAAAGAGGAGACCTACACATCGATAAAATGCAACAGAGGAGACCTACACATCGATAACATGCAACAATGAGGAGACCTACACATCGGTAACACGCAACAATGAGGCTGGAATGAATATGCGCTCAGAAGAGATCCCGTAAATGTTTCTTATGAGATATCACACATCAGACAACAGAAGAAAGGCGAAAGGGAGATAGAACAATGACAACCCAATAGGAGGCAATAATTAACGCAGATAAAATGACAACCTATTGGAGGTCAATAATTAATGTAGACCAAAGATATCCTAGTGGATGGCAGTAATTAGTATAGACAAAGACAACCTAGTCGAGGACAGTAATTAGTGTAGGGCAAAGACAACCCAAAAGAGAACAGTAATTAGTGTAGGCCAAAGTCATCCTAGTGGATGATTATATTAATTAATGTAAGCTAAATACAAATTATTGTAGCGCAGCAATTAATATCGAACAAGACAATATTATGAAAGACAGTAATTAATGTATACCAAAGACAACCTACTGGATGACAGTAGTTGTGTAGGATAAACTGGTGGAGAACAGTAATTATGTATACTGAAGATAATCTGGTATATGTATGGCCCTTTTCGTCTTGTCAGACGATCTAGTGAAGGCTATTGTGTATTTTTTTTTTTTTTTTGCGGTTTTTCTTTTGTCGAACAGCTTCTCTCGTGGCTAATCCTACCAATGTTTGACAAACACACACGGCCACAGAATGAACAAGTCAGGCCAACTGATCCACAGGGTTTTCCATCCTTTCTCTTCTAAGTTTTGCCTTAGCACAGTATCAAATGATGTTATACCATTCCTTATACATGCTCTCTCTCTGATGTGCGATCACTAACCAGATGTTCCCAGTCATTTTCACAAATGGAGAAGGCATTCAGAGATGATTTACAGATATCTCTATATCGTAGTTTAGGCCTGCCGTTTTGTCATTTTCCGTGTATTAGTTCACTATAAAGTATTTGCTTGCAGATGCGTTTTTCTTCCATTCGTTGGACATGCCCCAGCCATTTTAGTCTTCGACATCTCAGCATCGACATGATTGTTGGGACACGTTGCAGGACAGTTAAGTTGGTTATTTTATCCTGCCATTTGATGTGCATTATTCTGCGGAGACATCGCATGTGGAAGACATTTAGTCTTTTTTCGACTGGTGGAGAACAGTAATTAATGTACACCAAAGATTACATAGTGGATGACAGTAATTAATGTAGAACAAAGACAATCTGATGAATGGGTGTAGCTAGTGTAAACAAAAGACAACCAGGTGGAGGACAGTAGTTAATGAAAACCTAAGAACGATGGCCACTGAACTCTCAAAGAGAAGGAACTTTGCTGTTTCTCTTCAACGCACCACAAGGCGTGTGCTAGCAAATGTATTTTCATTAATGACGTTGTAGCATCCTGGCGCCTCCACAGATGTTCAAAACTATCAGCGGAGTTATAGAATCTGAAAAAGAAGCAGCACATCTTCTGAGACTCCTCCGGAGATTTCAAATGTATCAGTGTATGCCAGTTAGCCACATGAGTAAGCTGATCAATTTGTTTGTTTTTGATTCGGCGGTATGTGCTGTTCTTGCACTTTGATCACATATCACATAGTTTAACGTCGTGGTAATTCTCTCGCTATCTAGATCTACCCCTCTCACTTTGCAGTCGTGTAAGTGATTTATAAAATAGCTTCAATCGATTATTAAAATCAATGTCTAAACTAGACATGTAGCTGCACCATGCTTCTGGTATTTTTAATTGCATAATTTTAGCTGCCATACTTTACCGCGTGTTTGTGGGAAAGACTTGACCGGTGAAAATCAGCGAAAGACATCTTCTTCTGTAGCTATAATCTGTTAAAGCGTGGCTTCGCTGCTTTCTATACAATGTTTTTTAACAGTCATCGTTGCTACAGCTGGCACGATTTAAAAGTGCGTGGACATTAAATAGTATTCTGTTTTTTACAGCCTCCACACTATGAACGGATTACAACAAGAAGCGTGCATCCTCTTGTTGGACAGCAATAAACATGAACATATCATTTCCAAATATGCAAACATTCCAAGCCGCAGTGAAGTTGAATCAATAAGCAAAACTGATAATAAACACGTGTATTATATTTTTACAAGAGAATTAATTGCCGTGCGTATTTGTTGTTTTGTGATGAGATGTAAACGTTCTATTGTGTTCCGTTTATCAAGCTTAAAGTTGTTAGATACACTTGTGTAAGAGTATAAAGCTTTTTTCTCGTTGAAGAGCCAGACAATTAACTCGGCCGACAACACGACAACACTCTTCTTGTACTTTTAAATGCCACCATAATTTTCAACAAAATGTGTATGTGTTTATTTCACAACTAAAAGTGCACCTTATCTTATATTGTAGACACAAGGAGATCTACGGCCTACAGACGCGTGGAACAGTCCTTTCCATACCAGAGAAACGTAATAGAGTAACAGTTCGTGAATTGGTCAACTGACTACATGAGGTTGAGTTTGATCATAAACGATGAGGGTCACCAATGACTAAAAAAATGCGTCCTGATATTTTTCCTTTGAGAAATAAAGATACCACAAACATGATGCTGACCATTGCCTGAAACTTGTGTTGATAGTAAAAGAAAATTGTTCATCTCGACAGCGTCAGAGGCAAACCATAAAGTTCATGTAATTCTAGAATGTGACTTCAATTGAGCAGAATCGAAGCAGAAACTCAGAAAATGACTCATGAGTGGTTTCTTCTAGAAGATGATCAAAGTTAAATAAAGAAAAGATCAGCTGTAATACAATCCAATAGAACAAGTATATTATGTTTGTAAGAAATAGAACAAAGAAATTAACACATCAATATAGGAACTATGAAGTAAAAGCGACAAGCTAATCCATTTGTTGTTCAAGTGAGTGATACGACATATATGTCGCTCCAAGAATTAAAAAAAAAGAATGCAAAATATATCTACTGAAACTCCGAAAACAGTGGAAAACATGATAACTTGCTAAGGTTGGCCTAATGTTAAAAAAAAAATTCATGATGAGATTATGGAGTGAAAAGATTGATGTCACTACACAAGACATAATGAACCGATTAATGTCATTAGCACTGATAAAATGAAGCGACTGATGGTACCAGAACTGACAGAATGAAGCGACTGATGTCTCTAGAATTGATAGAATGAAACGACTGATGTCACTGATTGATATCACTAGAACTGATAGAATGAAGCGATTGATGTCACTGATTGATATCACTAGAACTGATATGATGAAGCGACTGATGTCTCTAGAACGGAACTGATAGAATGAAGCGATTGATGTCACTGATTGATATCACTAGAACTGATAGAATGAAGCGACTGATGTCACTGATTGATATCACTAGAACTGATATGATGAAGCGACTGATGTCTCTAGAACTGATATGATGAAGCGACTGATGTCTCTACAACTGATATGATGAAGCGATTGATGTCACTGATTGATATCACTAGAACTGATAGAATGAAACGACTGATGTCACTGATTGATATCACTAGAACTGATATGATGAAGCGATTGATGTCACTGATTGATATCACTAGAACTGATAGAATGAAGCGATTGATGTCACTGATTGATATCACTAGAACTGATATGATGAAGCGACTGATGTCTCTAGAACTGATAGAATGAAGCGATTGATGTCACTGATTGATATCACTAGAACTGATATGATTAAGCGACTGGTGTCTCTAGAACTGATAGAATGAAGCGATTGATGTCACTGATTGATATCACTAGAACTGATAGAATGAAGCGATTGATGTCACTGATTGCTATCACTAGAACTGATATGATGAAGCGATTGATGTCACTGATTGATATCACTAGAACTGATAGAATGAAGCGATTGATGTCACTGATTGATATCACTAGAACTGATAGAATGAAGCGACTGATGTCTTTAGAATTGATAGAATAAAGCGATTGATGGCACTTATTGATGCCACAAGAACTGATAAAATTAAAGATTGATGTCTCTAGAACTGACAGAATAAATCAATTGATGTCACTGGTTGATGTCACTAGAACTGATAAAATGAATGATTGATTGCATTAAAACTGATAGAATAAAGCGATTGATGGCACTGGAAATGATAGAATGAAGCGATTGATGTCACTAGAACTGATAGAATGAAGCGATTGATGTCTCTAAAACTGACAGAATGAAGCGAAGATGTCACTGATTGATATCGCTACAACAGATAAAATAAATTAAAGATTGATGTCACTAGAACAGATAAAATGAAATATTGATGTCACTAGAACAGATAAAATGAAAGATTGATGTCACTAGAACAGATAAAATGAAAGATTGATGTCACTAGAACAGATAAAATGAAAGATTGATGTCACTAGAACAGATAAAATTAAAGATTGATGTCACTAGAACAGATAAAATGAAAGATTGATGTCACTAGAACAGATAAAATGAAAGATTGATGTCACTAGAACAGATAAAATGAAAGATTTATGTCACTAGAACAGATAAAATGAAAGAGTGATGTCACTAGAATTGCTAGAATGAAGCGATTGATGTCACTAGAATAGACAGAATGGAACGATTGATGTCACCAAAACAGACAGAATGAAGCAACTGATGTCACTAGAACAGACAGAATGAAGCAACTGATGTCACTAGAACAGACAGAATGAAGCAATTGATATCACTAGAACAGACAGAATGAAGCAATTGATGTCACTAGAACAGACAGAATAAAGCGACTGATGTCACTAGAACAGACAGAATGAAGCGACTGATGTCACTAGAACAGACAGAATGAAGCGACTGATGTCACTAGAACAGACAGAATGAAGCGACTGATGTCACTAGAATAGACAGAATGGAACGATTGATTTTACTAGAACTGACAGAATGAAAAGTGAAAACATCAGGAAAATGGTTGCAGCCATAACTGCATCAACTCAAATGAAATCAAAATAGACCTCTGGCATCACATGACAATAGCCACAATTAGCTCTCACTCATCATCATCAAGTACCAAGCCTGCTGGCGTAGGTGATCATGTCTCTCCACAACTTTCGATCTCGGCAGTTATTTATCATTTCTGTTGTTGATCTTCTGCCAAGCCATTCTCTTAAACTGTCTGGTATCTTTTCTCTTTGCTTCCCTCTATCTCTTCGTCCCTCAATTTTCCCAGTTGTTACAATATCTTCTAGCTGTTGTTGTTCTCTTCTCATTACATGGCCAAAAAATTAATGAGTGTTTCTTCTTAATGTTGGAAATTAGCTGTCTTTTTGCTTTGGCCTCTTTCAGAATGTTTTCATTACTCTTCTTAGTTGTCCATGGTATTCTCAACATTCTTCTGTAAAACCACATTTCTACAGACTTCAGTGATTTTCTTGTCTGTTGTCCAATTGTCCATGATTCACTTCAATATGTTAAGATTGGTTCTACATAATATTTAAGATATCATTTTCTTGTTTCTACTGTTAAAAATGAATTGATTAGTATTTTCCTCATTTTTTGGAAAGCTGCTTTTGCCTGAGTCATTCTTCATCTCACCTCTTTTGTACATCTACCGTCTGAAGTTAACAAAGTTCCCAAATATTTAAATTCATTTACCTATTTTCATATTGTTCCACTTGTCTTTATTGTGCATTGCCGTGATGTCTTTTTCTTTGTTGCTACCATTACTTCTGTCTTTTTCCTATTGAGGCTGTCCTTTATTTTTGCTTTCTTTCACAATGTCTAATATTTCTTGTAACTCATTTTCACTCTTAGCGATTAAGACTGTCTATGTTTATGCTTTCTAAAATTTTGATTATTTCTTGGTGCTTTACATTGTCAAATGCTTTGGCATAATCTATGAAACATAGGTATAGATCTGTTTTCACCTCTTATGGTGTATGTGGCATTGCTTGTTCATTTACCTCTAACAAAACCACACTGTTTATCGCTAATTTCTGGACTGATTTTGTTTCGCACTCTTCGCATGATTCTTCTTAGTAATATTTTAGTCATGTGACTCATAAGGCTTATTGTGCGATGATCATCGCATTCAATCGCACCAGATTTCTTTGGTATGGCTATGAATATTGATTTGAGCATGTCGTCTGGTATATATCCGGTGTTGTAGATATCATTCAATATTTTTGTTATTATTTCTATTCTAAAATCACCCATGGCTTCAATCTCTTCTTTAGTTATATTATCTAGTCCAGGAGCTTTTCCTATTTTCATATTGCGCAAGGTGTCTTCCACTTTTTCCTTGAGTATTTTTTGTCCTTCTCCATTATCCGTAATATTTACTTCTGTTCTTTCATCATTATAAAGATCTTGAATGTATTCTGTCCATCGTTCCCTTATGCTTTCTTGATCAATCAACAGTTTTCATTCCTTTGATCTTAAACATCCATCATCAGTACGTTGAATGATGAGAATAGAGGACATTAATTATGAAATGTACGAACTTGCTAAGCTGATTTATAAGGGATGATGCCAATTTAGACATTTATTAATTTTAATCGTTTAGAAATTTAGGTGAGTGGGGAAAGCAATATGTCATGGTCTTCTATCATTCGGAGGCGACATGCAGGGAGATGAAGCACTGAGAAGAAAAACTGTCTACAAGGACCTTTGTATACATCTATTATATATCATGAGGATGCATAATTAATACCTATCTATAGTGCATCAGGGATTTTCATAATCATGTTAGAATCTATCAAAGTGATGCGCTATAACCCATCATTGAACTGCGGAAGAAACTGATTAACGGGCATAAAGCGATCCTAACGCCGCCTTTCAAAGCTCAAAGAGTACGTTGAGACAAGTAGCAAGCAGCCGCCATTTATATATTTCAAGCGTCTTAGCATTTCCATGCTACAGGATTAGGAGGAGAATGATGGGTCTGATGTTGTGCAACCCTCCCTCACCGAAAGTTAATTCATGTATATGGACAGATAATATTCTTTTTTATATACTATATGAGTTGTCTAAGAAGAAAAATGTGACATAAAGAGACGAAACCAGGAATGAGTTGACGGAACACATGTTGGGTTATAATAAGAAACAACAGAGTGAATGGTTTGGACATCTAACACAATCACCACCAGGAAGTATCCTTCAGAGAGCTTTAGCTCACGGGAACAACAGAAAGAAGAAGATGTAGAAATAAGAAGAAGACTATGGATTATTGAAAAAGCAGACATCCTAGAGCAGCATGCAGGAAACACCCGACATCGCATAGGCCTGAACACTTCATTTTCATTCGACATTAAAAGGGAACAGTAAGTGGAAAAGAAAGTAAACTATTGTATAATATGTCAGCGATATTTATAATTATTCAGTAATTTATGATAGACAAATGTCATTAATTTAGTCTCTGACAGACGTACATATCATTATTCTATAATGTATTAAATGGTGCGCATAATTTATGTGAGACGTACATACTCCATGAGAGACGTATATAATCTATGAGAGATGAACATAATCTATGAAAGACGCATGCAATCTGTGAGAGACGTATATAATTTTTGAGAGACGTATGTAATATGTGAGAGACGTGTGTAATCTATGAGAGAAGTGTATAATCTATAAGAGATGTACATCCTTGTTCTATAGTTTATGAGAGATACTTATCATTTTTTTAGTTTATGTCAAAAGTAGATCACTGTGTAATTTATGAGAGAAGTACATCATTATTCTTTAGAGACGTGTATCATTATTCTATTAACCATGAGAACTATGTTTCATTATTCTATTAACTATGAGAATTATGTATCATTATTCTATTAACTATGAGAACTATGTTTCATTATTCTATTAACTATGAGAACTATGTTTCATTATTCTATTAACTATGAGAACTATGTTTCATTATTCTATTAACTATGAGAATTATGTATCATTATTCTATTAACTATGAGAATTATGTATCATTATTCTATTAACCATGAGAACTATGTTTCATTATTCTATTAACTATGAGAATTATGTATCATTATTCTATTAACTATGAGAACTATGTATCCTTCTATTAACCATGAGAACTATGTTTCATTATTCTATAAACCATGAGATATGTACACCATTAGTCTTTAAATTGTAAGAGATGTACATTATTATTCGATAATATATTAAAAACGTGTATAACCTAGAGTTGTATTTTGTTCTGAGATACATGTCCATCATTAATCTATTAGAGACCTGTATAATCTATGAGAGATATACATAAGTATTTTATAACCTCATCATCATCATCTAGTGCCATCTCCGCAAAAAAGGTTGGCATGGGGCACCATTCTCTTGCTTTGATAGTGCAGGCTGTCAGAGGCTGACTTGTCCATCTTTTGATGTTACTCGTCACTGTTAGTCTTGGTCTGCCTCTGTCTCTTTTACCTTGTATTTTCCCCTCCGAGATTACTTTTAGTAGGCTGTTGTGTCTTTTAACATGGCCAAAAATATCATTTGTCTTGTTTGAATTGTGTCTAGTAGTTGTCTTTTTATTTTTCGCTATTGTATGACTTCATCGTTTGTTTTCTTTTCTTTCCATCCAATTTTACCTATTCTTCTATATATCCACATTTCAAAAGCTTCAATTTTATGTTCTATTTTCTTGTCTAACATCCGTGTTTCTGCACCATACAGGAATGTTGAGAAGATATACCATTTTGCTCTTATTAGTTTTAGCCCTGGTGTTATTTGTTTTGATGTTAGTATATTTTTCATGGCATTAAAATTACTTTTTGCCATTCCTATTCTTTTGTTTATTTCAGTTTACATTTTCCATCACTATTGTATGGCTAAGGTAGTTGTAATTCTGAACTGTCGCCTTGTATATTCCTTCAATTTTGATGTCCACTTGTAGGTTTTGAGTATTATTTTTGATTAAGATCATAGTTTTAGTCTTTTTCATATGCATATCTAATCCATATTTTTTGCTTGTCATGTTTATTTCATTAAGTAATTGTAGATCTTTAGGATTTTCTGCTAGTAGAACAGTTTCATCAGCATATCTTAGGTTATTGATTATCTTCCCATTAATGCATTGAGCTCGGCATCTATATGATGTTTTAAAAGATTTGCTCAGTGTATAGATTGAACGTGAAAGAGATTGGAGCCTCATCACGTACCAGTCCAGAGGAAGCCATGGAGAGTCGGAGAAATTCGAACTTATGTCGGAGGAAAGATCTTAAAATAAGTACTTGGAATGTTAGGACTCTATATCAACAAGGGAAATTGGAAAATCTAATTCAAGAAGCAGAACGAATAAATATAGATATTTTAGGCATGTCAGAAACTAGATGGAAGGAATGTGGGTACATTGAAGACGAAAAATATACATTTATATACTCAGGAAACACAACAGAACATCAAAGGGGGGTAGGAATACTGATAAAAAGAGAGCTACAAAAATATATAAGTACCCACTGGACATACAGTGATAGGATTATACTACTCAAGTTGAAAGCAAAACCATTCGACATAGCAATAATACAGACATATGCACCTACTCAAGACTACACAGATGAACAAATAGAGGCATACTATGAAGACTTAAATAAAGTTATGAAGCAAGTGAAATCTTCAGACATCTTGATTGTAATGGGTGACATGAACGCTAAAGTAGGAAAAGGTAGATATAAGACAATTATAGGAAATCATGGTTTAGGAAAAAGAAATGACAGAGGAGAAAGATTAATACAATTCTGTGAAGAAAACAGGCTGATAATATGTAACACCTACTTTGAGCAAGAGAAAAGGAAACTATACACATGGAAAAGCCCTGGAGATAGGAAGAGGAATCAAATAGATTACATAATGATAAAAGAAAGGTTCCGTAACAGCGTAAAGAAAGCCAAAACCTACCCAGGAGCAGATATTAATTCTGATCACAATCCTGTAATGATTAAAATGAAAATCAAACTAAAGAGAAACAAGCAAAAATCTGATTCATCAACAAACCCACTCGACATAACAGCTTTAAATCAAAAAGATATTAAAGATACCTATACAATACAAGTAAAGAACACATACCAGAAGCTGCTAGAGGAAGGAATTGAACAATACAGAAGAGAAAATCCTGATGAAAAAGTAACAACCAAATGGCAATGCATAAAGAAAAGCATACAAAAAGCCTGCGACACCTTACCCAAAAGAGAAAAGAACAAAAAACAAAAATGGATAACTAACACCATCTTAGAAAAAATGGAAGAAAGGAGACAAGCGAAGAACACTGCCCAATACAATAAAATAGATAATGAGATACGCAAAATGTGCAAAAAGGCAAAAGAAGACTGGCTCAGCCAAAAATGTAGAGAAATAGAAACTATGGAAAGCAAACAAGACCTAAGAGGAATGCACACAGAAATAAAGAGAATGACTAATAAAAATTAAAAAGCCACAGAAGGTGGATGCATTGCAGACAAAAAAGGAAAAATGCTAACAGACAATAAGGATATCATAGATAGATGGCAGGAATATATAACAGAACTATTTCATGATCAAAGGGACAAGAAACCAGTTATAAAATGTACATCAGGCTATAAAATCTTAAAATCTGAGGTGGAAAAAGCTATAAAAACAATGAAAAGGGGAAAAGCAGCAGGACCTGAAAGCATACAGATAGAGATGATACAGGCACTTGAAGATTTTGGCATTGAAGTGATTACAGACATATGCAACGACATATACCACACAGGATACATACCAAATGAACTAAAAACATCAACTTTCATTGCATTGCCTAAAAAGAATGGTGCAGTTGAATGCAGTGACTTTAGAACAATAAGCCTAATGAGCCATGTTACAAAAATCTTGCTAAAAGTTATACAAGGAAGGATTCAGAATAAAATCAATACTGAATTAGATGAGCAGCAATTTGGATTTAGGAAAAATAGCGGGACAAAAGAAGCCATATTCTGCATGAGAACATTAATCGAAAAATACACAGAAGTAAACAAACCAATATATGCCTGCTTCATAGACTACACCAAAGCTTTTGATAGAGTACACCACAAACAACTTATAGAATGCCTAAAAGAGATACATCTAGATGACATGGATATACGACTAATATGCAATCTATACTGGGAGCAAACAGCAATAATAAAATATAACAAAGAGTTCTCTACACCCATTGATATAAAAAGAGGAGTAAGACAAGGATGCATCCTATCACCAAGCTTGTTCAATCTATACACTGAGCAAATCTTTAAAAACATCATAGAGATGCCAGGCCTACAAATTAATGGAAAGATAATCAATAACCTAAGATATGCTGACGATACTGTACTACTAGCAGAAAATCCTAAAGACCTACAACAATTACTTAATGAAATAAACACGACAAGCAAAAATATGGACTAGATATGAATATCAAAAAGACTAAAACTATGATCATAAACAAAGAAAATACTCAAAACCCACAAGTGGATATCAAAATTGAAGGAATAGACCTTGAGACAGTTCAGAACTATAACTACCTTGGACATACTATAACCAGTGATGGAAAATGTACAACTGAAATAAACAAAAGAATAGGAATGGCAAAAAGTAATTTTAATGTCATGAAGGACATACTAACATCAAAACAAATAACACCAGAACTAAAACTAAGAATAGCAAAATGTTACATCTTCTCAATATTCCTATATGGTGCTGAAACATGGACATTAGACAAGAAAACAGAACAGAGAATTGAAGCCTTTGAAATGTGGATATATAGAAGAATAGGTAGAATTGGATGGAAGGAAAAGAAAACAAATGACAAAGTCTTAAAACAACTAAAAATGAAAAGAGAACTTCTGAACACAATTAGAACAAGACAAATGCGATTCTTAGGCCATGTTAAAAGACACAACAGCCTACTGAAAGTGATCCTGGAGGGGAAAATACAAGGTAAAAGAGGCAGAGGCAGACCAAGATTAACATGGACGAGTAACATCAAAAGATGGACAAATCAACCGATGACAACCTGCACCATCAAAGGAAGAGATAGAGCAAAATGGCGCTCCATGGTAGCCAACCTTCGTTGCGGAGACGGCACTCAATGATGATGATAGATTGAACAAACTTAGTGACTCGGGATCCCTGTCTTACTCCTCTTTTTATATCGATGGGTCTAGGGTTCAGTTTGTTATATTTTATTATTGCTGTTTGCTCCCAGTATAAATTACATATTAGTCGTATGTCTGCGTCATCTAGATATATATATCTTTTAGGCAATCTATGCGTTCTTTATGGTGTATTCTATCAAAAGCTTTGGTGTATTCTAAGCAGGCAGATATTGGTTTATTTACTTCTGTGTACTTTTCATTTAATGTCCTCATGCAGAAAATGGTTTCTTTTGTCCCACTATTTTTCCTAAATCCAAATTGCTGCTCATCTAATTCCTTATTGAATTTATTTGTTTTTTCTTAATCCTTCCTTGTATAACTTTTAGCAAGATTTTAGTTACACTGCTCATTGGGCTTATTGTTCTAAAATCACTGCATTCAAATGCACAATTGTTTTTAGGCAATGCATTGAAAGTTGACGTTTTTTTAGTTCATTTGGTATGTATCCTGTATCGTATATGTCGTTAAATATGTATGTGATAATTTCAATGTCAAAATCTTCTAGTACCTTCATCATCTCTGTATGTTGTCAGGTCCTTCTGCTTTTCCTTTTTTCATTGTTTGCATAGCCTTTTCCACTTCTGATTTTAAGATTTTATAACTTGCTGTACATTTTATATATAATTTCTTGCCTCTTTCGTCATAAATTAATTCTATTATATGTTGCCTGCCATCTATTAATTATATCTTAGTTGTCTGTCAGCACTTTTCCTTTTCTGTTTTCAATACATCCGCTTCCTGTGGCTTTCTTATTTTTACTGGTCATTCTCTTTATTTCTGTGTGCATCCCTTTTAAATCTTGTTTATTTTCCATAATTTCGATTTCTAGACATCTTCGGCTGAGCCAGTCTTCTTTTGCCTTTTTGCACATTTTGCTTATTTCATTATCTTTTTTCTTGTATTGAACAGTGTTCTTGTCTTTTTCAAACATTACAAATCAATATTACGCACGTTGTCTTATAATTGAATTTGTGAGTTAGAAAATGAGACTTAAATTTGATTTATTTTTTTTTTTTAATTAATTAAAGATGTAGGAAAGTAATAAGCGCTTAAAATATTGAAGAAAACCAAGAACTACTTATATTTGTGTAGTTTTAATTTACAAAGTATCTTGAAGCACGATTGTGCCAAATTTCACTATCGAATTTGACGTATTCCCATTAGCACATTGTCAATGTAACGGATGGTTTATTGCTTCCAATACAGTTGGAAATCACTATATGCCAAGGAAGTTTGGACTTTGTAAAAATTGTTTGCAATGAAATGCAAAAATATCTTTAAAATGTAAAGCACTTAACGAGAAAGAAAGAAAGATGCAGATAATAAAAGTATCTAGCGATAGCGTGATAATGACGAAATAAAACATTAAATCTTCATAGAAGGTGCAAGCATTTATAATGCTGGAAATTTAATAACAATTTGTATATAATGACTGTGATTAGCTAGCAATTTGAAAAAATGTAACAGCCTAGCGAAGAGAATCAATGAAGTGAGACACTGAAATTCGTTGAGAGGAATCTACATGAAAGGCAGCGGTACAAACATAAATAACTAATTTGTCTTCTGGCTTTCGGTTAAGATGACGGAAACTTGTAGCTACTATCAGCAGGATAGGAAGCATGAAGTGTGGGTGACTACCATGATTGCACGTTTCCTGCGAGAATTGTAATTGCATTGTGTGTGCTATCTTGAGGCAGGAAACGTGGCGAAAGACGGTGTGGGCGTTTGAAGGGACAATAGAATGACAAAGTTTCATGCTAAATGTAGGAATCTAACAAAACAAAATAAACATCCAACCTGTGATATTACAAAACTGGATGACTTGCACAACTAGGGGTTGGGTGGTCTAGAGGTATGACAACGGCATCACGACAAGACGGATTCGGGTTCAAAGTCCACTACACGAGGTAGTGATTTTTTTTTAAAATAGAAAAAAAATGAATCCTTGGTTTCTTAATGACGCTGCCCTCCGCTAATCTCTTTGGCTCCCGTGTGCAATCGCGCACGTTAACGAACCCATGGCAGTCTAAATCGAAAATAGTGGATCATAAATATGGGCTTTGTTTGAGCAAAATTGTCAACAGGAACATATCCACTCTGTGGGCCATGCCACGTAATTCGTGCTCATGGGCCAGGGTTCTCCTCGATTTGTAGAGATTTTCGAGTCAGACATCGGGGCACCCACGGATTCGTCTGGTGTGGTGATGATGATACTTACAACAAATAAACAATGCAACTATTTATCATGAAACTCACATAAGTAATTACCTATGAAATTACATTTCTAGAAAAAGTATTGTTCATTTTAAGAGGCTGAGCGAGGGTCATAATCATGTGCCATACCGGTTATGTAGATGATCATGTCCTTCCACAATTCTCTGTCCTCAGTCAACGTGTCAATTCTGTTGATGACTGTTGGTGACTTGTGACTGTTGGTGACTGTTGGTGACTGTTGGTGACTGTTGGTGACTTGTGACTGTTGGTGACTTGTGACTGTTGGTGACTTGTGACTGTTGGTGACTGTTGGTGACTTGTGACTGTTGGTGACTTGTGACTGTTTGTGACTTGTGACTGTTGGTGACTTGTGACTGTTGGTGACTGTTGGTGACTTGTGACTGTTGGAGACTGTTTGTGACTGTTGGTGACATGTGACTGTTGGTGACTGTTGGTGACATGTGACTGTTGGTGACTGTTGGTGACTTGTGAACTTTGGTGACTGTTGGTGACTGTTTGTGACTGTTGGTGACGTGTGACTGTTGGTGACTTGTGACTGTTGGTGACTGTTTACCGTGCCAAGGCACCAAGTTATCTAGTATCTACTCTTTTTGTCGTCCGAGATCTTTCTTTCTTGGTATTTTGCCACTTGTAACCAAGCATTTCATCTCTATAACCAATGTAACCAAGCATTTCATCTCTATAACCAATGTAACCAAGCATTTCATCTCTATAACCAATGTAACCAAGCATTTCATCTCTATAACCAATGTAACCAAGCATTTCATCTCTATAACCAATGTAACCAAGCACTTCATCTCTCCATAGCTCATGGTGTATCCGAAAAATGTAGATTGTGTCATTCTGATCTTGCCCTAGCAAGGCCGGAAGGGAGCCTTCCCTTTTTTTTTTTACTTACTGTGCTTTTAACAATGCACATGGTGCAATAATTTTCTTTTGGCATCTTATTTTTGCTCCCTGATCTTCTCTCTTTTAGGGAAGGGGAAGGGATAGGGATAAATGTATGTTTAGATATAGACAAGAAAGAATATGTCATCGTAATAAGAATAACTATCTTTACGACATAACGGTCGCTGGTGTATGTGGGGGGAGGGGGGGGAGGGGAGGGGGGCTCACGACATGATCAAAGGGATAAAGGCCGCTTGGTCAAAGCAGTCGCCACGACGTGTGAGACTCTGGACTTTTATTTTACCACCCTGGTTAGAAAAAAACTTTTCTGTCTACAGCGGATTTCGAACACCGTACGCCGGCTTTTCGGCCAACGAAACAGTGGGTTTCTTTTATAAGAATAACGGTGGCTGAAAACAGATTGCAGGAACAGTGAGCTAGATGACTTGAGAACAACCCTAAACCAACTATGCAATAACTTCCAGAGAGTGGTCATCCAGTGGATACCATCACACTGTAATATACAAGGAAACGAATGCGCAGACAAATTAGCTAAAGAGAGAGGGAGATTACCACAAGAGAACTATTTGGTCAGCTACGGCGGAGCGAAACCCATCATCAAAGGCCAGTACCATGAAAAATGGAAACGAGAACACCCAAAGTATAACGAGAGGGATGGATACATCCAACAATCAAGGAGGGATCAAGTCATCATACTTCGCCGCACTGTCCACAACAGAATGAGAAACCACATGTTCACCAAACTCAAAATAGGAACTACCAGGCAATGCTACTGTACACTGGACAACATGACAACAAAACATGTTCTACAGGATTGTCCACAGTACACAGACCTGAGAAGGATAACCTTGTCCATACCCACCTCCCTGGAAGAGAAACTATACGGGGCAACCGAATCACTTAAACAGACAGCTGCCTTCATAAGAGAGTCTGGAATCCTAGTCTGAATGACGTCATGATAGCAGAAGAAGAAGATTGCTGGGTTCAAACTCAAGTTAGTTTTACTTAGGATTTACTTTCTTCTAAATGAAAGTGTATCGGAACTCGTCGTCTATCTCATCTAAAATTAGATGAGAAAATTGTGATATTCCAAGTCCTGAAACTTAGGGACAGTTACATTTGTATTATCATTGTCAATAACCAGTACACGAGAATGTAAATTTAAGGCTATTTTTAAATTTTGAATTATTTGTAAAATGTGTAATTTGTGTATTAGATTCCTTACACTCCTAAAAGTTTGCATGAGCACTCTCAGACTCGTTCCAGGTGAGAAATGTCCTAATGTTATTGATCCACTAAAGGCTATAATAAATTAAAATAACAATGTATTTTTAATAAGTTAATGTTGATAATATAAGCAATGATTCTAAAACAGTTTCATCTGCATGCAATGGGACTGATAAAATGTCACCCAGCTTTATATGGGTGCCGGATTTTTTTTTTCTGGGAAAGTAAAGCGACACAGGGGTAATATTACCACATTACCCCAAGAGTCACATTACCCCAAAATGCCGAGGGTCTGTAAAATTTATGGTCACTAACACCATATTCCCTATACGCCACTTGGCGTGATGGGGGTACTTTACTTTTTTTTTTTTTTTACCTAAAAATCATGTGCCGATGGTCTATAAAAAAAAAAAAAAAAGGATCATGAACACCATATTCTCTATACGCCACTTGGCGTGACACGGGAAAGTTTACCTTTTTTTTTTTTTACTAACAAAGTGTTCTCCCTTCTCTAATAAATGTTCTCCTTTTACAAATAAAATGTGTATGTAGTAAAATGTAGTATATACACTAGGATGGGATGGATCACATAATGGGGGATAGAGATAGCATGGGTTGGATAGCTTAGTAGTTACCCATAAGTAACACAATTATAACTTAGACACAGAATAACAGTAGCCAGTTTTTGAGGGAATGGAAACATTCTCAACTGTTATTGGAAAGGTGTGGGGATAGAGGTAACATGACTTGATCCGTCACATGTCCACAAATTAGGTTGATAAACTAACTCAGTGCACGTCAATTTCATGAGAGAAATGTCACTCTTAACAGTTCATGGTAACGTTATTTTGAAACTCAAAGGTTAACTAAATACCAAGATGGTGTGGGTTTTGCAACATTTGACACAAAAGTCATCCTAAGTTCAACTTCGCAATCACTTTTTGGCTGAGCAGAGAGTGAGCCAATGAGTAATGCAAATGAGACAGCGGTATTTAACCTCATGCATTAGTAGATATTACCAAGTAGTCTGGAAGTAGAGAAGACTCAGAGATGTGAAATAGACAAGCTCAGTACTGCTTCCGCTGAAGTACCTAAAGGTATCGTGATGGTAATGGACTCCCACAAGTTAGTTTTTATTCAGATCGAGAAGTAGGTTAAGATCAGAGAAGAAATCATTTTTAGAGCTGAGAAACAGCAGAGCAACCTTATAACAGACTTATCCAACACTGGCACAAATGTTCTCCCTTCTCAAATAATATTTTCTGTTTTCTCAATTAACATGTTCACACTTTGCAGATAACATTTTCTCCTTTCTCAAATAAAATGTTTTCCTTTCTCAAATAAAAATGTTTTCCTTTCTCAAATAAAATGTTCTCCTTTCTCAAATAAAATGTTATCCTTTCTCAAATAAAATGTTCTACTTTTTTTTCTCAAATAAAATGTTCTCCTTTCTCAAATAACATGTTCTACCTTTTTCTTTTCTCGAATTAGATGTTCTCCATTCTCAAATAAAATGTTATTTCTCATACAAAATGTTCTCCCCTCTTTAATAAAATGTTCACCTTTCTCAAATAAAATGTTCTCCTCTCTTAAATCAAATATTCTAATTTCGCAAATAAAATGTTCTCCTTTCTTAAATAAAATGTTCTTCCTATCAAAAATCAAGTTCAACTTTTTTCTTATTTTCACATGCTAATCCTAGGCTTCTCTCTTCTGTCCCTGCTAGTAAGGCGTCATCACAGTGATAATTTAGTTACAATGTTACGTTTCGTATGAAACTCAGTTGACCAAACTACCCACTGTCCAAGCTATGGATCACACGATAGTCTTCATGACCATAACGTCGAGCCATGTTAGAATAACACATTTTTACGAGTGTTTCACTCGTGAGATTTTAATATATAAAACCGAGCTATGTGGTAGAGCATGTACTGGGCTTTAGTGCTACATGGTGTCAGATTTGATCGGTCTTAAAAGAGGTTATCACAACTGCTACATGGCGTACCATATTTACACCTGCGAAGATTCGACTAAGTGAGTGATAATAGTACCTTGATGAAAGGAAAATCGTATCTCATTTCACAACTTCCTAGTCACAGAAATAAGAAAACGAGGAGTGGTATTTCTGAGTGTTATTAACGTTTTAAAGTGAAAATATAATCAAGGAAAAGGGAGGAAACGAGATAAATATTTTATCAGGTTGTCCTGACCGGAAATAAACAGATAATGAGTTATCAGTAGACCTGTTTAAAAAGACAAAGAGAGAGAGAGAGAGAGAGAGAGAGAGAAAGTGAGGGAGACAGAGAGACAGACAGAAACAAAGGAGCATCAACGTCAAAGCCATGCAGCACGTTACTGATTAGTTATTGATTTTGTGTGCAATCGGTTCAGTTCGATAGGTTACAGCCTATTGATTTAATCAAATACCAAGAAGGCCAAAGTTATAGTTTGCAGTCAGATAACAAAATATGTTGACATCAGACGTCAACGTTAAGATAAAAAATATGTGTCTTTTGAAACTTGAACGATATACTGGTGGATTCACCATAGTAGATCAATTTCAAATCCTATACTTTACTTTTACCTATCCAATGTTAATTTTGCTCACTTTTCTGTCATTAAAAAAATTAAATGTGATTTATTACAATTATAGTCATTTTTTCTCTCACATTTTGTATAATAAACTACTAGTAAGCAGATTATTGCCCTTTAATGTAAACAGTTCATATTTCCCCAAAGCTGATACGATGAAAGCTATCGAAGTTGAAAATGGAAGAAGTGCGCATAAACAAAATTACAAGAAATCACTGAAATGTAACATAATTCAAATGTTCATCGAAAGTTCGCACATTTAACTGACATGCATAATTGACGGAGTAAATATCATTTAGAAGTAAAGAAAAACTGAGAGATCGTTAACAGTGTCCTCTAAAGATAATCGCTTTTATTTATATAAAGTTGATTAAAGAGCGCACTGTGATTTCTTTACAGATGCAGCTGAAAAGAAAATTGAATATCTTGATAGATATGGACTTTGAAACAGAGCAATTATGCCAACATGTTAAAATGATTATTAAATTATATCAGAGCTGTTATGTTATGGAATATTAGAAACAGTTGGAAACATAACAGCAGCGGCGATCTACAGAAGAGCAAAGGACCGCAAATTATGTCTCCTCTTCACGCTGAAAGACGAATGAGGAAGTAGAAAAATAAGAGAAACAAGAAGAAAAAGAGCTATGTTGTCATCGGCTACGAAAAGGTGATGGAGAGACGGACCCAACAACAAAATTAGAAGAAAGTAAAGAATCATGAAACTTTTAGAAAAATGCATTTATAATTTGCCATATTCTACTTTTCCATAAAACTCATATGAATTTAATGTTAACATTTTCCAAGAATATCAATTTTGCGAAAATAATTTATATTTTAAGTGCAGTCAGTGATATTTTAGTAGATTAAACCTTATGAAACCAAATGTTTTTTTTTTTTTAATGCCTGCATTGTCGTTTTCTGGTGCAGAATAAAGCATTACTTTGGCATAAAAACCCGTAATATTTCATCAGGAAACTTCCGTACAAAAATTCACTTGACCGTATACACTTATATTAATGAAACCTAACAGTATAAAAAGACTTCACTAAAATAAATGAGTACTGTAACTAGTTCGCGTGATTAAAATACAGTCCATAGTAAGCATACAGTTCATCTGTTCTATTATCTGACTGTCTGTTACTTTAATTTCATCCCTGTCTTTTATATTGGGGGTTGATTTTTTTTTAAATGTGGATCTTAAACATTTATTTTACTCTGTTAGGATTAATATCGAATATTTGTTCATTGGCTCACTACTAATGTAGATATAAAACGTTCCATTTCTTAAAACACACACACACACAAATAATATTAAGTTGCTCTTACTTTGTCTCTGAGCCTTAACTCTGCCGGAACGGGCACGACTGTGCTGGGGGAGTGGAATGTGTTCAACACACTTGTCTTCGTCGATGTCAAACTTTTGTCCTCGTGGACACAAGCATTCAAAACTCCCGACTGTGTTTTCACATTTCCGGCCCTTGTTGCACTTGGTATTTATATCTTCGCACTCGTCCTTATCTGTCCAGAGCAGAGTCAGATATCACTTTTCAATTAAATGTCACTTATATTTAGAGTATTGACGATATTCTTTTTCTAGTTTAAAGTAATTTATAAAAAACTGTAAGTTATATAAACCATGAAACAAGACTTGTTTTATTGACTTTGTTTTGTCTTACGCAATGGGTTGCTATTAGCTCATGGATTCTAGATGGCATGTAACAGGTTATAATGGGTTTCTTGTATTCGGGGCTTTTACTGGAGAGGTTGGAACTTGTCCTACCTAGAGGTGTTGCAATACTAGATCTTTATCAGTAAATGCCACCACAACGGAGAGCATGGCGATCATTGTCTCTGTTAGACAGGCTGCTTTGGCATAAGCTTTTACCAGGGAGACCGACTAGGAATTCGGGGCGAGGTCTTTGTTAGAGAAGTAAAGGCATCAAGATGCGTAGAGATGTGATGCGATTAGATTTGTTTACATATCCTTATATACATTTTTTGTGTGTGTTGCTGTTTGTTGTTCCAGCTGAAGACCTACTTGGCCGAAACGTCGACTTTTGTTTTGCCCATTACCACGTAAAGCTGTCACCATACCATTTTTTTTCTTTTTTTTTTTAGAATTGCTCTTTGTTAGAGAACAGGCTGCTGATTATGTTTTTGCAACAAACGATTGTAAATTCTTAAAGACAGCTGATTTCATATGCATTATGTTGACCATCAGTTTTCGGTCTTGTAATCGTAAAAGTGCACGTGAGATTCACTTATTCCTGTACTGTTACTTCCCTTAGCTGCGTATTGTCCAATAAACACTTGAATACAGTAGAGGGGTGATTTGTCTGCAGCAACCGTGACTTTTTTTTATAGTCAGCGTGTTGTTTTTCAACACTCAACATGATGATGTGTAGTTGGATGAGGCCAAACCTATTACTCTTCTCTTTCACTAAAAGAGTTAGACTACGTTAACAAGGATCACACACACGCACGCACACACACGCACACACACCCATAAAAGAAACAAAAAACAGTTACATGACAAAACTTAACATCTGTTTAGAAACGATAACCTAAAAAAACACAGCGACAGAAGAAAAAAAAATCCATAATGAAAAAGGCTGGTAATGCAAATATGAGAAAAATATTTGTCGAACTCAGAAATGATAAACACATTAAAATTGAAAACAAATGACATGAGAAATATATAACATGTTCACACTAGAATGTTAAGGATATCAAAAGCAAGAGGAGCTTTCATTGCACTGGAAAACATATGGAAATCCAAAGAAATTAGGTTAAATACAAAAATAAAAATTTTCAACTCAAATGTTAAGTCGGTCCTATTATATGGCTGTGAAACATGGAAAACAACTAAATTGACAATCACAAAAATACAGACTTTCATTAATGGATGCTTACGCAGGATAAAAGGATGGAAATGGCAGGACAAAATTACTAACATAGAATTATGGAAATGTACCAGTCAAATACCAGTGGATAAAGAGATACAGCGAAAATAATGGCACTGGACAGGACACACACTACGGAAGCCAACTGAGAGTATTACACAACAGGCCCTTTTTTTGGAATCCCCAGGAGAAAAGGCAAAGAGGAAGACCAAGGAATTCTTGGAGAAGACAGATAGAAGCAGAGATGAAGATTATGGGGAAGACATGGAATGATCTTAAAAGAATGGCAAAAAACAGAACGACTTGGAAAGTACGTAGGGAGGTCAAAAAGTCATGCACACCAATTTTTTTCTCGGAAACTATTCGGGCAAAATGTGTGAAATTTTCACAGATTGTAGCTGAACATCCCCTTTACACTACCTATTTTTCAACATAATCTCCGTCCAAGCGTATTGCCTTACGCCAACGCGAAACTAGGTCATGAATGCCTCGTTTGTACCAAGTTTTGTCCTGCTCGCGTAGCCATTTTTTAACTGCACGGATCACACCCTCATCATTGTTAAAGTGTGTCCCACGCAGGAATTTTTTGAGTGGTCCAAACAGATGGAAATCTGAGGGAGCCAGATCAGGGCTGTAAGGAGGATGGGGCAGTACAGTCCAACCAAATTTGTTGATTGCTTCCCGTGTTACCAGACTTGTGTGAGGGCGTGCATTGTCATGTTGAAGCAACAAATCTGCATATGGCTTATTAGGCCGAACTCTGTGGAACCGATTTTTGAGTTTTGTCAGTGTATTGATGTAAGCTGTCGAGTTGATTGTCTCACCTCTTGTCATTACATCAACAAGAATCACACCATCAATGTGCCAGAAGACAGTGATCATCACCTTTCCGGCTGATGGAGATGTTTTGAATTTTTTTCTTTTTTGTGACTGCGGATGATGCCATTCCATTGACTGCATTTTTGTTTCAGGCTCATAATAATGTGCCCACGTTTCGTCACCGGTAACAATTTTTGACAAAAACATTTCTCCTTCAACACCGAAACGCTCCAACAATTCAGAACAGAATGTTTTCCTTTGAACTCTGTGATCATTTGTTAGGCACCGAGGAACCCATCGAGCGCAAATCTTTGAATTTCCGAGAGTTTTAAAAATTGCGATTGCACTTCCCTTGCTGACTGTAAGCTGCAATGCCAATTGCTGACTAGTGATACGCCTATCCTTACGAATAATGGCATCAGCCCGGTTTAACATGTCTGTGCTGGTAGCCGAGGCAACACGTCCAGAACGCGGTAAATCATGCAGCTCCACTCGTACACTTTCTGCAGCTTTAATTCTCTGAACCCAGCGACTAACTATGCTCCTATCGACTGCAGAACATTTGTACACTGCACACAGTCGTTTATGAATGTTTGCCATAGTTTCTTTTTCCGCAACCAGAAATTCTATGAAAATTCGCTGTTTGTAACGGACATTGTTGACAAGCTCCATTTTAACGGTTCATAGATTGCGTAATATTTATCAGAATGCTGTGCAATTTGGTACACATAATTGGAACATGTCATATTCCAAGTGTGCAAAATTTCATATTCCTATCTTTATTATTAGCCGAGAAAAAAATTGGTGTGCATTACTTTTTGACCCCCCGTATTACTTGTTGAAGACATATGCTCCACTGGGAGCTAAAAGGTAGAAGAAGAAGAGACACTAGAATGTTGTAAAATGAATTGATCATCAATATCTCTCGACACGGCACAATAAAATGTTTTACTAGCGTCGAATAATAGTAGGGATGTCCCCTTTAGTACACCTTTACAAGTATAAGAGACCCAACTATAGTCCGTTCAGAAATTCATAATCACACCTGAATTAGCTTTGCGTGATAACCGTTTGTTATTTTGCTTTAAAATTTTGCATTCAATCTTAGAATATTGATGACGTAGAAATATTTTTTGCTCTGAGAAATTTGATCTAGTTTAAAAGTTTTCTTCTTTAGGCTATATTAAATTCACCCTGTTCGAATTTGACACCATTTTAGGATATATACATTAATTTGGTGCGGTCGTTGACGTAAAATAGTTAGGCTATTGCAGAAACACTAACTTCAGGAAAATCCCGTGCACAAAACTGAATTGTTATTTAACGACATGACGCACCACGGCCTTGGCATTAATTACCGAAGGGAAGGCGTATCTTTATTAATTTTGTGAAGACTCGGTAGACAATTTGTTGACTTTAAATACCAACATTTATATCTAAATTACAATGAGTTTGAAATATCTCTCTCTCTCTCTCTCTCTCTCTCTCTCTCCCTCTCTCTCTCTCTCTGCGATCAGGGCTCAATCAGAGTAGGATTCCAGACTCTCACATGAAGTCAGCTGTCAGGTTAATTATGTTGATTGCCCCAACAGACAGAACATCACAATTAGAGTCTGCCAGATCCACTCCGATTGAACACCCGTTAAAACGTTGCACTGTGTTCTGCGCCAGTGGCCCAGTGAATCCGATTACAGCCAACATTTTATTCAGGTTTGCTTTCCATAGCCTTTGATTGTCCCCAATCTTCCTGCAAGGCAACAGATGATCTTTTCTGTAGGGGGATTCTGCCCTTAGATGGTCGGCCCTCACAGGTTTCCGAGCACCATCTGCCCGAGTCACTAGAGGTGACTAACACAGACATGCACACACAAACATATGAGATGGGACTAACACAGACATGCACACAGCGATACGAGACCTGACACACACCAAGATATACGACACATGCCTAACATAAACATGCGCATAAAGATATGAGATATGACTGACATAGCCATGCACACACAAAGATATGACACATGCCTAACATAGACATGCACACAAAGATATGAGATGTGACTAACATAGCCATGCACACACAATGATATGAGATATCACTAACCCAGACATGCACACACAAAGATATGACACGTTACTAACACAGATACACACTAAGATATGAGATATGACTAAACACAGACTCACATAAAGATATGAGACATGATTAACACGGACGCACAAAGATATGAGATATGACTTACATGACACACACCAAGATATGAGCCATGGCCAGCACACACACAAGCTAAGATATGAGCCTTGTCTAGTACAGAAACACATTAAGGTATCCATATGCTTGTGTGTGTTGTAGTCGGCAGACTCTTCTTAACGTGGGAATCATCGACATACGAGACGCAGGCTCCGATTAACTGTTCACAGGTTTCGTTCAAACAGTTGTCCGGAGATTTGAGAGTGCAGTCTGACTCGTAGAACGTTTCATTGCATGTACAGTTCCCGGTTGACTGTACACAGATGTCGTTGAAACAGTTGTCCGGACATCTGAGAGTGTAGTCTGACCCGTAGTACGTTTCCTTGCACGTACAGTCTGCACTTTCCGGGTCACATATGATGTCACAGCCATCAGAACACGTCTGTTTGCACTGTCGCCCAAAATTACCATCGGGACAAGTGTCATTACAGGTGTAGCCAGGATGTTTACATTGTAGGCATTTTCCGGATTTTTCCTCACAAAAAGGACAGACACTGAGACAAGACCCGGAGCAGTCGTGTCCATAGATCCCATGTGAACAGATGCCGTGACACGTACCGATTATGACGTTGCAGCCTTTGTAACACCCACTACACATTGCACAAAACGACCAGGAATGCCCGTCCAGAAAAAAAGGTCTCTGTAAATGTTTGCACCTCACACACCGTCAGTGCACTGTCGGCCTGCGAAATGGTCGATGAGAACTCAATCTTAATGTGTGCCATTGTCGCTTGTGTGGTGACTACAATTGTATTCACAGAAATATTTGGGTATGATATATCATACGCCGCCACTGTCAGAGAAAGCCTTTAGAGTGGCATTCTTTACCCGAATCATAGTGCTAGCTCGATGAAAGATTCGAATTGTGTGAGTCTTCTGGGGCGTGGCAAAGTTCAGATACCAGTAAACAGAATTAGTTCAACTTCTCAATTGTGTGTGTGTGTGTGTGCAGTCATTGTCATAGAGATTGGTCTTTGTTTTGCCATTAACTGCGGCCTCTGGTCCACATCTATCTCCTGTATAACAAGCATTAAATGTGTCGGTATGGTTTGTGTTCTGTTTGAGAGCCACATTCCGACCCCCGCCAATGTAGATGGAGCAGATATTTGCAACTATCGCCCCTTCAATCCGTAACTTGTTGATCAGCTCATCCCCAGAGCAAAAGACATCAATCTCGTGCGAACTAACTACAAACCTTGATTCAATGTTACATGAGGCAGAACCATTTAGTTTTACCGTGAAACTGTCCGGATCTGTTAAGTCATTCAGATAAATTCTAAACCAGGAGAACGGCAAAGATTGATTGAGAGTTGCCTCAACTGATGTAGAATATGTGTCCGGATTACATGTGGTGTAGTTGTTATCAATCAGGAAAGTAGGTTCAGATTTTTGGGCGTATTTGTAAACGAGATCCAAGTGCTGACACTGGGGTCCGAAATATTCATGCTGACAACTGTCATTGTTTGGGCATGTCCCTGTAGTTTTATCACAAACTGCGTCATTATAGCAGTGACATTGTAACGTACAATTCGTCCCAAACCAACCGTCTTGACAAGTTAGGTCATTAGCTTCCAAGATCGCGTACGAAGCCAGCAGAATAAAGGCTTGATCTACAGCGGTGGTTAACGAACTGTGTACAAACATTTATTATCAAACCCGTGGTTACATTTATAAAAATCCGCCAGCTCGCTGCTGATAACAGATAGCGTGATGTTCAAAGAAAATATTGTTTACACAATGACGCGAACAGCTTCCATCTTGGTGCGTCCCATGACGTCATATCATGGTTTGAAATGCAAATTTATAACTATGCAAAAGGTTACTGTTTTACTATATCAGCACTTCCTTAGGGAATCCAAGATGGGGCATTTATATTGTGATATTCATGACCCAGAGAGACGAACGCAACTCGCGCTTGGTCTTAATAAATCGTCATTTTCTCGTTGGATTAAACAAGACTCAGAGTGCACTCATGTCAATCAAGGAAGGAAAAGGAGCCGGCTTCACTTTCAGAAAAACTATTGGGGGCAGGAATATTATTTGTGAAAAAACCACACTTGGTCATTGCTCGAAGCAAATACCTGAGACAGATCCGTGAGCGGCGGAGTGAACGGTATGATATTGTATATTTGAACGAATCATGGGTCAACGCACACCACACCTATGCTAAAGAATGGCAGTCAGTAAATGGCAAACTCAAAAGAACAATTCCGAGCAGCAAAGGCCAGCGCATTATATTAACACATGCTGGAAGCCACTGAAAACGACCTTGTCCATGATGCGGGACTTATTTTCCAATCAAAAAGTACCGACGGTAGGGACTACCATACTGAAATGAATGGAAACATTTTCAGGCACTGGTTGGAGAACGATCTTTTACCAACCCCGGAGAGACCTTCATGCATAGTCATGGATAATGCCTCATACCACAATGTCGTACCAGAGGAAGACAAAGTGCCTACAGCATCAAATACAAAAGAGCAAATTAGGACATGGCTTGCGAATGAAAATGTCAAATTTGACGACACATATTTAAAACCCGAATTGTTACAACTTGTGAAGAATACGAGTAAGAAAAAGGTGTACCATGTTGACAAAAGCATTGAGAAATACGGCCACACCTCTCTTCGACTCCCTGCATATCATGCGCACCTTAATCCAATCGAACTTGTCTGGGCTCACGTCAAAGGACAAGTTGCAGAACAGAACAGGACGTTTAAAATGTGTGATGTTGAAGTTCTGACACGCGAGTCTCTCTCAAAAATAGACATTCCGTTCTGGAAGAAGTGTGTTGAACATGTGCTGCGGGTGGAAGATGAGTACTGGAAACGAGATGGATTACTATTTGTCCAGCCAGTAATGCTTATTATGCTCTTGGAATCGTCAGATTCGGAATGATTAAAATTAAGATGAATTCAATTCCAGCTTCAGTTAGAACGTCCTGGGGTCTAATGGTGACCGAAGGACAAGACTAATTGTAACCAATTGAATTTATGTTTGCAAATACACATAACGAGCAACACCCACAATTAAGCACTATGTAGATACGCCTCTGACAAGATTTGCAGTAAACTGGAAAATTTAACACGATTACTATAAACTCTAAAATTTGAATCAACGTGTGTGATATCGTCATAAAAGATCAAAGGAATTCGCTGATGTGAAAAATCTGTTGTGTTTGTGAAATACAAAATACCAAAATCTTTGCGTCATCAATATTCTAAGATTGCATGCAAATTTTGAAACCAAAATAACAAGCAGTTATGATGCAAAACTAATTCAGGTGTTATTATGAATTTCTGAACGGACTATAAGAGAGTTTGGAAATATCTACTGAAATTCAAGAAATTTATATTCAAAGAAAGTTATTCAAAGTGCAAGTCTAAACCACAAAGGAAATAACTCATTCGAGTATGTAAGAACAGAGTAAGAGATTCAGTTGGAGACTCAAGATTTAATGGAAAGACATTGTAAGGCAATTTCTGAAACATTGAGGACTAGACTAAAATGAACTAAAATAAAGACAGCGAAAGCTGCACTCTTGTGTTTGCTTTGCAACATAAAGTGCAAGAAGGATACTAAATAAATAAATGTAAATTAAAGTTATTTTTAGTATTAAAAACAGTAATTTGAGAATTTTAATTAAACATTACTGGACGTCTTCTCTATTTTTCTGCGATGCGCTTAATGTGAATCAAATAAATTTTTTTTAAATTTCAGTCACGAAAAAAATATCCACATATTTCATTTATATTTTTATCTTCGCAATGTACTTGTCCTCAGGTTTATAAACAGCTGAAGTGTTTAGTGTTCTAGTGATACGAGGTGGGTTCAGTTACGACCGACTTCTATGTTCACCAACATTTGAATGATATCAGACATTTTTTTCTGGCTAAGAAAGGCAATATAGTTGTAGTGCAGTACATAAGTCGCAAAAATGTATCGAGTGTTGAAGTTTTAAAACAACTAAAAATAAAAAGAGAATTACCAAATAAAATTAAGCTAAGACAAATGAAATGTTTGGGGCACGATAAAAGACAAAACAGCCTACTAAAAGTAATATTGTAAGGAAAAATACAAGGTAAAAGAGGCAGAGGCAGAGGCAGACCAAGACTAACATGGACGAGTAACATCAAAAGATGGACGAGTCAATCTATGACAACCTACACCATCAAAGCAAGAAACAGAGTGGAGAGTGGCGATCCATGGTAGCAACCTTCATTACGGAGACGGCACTCGATGATGATGATAATGATCGAGTGTCAAAAAACGTGCCGAATATCCCAAAATATGCTAAATGTCCCAGAAAATGTGCTGCATGTTCCAAAAATGTGTGGAATGTCAGACTATTCGAAAAGTAGCTATCTGTATTTCTATACGCTTCCAAAACACGGACTTTCACTGTTGATCTTGGAACAAGAATTTAGGCTCTGATATTTAAAAAAATCTTGCGCGTATTGTGTTCTGTGCACATGACCGAGAAGGAGTTGCGTAACAATATCCAACGATTCACAAGACCAGTTACAGATTAACTGTCAACGATAAAAGAACGAAAATTAAAATGGTAAAATTGGACGCATTACATGATGTACAAACTTTACTAAGACCATCCTGAGGTTTACGGCACCAGGCAGGAGAAGACAAAGCAGACGGAGAAAGCGGTCGGAAGACAGAGTGGACAGAATTACCCCTCGCTGTATCTCAGAAAGCAGCATTTAGGCTGTGAGTTCCCCAACGACCGCTAATATTAGCGGACTAATGGTGGCGTAATTAAAATGGAGATGATATACCAAAATATCAGCATACGATGATGGGTGTCTCCGGTAAGAAGAATGTAGCCAAAGTTTTAAAAGAGGAAAGGAATAATGTCGAGGAAATTATTATTGTATAACACAACATCATACGCCGTGATAGCACGGGTAGCATTGAACATCCCACTTCATGATGGTACTGGTAATATCGAAAGTTCCACTACATGATTTTCTGAGAAAATTATCGGGAACAGAATATCCACCTACACACACGCACGCACACGCGCACGTACACATATTAACTTTGCTGTCATTTACAACAAACTTGTCGGGAGCAGAATCTTCTAAAGAAGTTTGGACGCCAAAAAATCTTCATCGGAATGGTACGATTGTCTAACAATAGGATGCTGTCGCGTGTTATGATCAGGGC